>OY759274.1:44578064-44588064 GCA_963662155.1 Lamellibrachia columna
AACAGTTACAAATCCATAATAATAATAATAAAAATCAACATGAGTAATTAAGGTATTGTTAATAATAGTGTGTTGGAAAGGGTGTGAACAGTGGTATAATATTTATCTATGGTTCAGCTCCCACCAGAATAGTTATATATACTAAAACAATAGGGTACTTATGAAAAATGCTAAGTCAAAAACCCTTAACGATTATGTAAACTGCCTACAACATATCATGTTTAATTATGAATGTTTTTAGACCTAACACATATAGAGAGAAGGTTTATTTTATAGCTATGATCCTCTGCATCCAGTGACATTTTTGTATAATGAGTTGAGCACAAATTTCAAAACGGTCAGTTGTTGTTAAAAAAGGTGGTGGCCACGAATTATATATATATATATATATATATATATATATATATATATATATATATATATATATATATATACATATATATATATATATATATATATATATATACATATATATATATATATATACATATATATATATATATATATATATATATATATATATATATATATATATATATATACATATATACATATATATATACATATATATATATATATATATATATATATATACATATATATATATATATATATATATATATATATATATATATATATATATATATATATATATATATATATATATATATATATATATATATTGTGTCCAGATTAATTAGACAACTTACTTGTACGTGATCGCTGCAACTTTCGACAAATTTGATCTTGTTATTCGTTCGTTATTTATGCACAAATTAATGTCAACATCGGGCGAACGGTTCCTGAATATAATATAATTGGTTTTTATTGACAGGTTCAGTGATCATTTGTTCACAGCAAACGACATGATTAAACGAAGACGTGGTACTCCAGGGAAAATCCCTTGACGAGAAACAGGAGTCAACAACTTGAGTACTGAAACTCTCGTATGTATAGAACCTATACAAATTGTTGTACATATGTAGTAATTTTTTTCCTGTGTTTTGTGACATCAACGTCAGCGTATTTGACAGTGAACGAGGTGTATTCTGCATGCATTCAGTTTCAGTTTTTTGTCGCAAACATTACACATGCCTCAGGATTTTTTTTATGAAACAGGCAAACATACGTCAACCCCCTTACTCCTTGCCCTCGTTTCATCAGGAATGTGTAGCCTTGGGTAGCAGTTTTGTAATCACACAAAGTCATGCCAATAATTTCCTTCAAAGCACAAGAACATCATAACTCACCGCGCAGCAGTCAGTGCAAAGTCAACAAACATTCGACTCATAAAACCACGTAAATTATTGCATTTAGAAAAGGACGAATTTCCATTTGTGCCACAGCAGCAATTAAACCATCAGCAAAGAAGATTGGCGTAGAAAGCCGTAAGAACAATTCACCCGTATCAGTCACTCACATGGTTTGGGTAATTAACCGCAGGTAATTACGCCTTAATTGACGCCCTTCGGTACTGGGCATCGGTAATCACCGTCATTCTGCACCATATCGTTGCCTGTTGCTGTAGAGCATCATAACGAAGCGAGTATAATTTTATCGTCTCAACAGACGGTCAAGAATATCAAGCGGAAGTGACGAGGTAGAATGGCGGGAAATTGTTTGAGACGTGTAAGTCACTGCTTCAACCATATTTAAATTTTATTCGCACTGCGAGAAATTGAAAATGTGTTTGGGTTTAATATTCGGAGTTTGTATATCTATACTAATACGCAGAGGAGACCGGGGCTATTTAAAATACGTTTTATAAACTGAGTAATATTTTGAAACTCGTTATATTTATCACAACAAATTACATGCATACGTTAGCGTACATATCTCTGCCATATACAACGTTGCGAAGCGAATTTTTATGTTTGAGCACATCCGAGATGTGATGACTTTAATGAGCACCTCGCTACTTTCAACAAGCACCGTATATACAAGGTTAGTTGAAACAGGTTAATTAAAGGGTTTAGTTGAAACATTTGTATTATGTCACCGAAATACTCCAGTTGTGTAGATCGACACATTTATATTCTCAACGTATCGTTTGATATGTGTCCTGCTCCAAGTTGTGTTTCTTAGATCATGTGGAATCGAACATAAATATAACTATTTACCAATACTATAGTATTACCTTCCGAGCAATTTCAAGCTAACAATATGCAGTTAACAACTAACAACACAACTAACGAAATAGCTAACTAACTAACTAACTGACTAACCAATTAACTAACACCTAATAACACTTAGTTGTAACATACGAAATGTGTATCTCAAAGATTAAAGTGCGTCCATCCCATGGTGCATGCTGCATGGTGCATGGTGCATGGTGCATGCATCTCGTGGCGGAATGTGTACTGGCTTAAATCACTACGGTGAATATTGTTTCAGCTAATCTCGCGGCCATTCAAAACGGAGCTTTGTCAAATTGCGTGATGCTATATATCTCATTTCTTGTATCGTGAACGTGTGCCTGAGTATCATTACACCACATTACTAATCTAGTTTATATATGGCTCCGGAGTTACCACGAAGACGAAGACGTTCTTCAGAGGCCGATATTTTTACTCAGAAAGAAAATAATAAACCTGTAGTTTCTTGCGTTGCTTGCGTTATTCAGTAGAAGGAGCGACTAATGTTTTCCATTAATATGTTTCAAGGTTTTACTTAAAACTCCATCTTGAACTGATTTAATCTATCGCGAATCCGGTTCGTTGATGCCCTAATATGTAGTGTGTGAATAGTTGAAGTATTATCCGCAATCAGTTTTAAAAAAAAAGTACGTATTTTTTTTCAAATCATCGAAAGAATTTACTTTAATTGTTACATTTGGTAAGACTCAAAATAGTGGATATCCAAAACGGTAAACACCTTATAGGGTCAAGATTGATCATGGGCGTGACTTCCATCCTCTCGCCGGTCACATGACACAGTTATAAAATGTCATCAAAGACGAAATTCGTGCGTTTTCAGCGTTTCCTTTTCATTAAAAAAAATAGTGGATCAAGAATTAAATAATTTAATAGTTTGTCTAATAATTTCACAAAAACGACATACTAAAGTTGCACATACGAGCTAAGCTACTCTCCCGCCACCTGGTAGACGACGACACCAGCGCGTCACCAGTGGCGCAGTGCTCCGTCAGAGTGCGAGACGTCGTGACAAACGACCAACGTCAATCACGCGGCCGTACGACCCACCCTTCGGTGACGTAACCCCGGTGCGTGGAGCCCCCTCCACGGCGGGGCGCGGCGGTCGCACCAGCGGCAACACTGCACCAATTTGCCGCTAAATTGGAGCGCGTGAAGCGCTGTAAATCAATGGACGAGTGGGCGGCTTCGATTAGAACGGCTCCGTCGCGCGGGGTCGTTGGTCGCTGACAGGAAGGAACCGGCCCAGTGGTTAACCGTGGCTGGATGAGAGATGCGACTCACTGATGTGCGTTCGATCAATCCCGAGATTAACATAGTGTATAATACACCTGCCTCTGTGCAAGTTGGTATCGTATTGTACTCTACTGTGCTGCACACAGTGGTGTACATAATACAGTACAATACAGTGCAGTGCAGTACAGTGCTGTGCAGTGCAGTGCAGTGCAGTGCAGTGCACGTGCAGTGCATTGCAGTGCAATGCAGCGCTGTGCAGTGCAGGGCATGAGTGCAGTGCGATGCAGTGCGGTGCCTGTCATGCCATGCCGTACCATACACTACTATTCCTTCTCGTAGCGTACCGTACTAGTTGGTACTGTACTGTACTGTACTGTACCGTACCGTTCCGTTCGTACTGTTATAACGTTCAGTGGCTCTGGTCAATCCAAATGGCAAACCGGCAAACGACACATGTGTTGTCTCAAAGAGTCTCAAAGACGAGGTGGCGTAGCGTGTTGCGAAGAGATGCCAGCCCTAAACGAGTCACGACAAAACAATTCACGAACGGCGAAACCGCCCAATAAACACACACGGCGGCACACCCTTGAATATATCAAATGTAACAGTCGCGTCCGGTAGGGAACACGCTGTCAATCAAGGACGAACACTTTATGTTCGACCATCGCAAAAGATCAAACATAGACGTATAGGTCATTGTATTGTTGGACATTAACTTGTTACATGCTGCGAGGAATTACGCGTAGCCAATACAGGTGTTAAAGGCCAATCGCTCAGCTCAGCGAGGGTAGGTGGTGCGGAGCGTTGTGCCACTAACAACGTTGCGGTCCGTGTATCTGCTGGATGAATTGTAATTACCGGCTTTAAAACGCAGCACGTTCCACACCAGTTACATATAACGTTCTTTATTTCATTTAGAGCAACGCTGTCTGGACGTGCGGAAAGTCAATATCGCACAGTTGTTGTCACATTTAAACTAGCCTGAGATGTGGTAAACAATTTCTGATCCTTGTTGCGGAATGATGAATGGACGTCGGTAGACGCACGGACCGTTCACACAGGTGTTCCATTCAGCCCGGCTGTGTCGACAGTTATTTGTGCGTAGTTGATGGCTTTATTCAGGCGCCATTCACCAGACCTGTCACCGGCAACACCCGTGCCACTACATACAACACAGGGGGTCCCGAACTCTCGTCGCTCGCTCGGTCGGACGGACAGGTGGACGCACTGATGAACGAGCTGACGGACCGACGGACGGGCGGATGGCGAGGCGAGGAGGAAGGACTTGCGGTCCAACTGGAGGACCTTCAAACCACCAGCTGCATGGTGATGTGAGGCCACTGAACTACTAACAATAGCGTGAGATTTGTGAACTTCACAGAGGTTACATGTTTCAACGTACAACTTGGCCCTACCTAGGTGGTCTCTTGGTTGGCACTGCGGCGTAAATGACAAGGCTCGGTGGTGTATTCCGACTAATGAATCACCAGTTGGCAAAAACGGAACAGACAGCTTAGACCACGTCGTTTGTCTTTCACGTCCACCACACGGCATTACCTTCGCCACAAGACGTTGTTTGTCTTTTGATAAAACTACCTTCGCCACAAGACGTTGTTTGTCTTTTGATAAAACTACCTTCGCCACAAGACGTTGTTTGTCTTTTGATAAAACGACCTTCGCCACAAGACGTTGTTTGTCTTTTGATAAAACTACCTTCGCCACAAGACATTATTTGTCTTTTGATAAAACTACCTTCGCCACAAGACGTTGTTTGTTTTTTGGTAAAACTATCTTCGCCACAAGACGTTGTTTGTCTTTTGATAAAACTACCTTCGCCACAAGACGTTGTTTGTCTTTTGATAAAACTACCTTCGCCACAAGACGTTGTTTGTCTTTTGATAAAACTACCTTCGCCACAAGACGTTGTTTGTCTTTTGATAAAACTACCTTCGCCACAAGACGTCTGTCTTTTGATAAAACTACCTTCGCCACAAGACGTTGTTTGTCTTTTGATAAAACTACCTTCGCCACAAGACGTTGTTTGTCTTTTGATAAAACTACCTTCGCCACAAGACGTTGTTTGTCTTTTGATAAAACTACCTTCGCCACAAGACGTTGTTTGTCTTTTGATAAAACTACCTTCGCCACAAGACGTTGGTTGTCTTTTGATAAAACTACCTTCGCCACAAGACGTTGTTTGTCTTTTGATAAAACTACCTTCGCCACAAGACGTTGTTTGTCTTTTGATAAAACTACCTTCGCCACAAGACGTTGTTTGTCTTTTGATAAAACTACCTTCGCCACAAGACGTCTGTCTTTTGATAAAACTACCTTCGCCACAAGACGTTGTTTGTCTTTTGATAAAACTACCTTCGCCACAAGACGTTGTTTGTCTTTTGATAAAACTACCTTCGCCACAAGACGTTGTTTGTCTTTTGATAAAACTACCTTCGCCACAAGACGTTGTTTGTCTTTTGATAAAACTACCTTCGCCACAAGACGTTGGTTGTCTTTTGATAAAACTACCTTCGCCACAAGACGTTGTTTGTATTTTGATAAAACTACCTTCGCCACAAGACGTTGTTTGTCTTTTGATAAAACTATGAGAAATGCTTAATTTTCACGCAAACATAATGCTGACCGACGCGTACTAATGTCACCTGCATCAACGTCTATAATTATAACATAATGTATATTATAATAATATGACGTTTGTCAAAATAATATGACGTGCTTGCAGAAATAAGCAAAACAACTCGGGGATGTCCTTACAGGTCGAGTTGTAAAGTTGACCAAACGAAGGCTGTTGGAACATCCGCGTGACACAAACAATCGGGTCTGAACAATGTTGTTAACGCGACAATCCAACAATAATGTCATTTAAAAGAACTTATCATTGGGCAATGTTTAAAATATGACGTTTTCGTATTTGAATGTTCTTCCAAATTAGTCATGTCGGTGTAAACAATACCACATCACAATGGCGGTGTAAACAATACCACATCACAAATCACAATGGCGGTGTAAACAATACCACATCACAATGGTGGTGTAAACAATACCACGTCACAATGGCGGTGTAAACAATACCACGTCACAATGGCGGTGTAAACAATACCACATCACAATGGCGGTGTAGACAATACCACGTCACAATGGCGGTGTAAACAATACCACATCACAATGGCGGTGTAAACAATACCACATCACAATGGCGTTGTAGACAATACCACGTCACAATGGCGGTGTAAACAATGCCACGTCACAATGGCGGTGTAAACAATACCACGCCACAATGGCGGTGTAAACAATACCACGCCACAATGGCGGTGTAAACAAGCCACAATTACGCAACTAATCCCACAATTTTTATTGCCTCACTTATTTATAATTGTGTTACTGTTCCATCATAATGCGATTTATTTTACTTAACAATTACAACCCGTGCCTTCAAAGGGACACACGATGTAACTGAAATACTGGAATGTTTCATAGGTGTTTAACTGTCATTGTATCTGCGGCCATTATGACTTTAAATAAGTTCACTAGATTGTCAATCCCAATGTGTTGTACAATTATGTTTACAATAAATTATTCCTCTGCTCTGGAAACAGGAAGGACGATTTCAATTTAACAAGATTTAACAAGATATAAACAAATTTAATAAGATATAATAATATTTAACAAGATGTAACACGATTTAATAAGATATAGCACTATTTAACACGATTTAACAATATTTAACACTATTTAACAATATGTGTTAACTCGTGTTGGTGTCTCTTCGCAATGCGTTACGCCGTTTTGCCCTTGATTGACGCATGTCAGTTCTTTATTTCTGATTTATATGTGCAGAGACCTGAAATTAATTATCCACAATTGAAGTTTCGACATATCCCAAATAAGAGCAACCGAAACAACATCACGTGATGTTTGTTGTTGTTACTCGTCGACATTTTGAGTCAGCCAGAATAAAATCTATGCAGTGACGTATTCGTGTGTTCCCGACATTATACACACGTGATGTTTTCTTCCAACGCAAATGTATAGTAAACCCTAATCCGAAGAAATTAACATTGATTCTTTTAATACAATAAACCAATTACTTCCTTGTCCACTTGTCATATGTTTAAATTTCTATTTGATCTTCTCTTAAACAAGTGTCTCTAGCTGTGTTAAACCACATTATACATTCTTAGAATATGTAATCAGATTTGACAATATTTAACAAACGTATCGGAATCGGAATGTGTTTATTGGACAGAGGCAAGTACATAAAATGAAATAGGATAAACTGCGAGTGAATGCAAAATATCAAAATAATAAAGATTAATGTTAAATTATATAAATATGCATATGTGTTCGGAAGACTCTCACTAGGAGCAATAATTTACCGCTAAAATGAGAACCACTCGTATAATTATAACAAAGAATTGTATATGTAAATTGTAATTGAAATATGTACGTTGTTATGTATGTCATAATAGGTAAACTAGCACCAAGAAGAAATCAATTTACTAACTTATTGATAGTCTTCGAACATGTCACAGTAATTAATGTTTATGAAGGTGACATATAACAAATCGGCATATTTCAAATGGAGTTATAGCAATAATGACATTGAGACAAAGAAGATCTTCGTGTAATAACTGAAACCATGGAATGAATGAGAATTCATTTTATCAATAATCAAGGCGGGAGTGTCATTAATTGGAAGGGCAATGGTACACCTGAGTGATTCGATGGCGGCGTAAGCTGCGGTCTTGTCGACTCTACGTCTACGCCTGGCGCAGTGCCGATAACCATGATTCACGACCTCGGTCAGTTCGAGTGCCGTCGACCAGATGTTGCCCGGGTTGTGCCGATACGACACCATTGTGACACCGTGAAACCGATTACACCCGAACACTGCCGAGCGGCGACGCGAAACCGTCTAGAACACACATTGTCGATTTCGGGCGATCATAATGAATTAATTTTCATAAATTGCCGCCAAATCCGGCAGCATTAGCGTCGCGCCGACCGCCCGGTTCTTGTGCTAACGCGGCGAGGCGTGAACGCATCTCGGTTGCTTACAGATTTTTCAAAAGTTATTTTCAAAGCGCGATCGCAGATACCATCTGGAAGCTCTTTTATTGCGTTGGACGTCACCCATTGTTGGTTCGATTAGCGACCTCTATCGGTGATTATATCGGACATTTAAGGACAAGTCTGCCAGTGTATGACTGAAAAAATATAGCAGTTGATATATCCTATAAGCAATAGTAAAGTATTAACGCTGTGTTATGCAAATAACATTACACACTCGGTATATGCCAAGCGGAAACTTTACTGCTCTGTTAGATTTATAAAATGCAATGCTAAAGGTAGGACCAAGCGCCGTTTTCATCATATCCTAGTGATATTTATTTGGTAAACGTTTGATTTGACTTTTGTTTGTAGACGCCATGGCTATATATGACTACCAAGGACAATGCAATAGAAATTTAATCGGTAGTGGAATCTTAAAACAGGGGGATACTGGTCAAACATCATATACAATGTTATTAACATCCACCGATTTGACTGGTTATTAAAAGAGAGTAGTAATGCTTTATCGCTAGGTGATGAGCCTGTTTCGACAAGTTTTGGTCATAGAGAGAGAGAGAGAGAGAGAGAGAGAGAGAGAGAGAGAGAGAGGAGAGAGAGAGAGAGAGAGAGAGAGAGAGAGAGAGAGAGAGAGAGAGAGAGAGAGAGAGAGAGAGAGAGATAGAGAGAGAGAGAGAGAGAGAGAGTAGTAGTAGGTACTATTTAAAAGAAAAGAAAATAACTTAGGAATAACAATAAGTGCTGATATGAAAGTTTCAGAACAGAGTGGCAGCTGCAAAGGGTAATCACATTCTTGGGTTGATTAGGAGAAGCATAACATACAAGGAAAAAAGCTTATTATACTTCTGCATAAAGTTAGATCTCATTTAGAATACTATATACAAGCGTGGAGACCATATTGTAAGAAGGATATAGATACGCTTGAACGCAACTAAAATGATTCAAGAACTGAGAGACTTTAGTAACAATTTGGTTTAACAACCATATAGACAAGGAGGTTAAGAGGAGATCAGATTGAAGTTTTGAAAATACTGAATTGGTATGAAAATATCGATAGAAATGTTTTTTTTCACTCTAGAGAGAGAGAGAGAGAGAGAGAGAGAGGGAGAGAGAGAGAGAGAGAGAGAGAGAGAGAGAGAGAGAGAGAGAGAGAAGAGAGAGAGGAGAGAGAGAGAGAGATTGAGAGTACTATGTACTATATGCCAACATCAAAAATAACGGGGGAAATGTAAATGTAAAATTATATGTTTAATGCGTCTAACTCGCAAAGCGCGCGTAAAATTCGAAGTTAATGAGATGGTCGATAAAGTGGTTTTGTGAGTGACTTCTATGAATTGCTTCAGTATAGTTTCACTCGCGTAACTACGACGAGTGGTGACGATGACAATTTTCCGGAATACAAAAAAAGTCACGATTTCGAACCGCTAGCGGCCTGTGATACCGCATAACTACTTCGAATTCGGCTCTTCTGGAGCAGCTTGGCGATGCCAGTAGCCATTGGCTTCGAGCTTTTACTTTCTGAC
>OY759274.1:44598064-44600564 GCA_963662155.1 Lamellibrachia columna
GCGCTCGACCCGCGCGTGGACAGCGACCCGTCGCAAAGTGGCAGTCGTCTTTTGCTCGTGTTCAATGCCGTTAAACGAAGCCAACCATGTTGCACCGTTCTGTGATTCACAATAGACGGAGGTGATGCTCCCTTTATAACGCCGTCAGGCTGAGTCAAAACGTTCAGTCATAGTTAAGACATTTGTGTAAAATTGCTGTCCGTTTTATGGCATTTAAACACCGTAACGGAACGTAGAACTTCAAACCATCGACTTGAAGAAAACTATAGAGATAAGACTTTTAAAACTTATCAATCTATCCGGGAAATAAACTAACGTTTTAAATGTGATTTTTTTTCTACGTTATAGATTATATTTAGAGTGACTTCCAAACAAATGACACAAAAATTTTAGAACGTCTCTGTTCAAAGATACCTGGCTATGTTGTAAGATCAATAACGTTTATAATATTTGCAGTAACCTTCTAAATGTGTACCAATAGAGATTACTAAAATGTATGTATCAATAATTTTTTTTTAAATATTACTGGTAATACCAACACAACACAACACAACACAATGACATTTAAAGCTAGACTGGCAAGTGAACTTTACAAATAATCTGAAACATCAAAGGAATTATCGTGATACATTTTGTATAGTCTTTTACTTTATATCACGTACTTATATTACGTACTTATATTACGTACTTATATTATGTACTTACCAAGGCCTACTTACACACTACATGTCAGGCACACACGGCAGAGAGTTATCGACACCTTTCCATGTCACCTAAGTTAAAGTCATGTATTTATGCTTGTTGCATTTATATCATATGCGTTTAAATTGTTTTAAATTAAAATGTTTAGATTTGTTGGGAAATCGCACCAATGTGATTAATACAAACAGCAGCAAATTACCATAGTTACAATCAGAGCTGATTGAACGTTATGCCACGATAACCAATTTGGTGAAGATCCGAAATTTCACAATATAATTGTTTTTATGTTGTTAAAACTCACCTTTCTCCTAATGCTGACGTTGCGATACTTTCCATTAATTTTGGTCAACTCCTTCCGTCACCGGCGTCGCTCCAAAGCTATCTTATCTTTCGAGTTTGCTTCGGCATTAAAAATAATGCGACGTTTTGTCCGTTTCTTTTTCATATATACTTTCTTTCTGATTACGTATGACGTCATGGTCATCAATTACAAGGATGTCTAATTTGCGTGACCCATTGTGCGTGTATGATTCTGCCTGGCCCACATCACATCGGTCAACAGGTCAATTGTCCGCAGTACATACACAGCCAATGTTTGTCTTCGGAAGATTTGAGGCGTTCTATCTGAAACGCACACACACATTAATGGTCGTATATGGATGGCTCAGAACACACTGCTGGTGACATCAGCGACAATATTGTCCTTTATAAAAGCATGCATGTATGTATGTATGTATGTATGCATGTATGTATGTATGTATGTATGTATGTATGTATGTATGTATGTATGTATGCATGCATGCATGCATGTATGTATGCATGCATGCATGCATGCATGTATGTATGCATGCATGCTTGTAAAGGTAAAGGTAAGTTCTTATATAGCGTGGTATCCAGTCCTTACGACTACTCAAAGCGCTTTACACTTCACCCCCTGGCAGACCTGTTCATTCCAAGGCCATCTCAAGATTATATATATATATATATATATATATATATATATATATATATATATATATATATATATATATATATATATAGATTATATATATATATATATATATATATATATATATATATATATATATATATATATATATATATATATATATATATATATATATATATATATATATATATAGATTATATATATATATATATATATATATATATATATATATATATATATATATATATATATATATATATATATATATATATATAGATTATATATATATATATATATATATATATATATATATATATATATAGATATTATATATATATATATATATATATATAATCTTTATATATATATATATATATAATCTTTATATATATATATATATATCATATATATTTGGCTGTAAAAGAATCTCTAAATTAATATGTCTACACACCTAATATTTCAGATAAAAATGCAAACATAAGTATATGTATATAAAAAATTATGTAAAAAGATTATATATATATATATATATATATATAAATATATATATATATATATATATATATATATATATATATATAAATATATATATATATATATATATATATATATATATATATATATATATATATATATATATATATATATATATATATATATATATATATATATATATATATATATATATATATATTATATATATATAATCCTTTTATATTTGGCTATAAAAGAAAAACCTCTGAATTAATACGTCTATTAATTTAGAGGTTCTTTTCTAGCCAAAAAGCCACTGTGCACGAGCTTATATGACTCCTTACCCAGTCGAATTCGTTAAATGTACGAACCAAC
>OY759274.1:44603064-44723064 GCA_963662155.1 Lamellibrachia columna
GAAGTTATCGGCAAATGGAGCGGATAAGACCTTCACGATGACGACAGCATGTTGGCTGGCGGATCTCTCTGGGCTTCGGGGAAGGTTGACGGAAGAACGTACCTTGTTTCCACCCTGCTGCCCTCACACAACTGTGAATCCCAACGAAGAGACGTTGGGATGGACCGTTAATTCGCGTGCCACGTGGAAGGCGCTGGACCGAGGAGCCGGGGAACATTCCCCGTGTCAGCGGCCGGGGGCGTAGCGTAGCTGTGCCTTATGAGTCGTCAATTTGGTCTAAGCAGCACTCGCTTCGTTGGGTCATGTTGCACGCTCGGCTTCTTGCGACAAACTCGCTGTCTGTCGGGTGTTAGCACGATGTCCACAGGGCGGGTGTGCGCGCGCTTGTGTATGTATTCGTAGGTTCTGGCGTGCACGTGCATAGAAAAAACTAGGGATTGCGAACGCGATTGCTTCCGTATACAGGGGCCTGACTTCGCCTTGGTCATTGCTTTTAAGATGTTTCATTGTTATCTACTTATATATTGTATTGGGAAGCAGGGTCTTATTTTACAAGTTGTACAACAAGGATGCATTTAAGCCAAATGAGCCACATGTACGCAAAATAATAATCACAGTTTATGAATGTTTAGCACATTTCTGTCTTGCCTCTTCTTACCCACAGTCATTCCATATTAGTCTGGTCTTCCTCCTCTTCCCCAACCTCCCTGTTTTGTTTTCCGTGCGCGCTCTTCGCCTATTTTAGAAACCTGGCATGTCCAAACATTTATTTCACCAATAAATAGCATGAAATAAAAATAACATGAATATACAAGTCCAGGAAGCATAACGTTCTCGCCTCAAATGCATTTTGGATGAGACGTGCATCAATATGATAATTATTTGTTTTCATTGTTCACGACGGAGAAAATAGGGAGATGCATTTTTAGTCCCGTTGATGACGGACGTGGAGAATGAGAAAGAAAACCCTGAAAAGGATACAGACTTTCAATTAGATAATTTTATACTGCAGCGGATCCAGGGGGTCTTACGACCCCGCCACCATGTCATGGAGGGGGGTCTAGGACCCCCCTTGTCTCCGTGGCAAATATTACGGTAAAGGACGGCGTATATAGGCCTACATTGGAACTAGCGTCAATGTAAAGACTGCAGTATTAGCAAGCGGCTAAAATTAATCCTTCTGTAAGCAGAACCACACATGTGTCGTCCTGTCCCCCTCTCCCCACCCCCGGCTCGTAAGTAGAACGACATGACTACGACTAACCTGACTGAGACCTCCCTGCCAACGAGTCTAGATCCGCCCCTGTGTGTATATATATATATATATATATATATATATATATATATATATATATATATATATATATATATATATATATATATATATAGGACAACATAATAATAACCCTTCTGTAACTAGAACCACGTATGTTTTGTCCCGTCTCCCGTCTCCCGTCCCCCCTGTTCATAAGTAGATATATATATATATATATATTATATTATATATATATATATATATATATATATATATATATATATATATATATATATATATATATATATATATATATATATATATATATATATATATATATATATATATATTTATATATATATATATATATATATATATATATATATATATATATATATATATATATATATATATGTATATATATATATATATATATATATATATATATATATATATATATATATATATATATATATATATATATATAATATAATATATATATATCTACTTATGAACAGGGGGGACGGGAGACGGGAGACGGGACAAAACATACGTGGTTCTAGTTACAGAAGGGTTATTATTATGTTGTCCTATATACGTTGCTCTTTCCAGTAATAATAGTGATTTGGACAGATTGCAATTTAATGACGTCGATAACGCGTGACTGTTTCTGGGTGTTTCTAAGTAATCGTTGCCAGACTTCTTTTGTGGATGTAACTGAATTTGACATGAACCTTTCGAGAAAATGTCCCGAAACAGACAATGGCGCCCATCAGTTGAAGTTTGTCAGGTAATAATTTGTCCTCATGTAACGTTAATCGGTCTGCCAAAGCACGAATCTACACTTGGCTGCCCGGACAAACCAGGGCGACAGAGCTGGAGAGCACAGACACACGAATGGAACCGTCAGACGACAGTGACGACGACAGCAAGCGTAGGACAAGCGACATTGAGTAATGGGCCGGTTCGACCCCATTAGTGTCACGTGAATATATATATATATATATATATATATATATATATATATATATATATATATATATATATATATATATATATATATATATATATATATATATATATATATATATATATATATATATACATACTCGGGTGACAATAATATATTTATATATATATATATATATATATATATATATATATATATATATACTCGTGTGACAATAATATATATATATGTGTGTGCGTGTGCGTGTGTGTGTGTGTGCGTGTGTCTAGAAAGTGGAGAAGGGAATCAAGACGACAAAATTAAGGTGGGCTGGTCACACATTAAGAAACCCCATCCAGTATCATCAGAAAATCACTCACGTTGGCCTTCCAATGAAGAGAAAAATAGGACGGCATAACACCTGGCGACGGGACCTTGAAATTAAGCTGTGTTACACCCGGAACGAACGGCATACAACAGGACACAGTGGAGAACTTTTGCTGATGGCTCCCGGAGAGCAAACGGGCCTGATGCTGGAAAACGCTGATGATTGATCTAAACGCAACCTAAAACCCACCCCGTAAACACAGCGTCGCACTCAATGTCGTGTGGCGCTCAAGAACGAGCGCTGCAGCTGCTCGAAGCACTTCGTTGCCGACGCAGGTAGGTCGTCACGGGTGGCTGCCGATAAAGGATGGCTGACCACGCGATAAAATGAGCGTGAAATGACTCTAGATGGCCACCCTAACGGTATCAATT
The DNA here is from genome assembly GCA_963662155.1 of Lamellibrachia columna. Classification (NCBI taxonomy): domain Eukaryota; kingdom Metazoa; phylum Annelida; class Polychaeta; order Sabellida; family Siboglinidae; genus Lamellibrachia; species Lamellibrachia columna. The sequence continues at coordinate 44,606,028 of OY759274.1, forward strand.
CGCCGCCACTCGCGTGACACTAATGGGGTCGAACCGGCCCATTACTCAATGTCGCCTGTCCTACGCTTGCTGTCGTCGTCACTGTCGTCTGACGGTTCCATTCGTGTGTCTGTGCTCTCCAGCTCTGTCGCCCTGGTTTGTCCGGGCAGCCAAGTGTAGATTCGTGCTTTGGCAGACCGATTAACGTTACATGAGGACAAATTATTACCTGACAAACTTCAACTGATAGGCGCCATTGTCTGTTTCGGGACATTTTCTCGAAAGGTTCATGTCAAATTCCGTTACATTCACAAAAGAAGTCTGGCAACGATTAGACAATCTGTCCAAATCACTATATTAATTTTTGCTCGCCTCTTTGTCCCTGAAGTCCGGGATGAGGCTGGCATCGAAACTGGTCCTCGATGTTTATTTTCTTCTCCTTCTATCACTGATCCTGCTTTACTGCCTTCTCATTCTCCACTCTCTATCCAAATTTCTATTCACACAGTAATCCCGTCTCAGTGGCGGTCTTCGCCTTCTACCTTCTACTCTGAGAGCACCCGCTCTCTTCTTTAACCCTTTTCCTTTTATTCGTTCCGCGTGTCCAACCAACGTCAAGCGACTCATCACTATCTTCCTCCTGAAACTCTTCACAATAACCTCAGCTATTATTTATTAAGCGTACAGAACAGTAACTAACAAGACAGTACCGTAATGTTAGGTAAACATTGGAGTAAAATGAATGGAACATCCATGTACCTGGTACATAAGTCATTGTTCACATCTAGAAAGAGGTGAATTTTTTTGGTGATTTTTAATAAACTACTTGTTACGAAATCACTGGGAATAAATTGACGTGATCGAAATATTTATTCTTGAATCGTGACTCGGCCGGTGAAGTTCCGCTTCATGGTTGGAGAACGCCACTATCACATCACATACGGGAGAACGCCGCTATGAGATCACACACGAGAGAACGCCGCTATCACATCACACACGGGAGAACGCCACTATCACATCACACACGGGAGACCGCCACTATCACATCACACACGGGAGAACGCCACTATGACATCACACACGGGAGAACGTCACTATCACATCACACACGGGAGACCGCCACTATGACATCACACACGGAAGACCGCCACTATGACATCACACACGGGAGAACGCCACTATGACATCACACACGGGAGAACGCCGCTATCACATCACACACGGGAGAAACTATGACATCACACACGGGAGAACGCCACTATGACATCACACACGGGAGAACGCCACTATCACATCACACACGGGAGAACGCCACTATCACATCACACACGGGAGACCGCCACTATCACATCACACACGGAAGACCGCCACTATCACATCACACACGGGAGAACGCCACTATCATATCACACACGGGAGAACGCCACTATCACATCACACACGGGAGAACGACACTATGACATCACAAACGGGAGAACGTCACTATGACATCACACACGGGAGAACGCCACTATGACATCACACACGGGAGAACGCCACTATGACATCACACACGGGAGAACGCCACTATCACATCACACACGGGAGAACGCCACTATCACGTCACACACGGGAGAACGCCACTATCACATCACACACGGGAGAACGACACTATCACATCACACACGGGATAACGCCACTATCACATCACACACGGGAGAACGTCACTATCACGTCACACACGGGAGAACGCCACTATCACATCACACACATATCGAAAAGAATTTTTCGTTGGTTATCGGAACGCCTGTTTTATTGACATTGTTATAGTTAATGTATTAATATTACTAATATATCGGTTGCTGTGTTAATATTTGAAAAAATACAAGATTTGGCGATGAAATGAAACACTCTAATTTCACAACATATATAAAGACCGCTCTACGGCAATTAAAGACCGACCAATGCATTTGGAGGTAAATATAGTTTTTTCAACGGATGATTTATTGGTCTGTCATATCTCTGTTTGGTAAACACAGTACAGTATTTTAATTATACGAAATCCACAATGACGTATCAATAAACAAATAAAAATAATGTGTACATTTAATGCACAGGACAGAGCGACATAATACCACGAAATAGGAAACACAGCACGGCAACGGTGACGTCGCACAAATGTCCATTCTGCTTTATAAAGGTTGTTTCAAAATCGAACGTTATCTGCTGACATGTGCTGACACCTGGCGATCAACAAATACTAAGGACGTCGACGACAGTATGTCATCACAGGAAAACCAATAATCTATTTGCGACCATGACTACCACCACTGCATAATACCAAATCTTATTCCGTGAAAACTGCCATCTTTTGCCGCTTTCTGTTTAGTGCCCGCATTTTTGGGTCGTGTTATTCCATTTTTTGCTCACTCAGTCACTGTATTGCCGCGTTGTACTCACTGCAACTTGTAACCCAGTACGTGGTGTTTGTTTTGATTCATATTGGGTCAATGTCCGGTAGTATGCATGATGCATTGCGTGCCCAGTAAATGATCTCAACATGTGCCCAACATTACAGGATCCGCTGCCTTCCCATATCCACCCAACATACAACACATTGTCTGCTCCACATGCGAGGGACACGAATATGCGGCCCAATTCCTGACTGGGACACGTTCTTTTGTGCACAGCACAACATTTTCTACTTTGACGTTCAATTTCCCTCTTGCTATAATTTCTCTGTGTTTTCTGTCACAGAGTCTGACTGCGTTGACGAAGAACTGGTCGCGTCGTCAGTGTTTGAACTGCTCATGGCTTCTGCAATGTCACTAGATGGCGCTGCAGTCTCACTAGAGGGCGCTGCAGCTTGCGCCGCAGATAATGCCAGCTCTTCGTTCCGCTTAGCCGCTTCCTGCATCATCTCCCGTTGCTTGCGACCTTGGATCTCCATGAAGGTTGACATGATGCGGTGGCTGCCGTTGATGAATTTGCTAGCACATCGGTTCACGCAAGTCGCCTGAAGCCAAGAACAACTCATTGTTAGGTACACAAGTACATGACACATAATTATAAAACAGTCATGGGCGCCCCCACTTCAGTCTCAATCGAATACAAGTGAAGAACAAGTGCATAATTTATTACTTTATTCGAAATAATCTAAAATATCTGCCTTTTATAGCTAAGGTTGTCACACCACTTATGCATATATCCAAAGAGAGTTGATCAATGTGACATTTAAAGTTGCCAGTGCTCTTGCCACCACAATTAACTTGCCCATCACGAATCAGTTTCCCGCGCTTATCGGCAAGTTTCGACGTGACGTCGCTTATGACAAGGCAGTGCTACGAGACTGGGACTTTCCATTCTTTCACCTACTGTTGACAGCGATAGCGGCTGTTTAGAAGCGAACGTCAGAATGATTTATCGTGCGGTATTCGATTGTAATGCAAACAGTAGTAAGAATATATCAGTCTTAGTAAGAATACATGTAGTTGGTTTAAGTTCCCTACGGAGCCAACTTTGTATAAAAAAGCAAACGTCAGGCCGACGAAGCACAACCGGTTTTGCTCGCTTTGAGAAAACTTGTTTCAATTACGATCCGGACCAGAGAAGGTGGCAGCCCTGGGTTATCCTGGTGCTAAAATCTCTGAAAGAAGATGATGTGCCAGCATTATTCCTAGTAGTGGAAGCTATGATGATGACACCAATCTGTAGAACACAGGCAGCGACACGGGCGTCGACGACCACGGCCTACCTAGGACCGAAGCGAGCTGTCAGCGCGGATACAGGTGATGTCGGCTCACGGTGAATTCGGACGCATTCTTTGGACTTGGATTCTTTGCAACTCTGGTAACTTCAGCATCAGAGCACAACGGGCATAGTGATCTTGGTCCAAATGATTGTGTACTAAGAATATGAAGCTTAATATGTGTCTTACTGTGGATATAGCATAATATTTATTCTCTCATTTATTAATTGATTTAGTTCCACATTAACCCGAAATTGCTACTTTGTAACTGCTTTTATAGCATTCGCTTCCTTTCACATAAAATACGGCACTACATTTTTCCATTCTAACACACAGTAAGCGAGATGATCATAAGAACCTATACAATTTGTTGTATCCCTAAAATTCATATCATAATATATAATATATTATAAAAAAAATTATAATATTATATAGTTGAAAATTTTTAAAATAAATTAAATTACAATTATCATAATATCTTGTTTCCTTATTTCAGACTTTCATGCGTTTCCCCTCCACAGGGGAAATTCTCCCTAGATTTTTTTTATTAAATCAAATATAGAGCAATGACAGTGACAGGCGATTATTGTATTGTGAATACAACAGAGTCGCCTGCATATGGTCTTTGATCTATAGTGTTTTTCGTCAGATCATTTTGAATTTGAAGCATGGCAAGTAATATTTTTTACTTATTTCACAGTCAGTTTACCTTTTTTCCCATACTGCTAGTAGTGGTCGCCTGAAGAAGATTGCTGATAGCCATGTCCTATGTCTAGCTTCGTGGAGGTAGGCGTAGAAGATATAGCTAGCTTTTGTTTGTGTAATTTGTTATCGGTACATGGAAGTAAGAGTAATGTTTGATCACATGACATGTGTACATGTATGGTAAATATATGAGAAGTTTGGCAGCTATCAGCAATCTTCTTCCGACGACTACTGCTAGTAGAAGATTGCTGATAGCAGTCGAAACATCACAGGAAAAATAGGTAAACTGACTGTGAAATAAGTAAAAATACTACACATTTCAACCATCCAGTCAGATGAAAATCTTCACTCGTGAAGCACGGTGTTTTATTCACACCTGCTCACTGTATGAAACAGACGAAGCATTGCATTTCAACAGTATCTAGTTAAACTTGCCACCATTTGATGTACTTAAAGAACTTAAAGTGAAGACTAATCCATTACTAGCTAGAACTGAGTAGATCTTGCATGTCACCTCAGTCAAAGGAATCACCAAAATGACCGGATTCATGCACATGGTAGTTGGGCCGAATTCACAGAGTGCTGAAATCACCACCACCCGTTAGCGCTACTCCTGCTATTGCGATGTTTACTTTCTCACCTAACCAAAAAACGACCATCTAGAGCTGCCGAGCTTCTCATATATTTACTATACATGTACACATGTCATGTGATCAAACATTACTCTTACTTCCATGTAGTGATAACAAATTACACAAACAAAAGCTAGCTATATCTTCTATGCCTAGCTCTGTGAAGCTAGGCATACGAGATAGCAAGTTTTTGTTTATTTTTATCTTTATATGGAAGTAAAAGTAATGTTTGACGTATGCGTACGGCAGATATATGAGGAGAAGCTTGGCAGCTCTATGTGGTTGTTTTCATGGTTCGATCAGTAAGTAAATAAATTAAAGGTTGCTAAACAGCTCTGAAAGGTCAGAATTCAAAGACGATTCTGCAGTACGTATCGAAAAATTTACGTCGCCATCACTCGCCATATTAATGTGAGTGAAACTAACATGGAGCATTGCAAAGAAATCATTGCTGAATGTAAACCATGTCACAAGTGATGTCACAAAATCTCATTAACTTTGAATTTGACACGAGCTTTACGAGTTAGATGCATTAAACATCTAATTTTACATATAAATAAATGTTTCCTAATTTTTTATTTTGGAATGTAGTACATACAATATTAAACTTTGTGCACACACAAAAAAAGCATTTTAGCTAGTGTCTTATTGTTAGTCCTTTTAACAGAGGGTACCTGATTTTATACTGGTAAAACATTATATATACTGGTAATATAATTATATATGACATACAATGCCCAGAATGTGTCCAACAGTATAATTTTAGGAGAAACAGCCAGAACACTTGGCACAAGAATTAAAGAACATCTATCTTGTCGCCAACCCCTATCAGCTATAACTGAGCACAAACTGAACACAGGCCATCAGTGTTCTATGAAGGACGTTAAAATTCTAGACCATGAGGAGAACTGGCACAGGAGGAAAATAAAGGAGGAGATTAACATCCACAGAGACAAACCTATGCTGAACTGAGATATTGGCCAGGAGCTCCCACCAGTCCTACTCCAGCTTGTGTCACATGACATTGGTCAAGTGACACATCCGTAACTTCAGTTTGCAGAAGAAGACCGCGGGATGTGGTCGAAATATTCAGATCGAATAACAAGTTTCTTGAGAAGTAATTATGTTTAAAATTATAATATAGGTTGACTTCTTCTTCTTCTTCCATTAAACGGCCAACATCATTATGTTGATGATTCTGTCATTCGGCACCTCTCACGTGCCGGGAATTGGTGGGTTAGAGATAGAGACCACCACTCCGAGTCCACAACAGGTTACACATTTACCCCCTGTGTGGGATCTTTTACTTCCCCTGGCATAGACACCAGGTAGAAGGGACCAACGGCTTTTAGTGTCTCTTCCGACTTAAAAACAGCAACGTAAATGTCACTTTAAAAAGTATTGTATCACAACTGTCAGCAGTTTGTTACCAGTGCTAACATTTACATGCTGATAATACAATCACTTTAAATCCTCAGCAACTTTGTCCTGTTTAACTGTAAACTCAGAAATATGATCATTAAGCAAGTTTAGAAGTACTTTAGCAAAATAACCACTTAAAATAAAATGAACACTCTAAAAGAGACTACAGGCTTATACAGAGTAGAGCTTGGAGCTGATGTTGGGCTCATTGAATTGAAATAGTGTCCACAGCTGCTAGTAGTTCCTTAGGCCATAAATATTATTAGAAGGAATGTTGTGGCTGGCAATGACCTGTGGCTGGCAATGACCTGTGTGGTCATTCTTTGTTAAGAAGGTAAATTAGCACCTGTCCATGGCTCAGAGTACTCTAGGCAGACTGCAAATTGGTACCACACTATACTAGTGCAGACTGTCTCACTTGAGTCAACATACTGAATTGGTAACAACTAGTACAAGTGTTTGCTTAAGGTGGATTTTATCTTAGGTTTCTGACTTGAAAAGATGCTGCCTCTTGAAGACAAGTCTTTGTGACTTCACTGCATTCAGTATGCAGAAATACATAAAACATTATAACTGATACCAAATTAGAATGAAACCACATCACAAGAAATTCAATTAATTTCAATCCATCTGTGAATGTTTCATGGCCAGAAAGGGAACATTTTAAACATACACAATGCGATACAATGTTTGACTACAAATAGCGAAACACTGAAACAACATAAAAAAATCAATATTAAAAAAAATCAATGATTTTTTGGAGTGATTTAAATAATTTATTCTTGAGATGTAAATCAAATAATTTAAATCAAACAACTCTGGTAACTTGTGAAAGTGAATAACCTTTGTAATATTGCAAAGTGTTCAATTAAATATAAATTTGTACAAACAAGCTAGCATGTTGTAATCAATACTAGATAGGTTTTATTTTTTGGTGAAATTATAGGAGCATAAAATAACAAATTGTGGGGCACCTTTAATACGACAATATCCTAATTATATCATGTTTGTATGAATATAAATTGAAACTCTGGTTACACTAGAAAACTGTTGTATATGTTGACAAATGTGAGCAACTGATGCAATGAATGTACCATTTACTGACTGACAACTGGTGGAAGAATGAGAGGAGATGTAACTGAGAGGCTGGGAGCTCCACTTACCTCTCTGTCTGTCAGATCTCTGTAGTTCATGTTTGACACACATTTATTAAAGCAGGCTTCTGTTATCTTGTTGTATGTCAGAAGCATATCTTGAAGCTGGAACAGAGAGAACATCTTCAAGTGATTACTGTATAAAATCAAACAAGATGTATGTACAAACACATGATGGGATTGGTTGAATATAAAGCGCCACTTTAATCATTAGAAGTCACAGCTGGTTAATTCCAAAACTCCTTCCTCAAATACCTCAATTCATTTAGCCCACTGCAAATGAGGTCTGTTCAAATTAAATATGTAATGCATGAATAGCTGAAGTAAGATGCAGAGCCAGTTTATTAAAACAATGTACTTTCATTGGCATATTAATAGTCCCACTTAACTGATCTCGTACCAACCAATGCTATGGAAAACAACTGTCGTGGATTCAGTATGCCTCGCAGTCACAGAACTGGTGATCTCAAATTCTTATTCTATTCTAAACTCACTAACATCTTTCAATTTAGCTGTGATCATCTGTTTAGGAAATACCTCTTCGATTTTTTTCTGACCTAACTATGAAAACAACCACCTATAGCCGCCAAACTTCTCATATATCTACCATACATATACACGTCACATGATAAAAAAATTACTTCATCACATGTGTACACAAATATACATTCTTTCAAAATATTATGATACAAAAAATGCTATAATCTCCATGTCATTAGTTCTAAATATAATTGCAATGCCGTGCAGAGTTTTTATAAAGTTCAATTACACTTTGGCCTAAGCGTCGATTTTACAGCAGCTGTGGGGCCAGGCATTTTTGATCGATGTATAGAAGAGTAATTTTTTTCGCACTGGCTATTCGCAGAGCTGCTCTGCGAATTACGGCAAAAGTTATACTTATTCGCAGATCAGAAATCAACCAATGCACCATTTTCATGTTTGTATGTAATGTCTAAGGACCACAATGGAAATAAGCGCTGGCACTTTCTTGTGTCATCCTTATATTTTAATGTACATTTGTATGCACATTTTTTATAATGAATAAATAAATCAATCAATTCTTGCGCATGTGCAGAATGCAGTTTAAACATCATGGTATTTTGTGCACGTTGGGGTTTTTGGGACGGAGCTTGCCTCGAGGTGTTACGTATTTTCTTATGTTTTATCTATGAAAGTATAAATGCTATGAATTACATTTTCCAACAATGGAGCCTTTTCTTTTGCAAGAAGGTGCTACCTTTGATTGGCGCTACCTTTGAAACCTGGAATTCTTTCCAAACTGCATTAGATGATTATTCAAAGGCTCGCCGCATTCAAATCTCTTGTGATATTTCAAGGACTGTTCTGACTGCTAACAAGTTGCTGATTTCCAACATCATCCATAGATTGTAGTCAGGTTTTCACATTGTAAAATGTATGCATGGTTATTGATTAATAAAACTCTGCCCTGGTTGTTCACTACAGTGCTGCCTTGTGTTCATTCATATATATATATATATATATATATATATATATATATATATATATATATATATATATATATATATATATATATATATATATATTACATACACACACACCATATATATATATATATGGTGTGTAATATATATATATGTATATATATATATTACACACAATATATATATGTGTGGTGTGTGTGTGTGTGTGTGTGTGTGTATGTGCATGTGACTCATTCCTATAGCAACATGTGACACACACACCATATATATATATATATATATTACACATATTGTGTGTGTAATATATATATATATATTACACACACACACCATACATATATATGTGTGGTGTGTGTGTAATATATATACATATATAACAGTGACTATAGTAATAACGAAATTGTTAACGATTATGTGAAATATAGGCATGCAACCAGATCGCAGCACGTCAGTCTGGACAAAATATTGTTTAGTAGTGGTTTTGAGTAATTTGAATGGTCTTTATATTATAATTAATGTTCATTATATACACCATGGATTCTGCTCTATTCAAGAGTGAACAAGTTTAATTTATTATATTATTTATTTTAATGTTTATAACATCAAGAGTAACCTGTACAATAATATGTGGCTAATTTGAACTAATTTATAATTTAAGGAATCATTTTGTTGTTATGAGATATTCCGATTTGTATTTAATAGTGGATGAGTTTGAATGAATTTATCTTCACCTTCTTCTGTGGCTCAATAATTGAATGTATCACTATTGCTCCTCATTTACAGAATGGGCCCTGTTTGGAGCTGATCATTCGTAATATTTATGTTATTGTCACTATCAAGAGTAATGCGTGAATAATTTGAATTAAATTTTATTTCATACTTAGACAGTCATTTTGATTTTATAGTGGATGAATCTGTTTACCCTTTTCAGGTGCTCAATTCATCAATGTGCAGTGTTGTATGTATTTGAAACACAGAATGTATGTTCAGTATATATAATAATTTGCTTTTTTGGTAGTAGTGACAATGAATTTTATCCTTTGACTGACGCGCGACGAATTCGTTGTTTGGTGGGTTAACTTATGATACTGCATCGTGCACAAATCTCCAGTTTTGTCATTTCAGAAACGTAACAGGTCTGTATCAGCTCCACCTCTAAACTCCTTCAAAACCAAACTTTACAAGTACTGGTGCGCCTACCAGTATGAGCAAAACACAAACTTCTCTCCCATGCACACAAACATATGTGAAGATCGGCTAACAGGCTACTAGCCTAGAAGAGCCGTACCGGCTATGCGTAAGTGTGACATACACGTATTTAGTAGATATAATATGTGAAGTTTGGCGGCTCGACGTCTATGTGGTCGTTTTCATGGTTGGTCAGAAAATAAAAGATCGCCAGTATCTCACCAAGCATCAAGGGTGGCATGAGGTGGCGCCACATTGCGGACCTTCGATAATCGAGGGTACCTGCGACAACCTTGTCCACATGGCAACACCATTTTATCGCTCAAAATATACACTTGCCGATAGGCGATGCATTCTACTTGGCTTACATTTCTGACACTACTGTCATTCACAGCTGCTCCGGCAAGAGCCATCGTGATGCTTCGTCTGACTGCGCACCGTACAACGCTGACAAGAAAATTATATATAATTTAAACGGATAATACCATTCGCTATAGTTTAGTATTGCTACTAGAAGTTGCAAAACAGTGCTACTCCTGTGCCCGGTTACACAGGCTCGGCAGGTGGCGCCATCGTTTGTCTCTCCTGACACAGGTGTTTTAATCCTAGGCAAAGTCAGTCGCCATACATGTTTTTCTATCTGGCTGTTGCATTTGTATAGGCAAAGATTACGCTCGGCCAAAAAGTACGCATGTTCATGAAACGTGAAACCTTAAAAATAAACGCCATAAACAGAGCAATAAACACGTATTTCATGTTTGTATGCATTCTTATATGTATATCACTAAAGTTACATGATAATAACCATGTAAAAGTGTGAAATTATTACCTTTTTGTCAGAACGCATGTGCTTGTCAAAATTTGTATAAAACCGGATTTTGTGTGAGCGAGATTACCAAACGGGATTCTCGTAGATCAATATAAGGTCACGCTAAGAATTGCCGTCTGCTGGATATAGAGTTACATCATTAATCATCCCCCTATAAACTACTAACTTACTAACGGGTGTTTAATTTGTGTATGTGCTGCAGGCCCACTCTGGCCTCATTCTACACAAAATCGCGTTTGATCATGTGACCATGTGACCGATAAATGTACTCATAAATCATTATTTGGAGCACATTTCTTCTGTTTCTTGATGCCCAAGTGTCGGTTGTATGTCACGGAATACACATGTGAAACGGTTAGTGCGTAACGGTTTTAAAACTTAAGTTATTAGTTCAGTAGCCATTTGGCTAGATATTTAACAAGGTTACCATCCGAAACTACAAGTTCCAGATCGCAAGTGGACAAGGAAGCCAAATGGCTTATCGAGAGTCCAACGATTTTATCATCTATGCATAACCCGCCCTTATAAGATATTTGTCGATTCTATTTTTAAACATATTCGTACTACTAGCATTACCACAATAATTTTTGACAGTTTGTTCCATTCATTTATCACCCTCAGTGAGAATGAGTACTTTCTCATGTCCAACCTATACTGTTCCTTAACTAATGCTGCTTTGTGTCCTCTAGTTCTACTGCTTTCTTTTAGTTTGAAGAACATATTCCTATTAATATCCTCATAATCATTCTCTTAATCTCCTGGTCCCTAATGTTGTCAAACCATATTCTAATAAGCGGTTTCATAACTAAGATATCTTAATTCTGGAATAATTTTAGTTACTCTTTGTTGTATACTTTCTAGCTTGTCTATTCCATACAATATGGCCTCCATGCTTATACACAATATTCCATATGCGCTCTAACTATTGCTTTGTACAGGGGTACAATTGGCTGTTTCTCCTTATATGTGATAGTTCTCCTAATTAGCCATAGAATTTGTTTACTTTTTGAAGCAGTAATCCCATGTTAAATTTTGCTCCTAAGGCCTTTTCTTTTGTGGTTCTACTTAATACAGCGTCCCCCATTTTGTATTCTTTGTCCATGTTCCCATGACCTATGTGTATGCATTTACACTTCCAAAAATTTAATATTATACATTATTCTGACCATAAATTTTTTTAGTCAATTTATCTACATCATCCTGTAAACTTTGTTTATCTGCATCATTTGTGATCTTTCTGAATACTTTTGTGTGATCTGCAAGTTTCAGTACTTTGCTTCCAAATTATTTATATATATTAAAAATAGTATTTGTCATTATACTGATCCTGTGGTACCCCACTCAAAGCAGATTTCCAGTTTGAAATCTCCCCATCTACTATTACTCTCTGTCTTCTGTGTGTAAGCCACTTTTCTATCTAATTGATGACATCATTACGTATACCATGGACATTTAGTTTAAGTAGCAACCTTTGATGTGGCACTTTGTCTGAAAATCTACGTAGACAACATCCACTGGTGACACATCATCTACCCACTTTGTAATTTCTTCCAAAAAACATAAGAGATTGGTATCCCATCAACTGCAGGTGATTCATTACCTTTCATCGTCTTAATTTACTTTGCTATCATTTTAGGAGTCACAAATAACTGCCCTAAATGATCTGACTTATCGCCCTCAAATTTAGTAACTGGAACTGGAAGTGAGCTGATAGATTCTATGGTAAAACTGAGCTGAAATACACATTCAGGACATCTGCCATTTGAAACCCGTCTGAAATTATGCTTCCACTGTTGCTTTCCAGTGGCCCAACCTTATCTCGAACTTTCTGTTTACTCCTTATATAAGCATAAAAACTCTTGTTGTCATTTGTTATATTACTTGCCAATATTTTTTCAAAGGTTCTTTTGGATTTTCTAATTTCAATTGTAGCTAGGTTAAGTGCCTCTTTGTAGTTTGTGTAGTCTTCTACATTTCCAGTGTGTTCATATACCCCCTCATCATCTGCTTGTGAACACGTTTCTCTAATAGCATCTTTTGTCAGGTGTTTCTTCCTTAACCTTGTTTGCTTAATGGAACACATCTCTCAATAATGCCCTCAATCTCATCTTTTAAACAAGTCCAGCATTCTGTTCCTGTCTTGTTCTTCAGCAAGTTATTCTAATCGATATTCTCTAGATATGTCCTCGTCTCTTTATATTTGCATTTGTTGAAGTTCCTTCTCCATTGTTTTTTCCAAGACAAGGAAACTGGTGCATGGTTGTCACCCCAGCACTTTCTAATGATTGCCATTGTATATGGCCATGGCTTAAATCACCCATTATAGCACATTCCCCCTTATTCACCTCTCTTATAGCCTTTTGCAGTTTTACACCTTCCTCTTGTCCTATGTTTGGACTATGACAAACTACTCATATTGTTAATGTTGAGTTCTTGATAACTATGTTACACTAAATTGCTTCCTCACAATCTGCTTCACTTTTCAGTGTTATTTCATATGCATTGATAGATTCTACATAAAATTACCCCACCTCCACTTCTCTCTTGCCTAGCCTTCCTAAACATTACATAACTTGTGTCAGTGCTAACTCAGCCTCAACTATATATTTATTTGCACATGATTTTGTGATACCTATTACTTGAGGGTTAATATCTGCTACCATAATGTCTAACTAATTTGTTTATTTACTATACTCCTGGCATTTAAGCATACGCATTTAAGTTCATTTTCCGAAATAATTGGTGAACATTTATTTGGATGTGTATTTGTACTCCTTTGAGTTTTCTTTGTCAAATCCCCTTGCACATCTAGTTTAAATAATTTTCGGTACCTGTGGCCTCGTCGACAACCCTGACAAACTCACACTGAAGAACTGCAGCACCCTTCCTAGTCAGATGAAGCCCATCTCTCATGAAAAAGTAATCTCTTCCCACAAAGTTTTCCCATATGTCTCTGCAGCCTACTCCCTCCTCCATATATACTATTTGTAGTTATGTGTTGATCTCCATCCTCCTACAATTCGTATACTCCTGACCTTGCCTCCCATTACAGGTAACATCCCCGACAACAGGCAGCCGGATGCTGACAGCTAATGGAAATAGTATGTTGACCAGCATACCGGACATCCTGAGCCGCTGGATGGACTACTTCGCGACGCTGCTAAACTGACCCTCCGAAATCGATGACCAAATCATACAGTCAATCCAACAGTGTCCCATCCGAGATGAGTTGGGTGCATTTCCGACAAAACGAAAGATCGAACAAGCAATCGCGTCCACTACAAACAATAAGGCAGCCGGATTAGACGGGATCCCGGATGAGGTGTACAAACACCGAGATGACACCCTCGTTACCAATCTACTCGACATATACAGACACTACTGGGAGTCTGGTGAACTGCAGGAATGCGGCAACTATCGCGGAATCGCTACTGGCCATTGCAAGCAAAATGTTTGCAAACGTTCTGCTCCAGCGACTGCTGGTCGTTACAAATGTCCTTCTAGAAACACAGTGCGGATTTCGCTCATCACGCAGTACGATCAACACGGTTTTCACTTTACGACAAACTGCGTTTTTCGTTGTTTTTTTTTCAAAAGCGTTCGACTCGATCAGTCGCCGTTGTCTTTGGCGACTTCTCTCGAAATTTGGCTGCCCTGACAAATTTATGTTGATGCTGCGGGTGTTTCACGAGGGCATGCAAGCACAGGTGATGATTGACGGCGATATGACGGATGGATTTCCTGCCGCACACGGAGTTAAACAAGGATGCCTCCTAGCGCCGACTCTGTTTACTCTCTTCTTGGTTGCAATGCTCGAAGTTTCAAATTGCGACACCACCAAAGGCGTTTACATAACGACACGCTCCAGCGGAAGGTTTTTCAATGTGTTCTACCTCAAATGTACGACACTTTTGCGTTCGGGAACTTCTATACACTGACGATACAGGCTTTGTGTCAGAGTAGACTTCGTTCTCACCACCTCTGCTCTCTTCTTTCTCACCATGTCATCATCAAAATCATCTACCTTAACTCATCTACCTGCTCATGTAGACGTTTCACTGTCATACACTCCCTACACTCGAAATACAAAATAATCTACCTGAACCTCTGCCCACGAATTTACGCACCCGGTCTTTACAAAGTCTACCCAGCAAAACTCCATGCCTGCAAACAGAACGCAAGGCGAGGTCTGATATATGCTCTGTACAATGTCACAAAAGATCTATGTTCATATACTTGAAAGATATCCTCTTCGTACACAGAGAGGATCACACGATCACACGCTTTATGCAATACAAAATATTTATCCATCGGTGCCTACACATTCATGTGTGATAGAATTGTTCTTGAAACGCATACCCCAAAGGATCACTCTTATTATTTTTTATGAATTAGCCAAAATGGCCGTAATTAGCTAATAAGCTACATAATTCCCGTCACAATGAAAAGTAAAATTTACGTCCACTCCATTTTGTGTAGGCGTTCCTGAGAAGCACCAGCAGCCAGTCAGCGATCATTATCGATATTCTACATTAAAATGTTTCCCCTAAATCCTGATTGAACTTTTCAGTCTGACAAGTGTGTCAATATAATCAAAGTTTAGAGTTAATGCCATTTGCATCGTATAAACGGATAGCAGTTCACAATAATTGATGAATGAGCCAAAATGTCCGTAATTAGCTAATTATAGCTAATCTGGGTTCATACATAATTTCCGTCACAATGAAAAGTATACTTCGTATCCGGGCAACGATGTGTGCGACAAACAGTGGCGCCACAGCACGCAGTTATAGATGTGTTCGCCAGGGGCAGTCAGTCTCGCTGAACTGAAGTGCCAACATGAAAATAAATGGGAATATTTAATGATGCCAAAGGGTTGATTGTGATGCCCAGCAGGGTAATTCTTTTAACACTCTTTGTAACAATAATTTAGTAATAATACAAGGGACGCGTGGTTCATTGACCAACTTGTCGCCGCAAAGGTAGCTGTTGATATCATTCAGTGCTCAGATTTCAGAAAAATTCAGTCGATGTCCCAACAACATCGCTGTCACGACACAGCCGCTGGACAGGATATTATAACACTTGCACGGTAATATTAGTAGTTATTTGTGTACGATTCATATTATCAGTTACTAGTATGATAAGGTTACGGGTATAGATGAGATAAATGAAAACTTGTGGTCTGAACCTGCAATTTATTATAAACGTCAACGGGCATGATTCATCGGTGCTTGGACATCTCGGCCCACGTGACAACTCGGCCCAGTTCGAGACAGCTGGGCTCCGATTTTGAGACAACTCGGCCCATGTGTAGAGACAGGTCGGCCCCCGGGTTAAAACAACTTGGTCCAGGTGTTGAAATATATTCTAATGCTTTAATGATTGCTTATGTGGAGAGATGTATAATAATTATGTATGTATATATAATTATATATATATTATTATTATCTATTGCTCGCCAATGGCACCAAAATATCATCCTGGCGAGTGTTTTTATAGTGGGCACCAGCTGTTGAATACGTTTTGAAAGTTGTATTACTTCAAAAACTGGTGGACCTCCAAAGTTGCAACTTTGTATAGGTTATGCAAATCTAAACCGGCCTCGGTGGACGGAAGCACCATCGTTTTGGCTGTGCCTGTCACTAGTTCGTTTCGTACCACTACACTTCTGTATGTATGTGCACACCGAAATGAGCGTCTTTTTCACAAAAGGTTATACCTATCACACCTGCATTTCGTTAAATATACAATCATTAACTGTAATCATGAATAGGTTTAGACCTCTGAAATAGTATCTTGTCAAAAGTCATTGTCAGAATTTCAGAATGCGTTCCATGACCACGGCACTTGCGTTTTCATCTCATTCCGACATTCACCATATTTTCGTTGTTAGGCCTACTTGTATTCGCCGCAGTTTGAAGTAAGATAGTTACCACATCATCACGATTAATAATTGTATCATGAAATATTAAAAGTATTGTAGTATTTAACTTATGATATGTGCTGCATGAGTCTTACTTTAAAACGGGTTTGTGTGCCGAATGTGGTTGATAACGGGGAAGTCGAAATCTGGCTTTTTTCCCATCTGAATTTAAATTTTTACCAGATTGTGTCTGCTAGTTTATGCAAGTATTTTTCTAGCTGTATGATTGCAATTTCTATTAAACATAATTCTAAACTTCACAAAAGAAACATGGTCGGTTTGATGCTAATAATGCATTATAATTCAGCTATTAAATTGGAAAATACTTTTTATTGTATTTGGCTCGATCTTTCCAAATTCTAAAGATATATTAATGAATTACAAAAAATAAAAGCGATAAAGGAGGTCAATACATCATGCACATACACACACCTACATGTTGAGTTTGGCATCGATACTGGGTGTAAATTTTTTGTCCTTCTTCAGTCACTGTTCCCATTTCACTATCCACCTGTCATCCCTCGCTGTTGTTCTCCACTCTCCTCCACAACCCGCCTGTCTTCACACAGTCCTCCCACCTTTTTCACGAAAACCGCTACATCGCTGATCCAACCAGATGTCAACTGATTATAGGCATCCAGGCTTTTCCACACCTTCATTTCAAGCATGAAACTTGGTAAATATGTAGAATAATATATAAGTATAATTTTCAGATTCACAATGAATTTAGCATAACGAGTGCATACCACTGAAATGGCATGCAACTAATAATTTTTAACATTACCCTGAACCAATTTCCACATCACACAGGGGAATTTAAACAGGTGTTATACTTCTTGTTAATCAGAGGATCACATTACACAAATCTGACACGCAAGATTTGCTCAGTTCCTAACTTCTATTCAAAGCATTCAAGGGTGACTTGGTAAGAACCTTGGTAGGCCTTCTTGTCATCAAAGTCAAAGGGAAGCCAACTTCAGCTAAATATTGCTGATGTCAGACACTTTGTTTCAATACACTTTGTACAATGCTGTTATTTAAACAGACTTGCTCAATGAAACAATACAGGAGTATCAAGCCAATTAATATGGCCTCGGCACACTGCTAACACACACAAATCAAAGGGCAAACGACTTGAAACAATCTGCTCAGTAAAATGTAGCAGGAGTAGTGAAGCCAATTAACATAGCTTTCAAATATTCTTAACACACACAAATCAAAACCAACCAACATACAAGATCAGCTGAATAACACAATACTAGAGTAGGACGCCAATTACTATGACAATTCAAAGAACAGTGTCATCATTTCAGGGTAACGTAACAATGTTAGGGTAATATAAGTGTTGATAGGTGTACTATAATTATGGAGTACACTCTATAATGAATTTATACACCTGTATACGAAGATAAAAAGTTTACCTTCAATAATCTCTAGAAAGTCAAAACGAAAACACACGCAAAACATTTTATATCTTTATTAATTATATAATAATATTTTATTAATAATAATTTAATAATATATATATATAATATATATATATATATGACAGGCGTACAATATCCTGGTGATTATTGCCAGGGTTGCGGGTGATGTGTTTCAAGAATATATGGGATAACATTTGGATTCAAAGTTAATATTTAGCAACAACAATGATACCATATTTTTTTTAATTACGTATAAACAATATAACAAAATGATATTTATGAACACAGCTATTAAAGTATAATTAGTTTGGTCATTTACCACTGGGCCGACCAATCTTTTACTAAGCGGGGTCATATCATTTATTATTGGGCCGAGTTAGCTCAAAATAGGAACCGAGCTGTCTCGAACTGGGCCGAGTTATCCCAGTTGTCACGTGGGCCGAGTAGTCTAGCATTCGATTCATCGTAGATTCTTATCTAAAGTTGAGTGGGTACTGTCAAGTGAGACCAGTGCCTGAGGCCTGTGCATGTGAAGTGATTTAATACTAATCCACCATTGCAAAATGTCTTATATGCATGTCATATGATTAGATTCATAGTATTTTTAGACTTCTAGGTGAAGTTTTCTTCATGAATGGCATTAACACAGTTTACCTTCTTCTTCAACATCAAATTTAATGGGGTATCCAATTTAATGCACCTTCCATAATTACCAGGGTTGTTTGATTTAAATCATTGATTTATGATTTTTTTTTACTTCCGATTTTTTTAATCGCTGATTTATATAAATTTAACACAAATAATTGTTTACAAGCATTGATATCAACAAAGTTTTGTATGATTTTTTTAATACAAAAGCACAATGTGCGCACACTTGTGTACTGTATTGACACCAGATAGCCTGACAGTCAAATATTTTATGACGTTGTGTATGTTTGAGCTATTCCCTTTCTGAATGCAGTGAAGCCACACAAACTTGTCTTGGAGAGGAAGTATCTTTTCAAGTCAGAAGCCCTGAGTTAAAGCCCACTTAGAGTTTGTGCTAGTTGTTATCAATTCAGTATGTTGGCTCAAGTGAGACAGTCTGGGCTACAATTGTTTAATACTGTACCAGTTTGCAGTCTGCCCTGGACAGGTGCTAATCCACCCTCTCAGCAAACAATAATTAGCACTGCTACAGCCACAGACACACAGCATGCTTTCTTTTCCAAGACAGATTATGCAACTACAGGGGGTGAGGCCTTGTGGACATTGTCTAATGCCTTTATATACGTAAAAATCATGTGCCCTCTGTTAAGACAAGTACCCAAATCGATTTGAATAGAACACGTTTGAAAGAGTTTATAAAATAAACATCTATATAAATGTCTATATACTAGAAAAAAAAAATCAGATTTAAATAATAAAAAATTTAATTTTTTTATTAAAAAACAAATCATTATGTTTTTCAATCCTGATAATTACACGATCACATAATCATATACAAAGTCTGTCTGTGATCTTCTATGATGCCTTATGTTTCAGTTGTAGGTGTTGAGAGAATGTTGGCAGTGCGAGGGGAATCACTGCGTGGAATAGTGAAAGTGATCCTACAGTGGCAGTCTCTCTCAGCTTCCCCCTCTCTACTGCGCCCATGTCAAGGTTAGTACACACTGACCCTACAGTGGCAGTCTCTCTCAGCTTCCCCCTCTCTACTGCGCCCATGTCAAGGTTAGTACACACTGACCCTACAGTGGCAGTCTCTCTCAGCTTCCCCCTCTCTACTGCGCCCATGTCAAGGTTAGTACACACTGACCCTACAGTGGCAGTCTCTCTCAGCTTCCCCCTCTCTACTGCGCCCATGTCAGGGTTAGTACACACTGACCCTACAGTGGCAGTCTCTCTCAGCTTCCCCCTCTCTACTGCGCCCATGTCAGGGTTAGTACACACTGACCCTACAGTGGCAGTCTCTCTCAGCTTCCCCCTCTCTACTGCGCCCATGTCAGGGTTAGTACACACTGACCCTACAGTGGCAGTCTCTCTCAGCTTCCCCCTCTCTACTGCGCCCATGTCAGGGTTAGTACACACTGACCCTACAGTGGCAGTCTCTCTCAGCTTCCCCCTCTCTACTGCGCCCATGTCAGGGTTAGTACACACTGATCCTACAGTGGCAGTCTCTCTCAGCTTCCCCCTCTCTACTGCGCCCATGTCAGGGTTAGTACACACTGATCCTACAGTGGCAGTCTCTCTCAGCTTCCCCCTCTCTACTGCGCCCATGTCAGGGTTAGTACACACTGACCCTACACTCCATTGAGTTTTTATCAACAATAAACTGTGCAGCCTTTAATGTAATGTGCACCACAAGGCTGGTAGGTATGGTACATGGCTGCATGGCATGACTGTGCTAAGTTAGAGGGATGCCCAGTTAGAGTACATGGCTGCATGGCATGACTGTGCTAAGTTAGAGGGATGCCCAGTTAGAGTACATGGCTGCATGGCATGACTGTGCTAAGTTAGAGGGATGCCCAGTTAGAGTACATGGCTGCATGGCATGACTGTGCTAAGTTAGAGGGATGCCCAGTTAGAGTACATGGCTGCATGGCATGACTGTGCTAAGTTAGAGGGATGCCCAGTTAGAGTACATGGCTGCATGGCATGACTGTGCTAAGTTAGAGGGATGCCCAGTTAGAGTACATGGCTGCATGGCATGACTGTGCTAAGTTAGAGGGATGCCCAGTTAGAGTACATGGCTGCATGGCATGACTGTGCTAAGTTAGAGGGATGCCCAGTTAGAGTACATGGCTGCATGGCATGACTGTGCTAAGTTAGAGGGATGCCCAGTTAGAGTACATGGCTGCATGGCATGACTGTGCTAAGTTAGAGGGATGCCCAGTTAGAGCAGTCGAGTCTCAGTTGAGAGGGCTACGGTTTGAGTCTACTTGTTGCTGTCTGAAGCCATTCTACTGGCATATCCAAGGCGAATGTAAATTCTTATCAGGTTGTGCCAAAGACTTCCATGGCCTTCAATGATCTAGAACGAAATTAACTTGTTGGCCTTTAAATGATTGTATACCTCTGCACAATGCCTACACTTATAATGATGTTGGGGATATATCTGAATTCTTTGATCGTTGTTTGATAGACCTAACATTTCCTCTTGTTGGTAAACACACAGTCAAATTTTGATGAATGCAATATGGAAACTATAAGAAATCAATAGGCAGTGATCATGACAAATGCAAACTTTAAGTAACTGTAAGTTTCATGATAATCATTTCTTGTTTATCTTGAGAACTACAAGATATTTTGTTTTACAAATAATTTTTTATTTGCCCAGGGATAAATAAATTGCTACAGTAATATATATTATTTTGTTGATGGCCTGACGTTTCTGGATATTTTATAAAATACAACAGTTAAATAACTGTTGTTATTAGTTAACAATTAGTTATGCTGTAACCAGCATTGCACATGACACATTCTGCCCAGTTGCTGATGTAATTCCAACCAATACAGAGGAGAGTAACTAAACTGAGTCCAGAACTGCGTCATTATTTATGGAAAACTCCTAAAAGTAAATTGTTTAACAACATTAGAGATAACGAGATTAGGAGGAAATCAAGTAGAAGTGTTGAAGATATTGAATGGTTATGATAATTTTTTCCACTTGTCATTAGGTGTTTTTGGTTTTGGTGGCAGTGTTGTTAAATCTTGATTTCAAGAAGCACACATTTATCCCTTATAGACTGTAGACACCGACTGCTCAGTTCCTGGAGGGGCAGGAAGCCTCCATTGGCCAAGCTTAAAGGGCAGTGGTTGAGACTCGTGGATGAGCGGTCTATAACCTTGAGCAGTTGTGTGGGGAAAAGCACCAAAGATGACCCGACCTCTTCCCACCCTCCCAAATTGTGCTCTCCCATCTCAGAGGACAGTGGCTCCAAGTCGTCTAGTGAAGGAACTTCGGTTGATGATATCAAAGGTGCTGTAGCTGAGGAAACGGCTGCCAAAAGCAAAATGGAAACAATTGTGAAAGGTGGGAGCGTTTCTGTTTTTTCACAGTTAATGAACGAATGAATGAAATCTATTTCAGTCACATACAAACGCAAGTTGGTCATGACAATATTACATAATGTAAAAAAAGAAAATAATGAAATTACGGTGTAACTGTGGAGATTCTCTTGGAACCCTGGAGGGCTTTTGGCCAGAACCACCTACTTATAGTACACAAGTTGCAGTTGTCTAAACAACAAGGAATAAGATAAAAATAGAATAGTACAATACAATGTAATACTATTATCTACAATGTCATAGCTCAAATGAGAACGTTTCTGTATATGTGTTTGATTACAAGTTGCAGCTTATGTTACTATTCAAATGCATATAAGATAATAACTAGTAAGATTATTAAATAATTGAAAATTATGGTCAGGCTGAATAATGAGTACAATATAATTTAAATAGTATATTCTACAACAATATTAATTAAAACAATACACAAATGACTGAACAAGAGAAACTCATAAATATAATGGCTTCATGCAGCCTTATTCAGCTAATGCATTGAAATGAGCATAGAAATGAGCATTGAAGCAGGCATCACATTTCTTAATTATACAATTTAATTACAGTTATAAGCAGTGTGGACAACAAATGTATACAATGTTACATTATAATATTATAAAGTGGTGTTTGGATATGGATGTCAGGGATATGGATGAAATTGCTCTAATACTGATTATGTATTAGAATTATGCATACAGTGTATAAAGCATGTCTCCAGCGTAAAGTTCTGCTGCAAGAAAAACTGCAGTGGGTATTCATCCACATAAGCACTTTAATAAAAAGGCTTTCAGGTGTGAATCATTTAGGAAAATATAATAATCACAGAAGTACCATGGGTTTAGCCTGTTTGTCCTCTCTGGTCTCTCCACAAACAGAAATGGTCATTCTATTTTTCATGGAGAGAGGCAGAGACCTTTCCAGAACAACTAAAACAACCCGGACAGGCTATCAAGGTCTCTCCGTCTGCAGGGCATGTTGCAATAAAATAGTTGAAGAAAACCGGAGCAACCCTGATATCTTCTCCAGGGTGTTCCGTTTGTTCTGAAGAGAGGTCTCTGCATTTCTCAGCGAAAATTTTAATGGCAATTTCTCTCCATGGAGAGACTACAGAGGACAACTAGAATAGACCTATTATAATGTTTGACATATGTATACTAGCTGTCTAAGCGTCAGTGCATATTTTATGTATGTATCTTGTAGTTCATGCGACTTTAAAGAAAAAGAAGATTGATTTTCGACAGTCCTACTATGATAATATCTACATCACTCCTGTCCGTGCCATGGATGAATATTTACTCGGCATTCAGTAGGTATCTGGTTGAGCTGTGGATGAGATCTTATAAGAGAATCTGTAATCAACGTTAGGGCTATTCCAGAAATAAAGATAACTGGGGGATGGGACTCATTGGACTCATGGGAGGTGCTTTCCTGGATCCCCATGATGCATAATAATATTTTTTATTGTAATAATATTTAGTACATGAACATACTGGAACCCAACACCCATGCATTATTAATGAAACTGCCTCCCATCTGCCCCCCTCCCCCCATATATTCATATCTGGACATATAGTAATTTTGGTGCAGTGAGAATGTTATTGGCTTCCCCCCTTGTTAGTGAATTGGTATCATGGGACGTCAGTGTTTGTTGACATTTTGCTGCCATGTTTGGTTGGATTATACTATTTTTTAGGGGTTCAGGTAAAAAAGTGTATTACACTTCATCCCCTGGCAGACATGTTCATTCCAACGCCAACTTGACTTCTCTGGGAAGCATTCAGCCATGTGGCAATTACTGCACAAAGACTGCTAATTCAGTTACATCCACCTCTGTTTATAGGCAGGTACTCATTTATAAACCTGGGTTAACTGAAGCAACATAGAGTGAACAAAATTGGTGAAGCTTTGAAATGGAGGATTTGAACCACTGTCCTCTTGAATAAGAGTCAGACATTCTAAATGCCCTGCTGCTGGACCCCACTAAAGGGTTACCTGCAGACAAGGTTTCTCAATGCAAGTGAAACTTTTTTAAGAAAAGCCAATATCCAGGTATTTGTCAATATGAATTGCGTAACATTTTATACGGAATGCAAAGGAAGAATAAACTTTTCCTGTGACTGTCTTGCTTACAGCGAATTGGAAGGTTTGGTGACAACATCGAGACGAAGTGCCTACCCAGATGCAGATGCCATCACAGTGTATCTGCGCCGGGATGTTGAACTGGTGTTAGTGACATCTATTCATCTATCTACTATATTTTGTAATATAAAATCATAAAGGTCACACACCAATTGCTGTGTAGCGCTGGTAGCTGTGGTAGTCCCTGGTTGACTGCTGCTTTGATGTGTTCACTTTGCTTGTTTTTATAACTATAGCATCGATTTTAAAAAAAACAGTTAAATAAAAAATCAGTGTAAATACAAAATCAATTTAAATTTAAAAGAAATCAATTTAATGAAAAAATATGTTTAAATATAAAAGAAAGAAATTTAAGTAGAACAGATTTTGATATTTAAAAATTTAGATTTTTTTTTATTTTACACTACTGGTACTTGAACATTTGCATTGGCAGAGCCATTAGGGTGTGGGGCAGTCTGGAGAATCTAACGAAGGAGAGACAGAAGAGGGTTGAACGAGATCGCCAACAGCATGCCCGTAAGTCGGCATTGTTAGTCAAATTTTAATAATTTTTGTGTTTGTTACCAGTAAAGTTTTAATCTTGGTAGTTTCATAGTAAAATACTTTCTGTTGCCATATCAGTGACTTTGTTTAAATAAAAACAAGGTTGAAAAGTAAGTGAGAGTTTATAGTTTATACAAGGTATACAATAAAGTAAAAAGGCAATGACTTTGTAATACAAACTTAATTAAATAGTTTCCATAATGCAGTAGTTTGTGTTTAAATATGACATTTTAATACAGTGATTTATATAACTGTTAGCAATATGTCATCACAAAAGCTGCTGACGGTATATTATTAATCTTTTTCACTGTCAGTTTTATTTTTTCTTTGTAACGATTCAACAGTTTTCAACTATCTTCATCAGTTGACTACTGTGCCGCCATCTAATATTAGTTAGTCTGATGAAAACAGTTAAAAGCAGTCGAAACCTAAAAAAAAAATTTTACTGTGAAAAATTTGAAAAAGATTAATATATTACAATAACTGGTCTGATGAATTTCTTCACATGAGGGTAGTTATTGAAGTGTTCTATCACTTTCTTGGCAGTAGATCTGTTTTACGTGAAGCGTGCGAAGAAGGAGTATCTGAAGCAGCACTATCAGATAAAGGAGGAAAAACCCTATCTCTTCACCCCGCCTGCTCCTCCGGTGAGAACTTATAATAATAATAATGTTGTCCTATATAACACTGGTAAAAAAAAAGGTAAAGTCATCCCCCAGGCATTACGCCTTAGGAAGCCATGAAGGCTTATATGGCCAGTGCTTAAACCTGGTTTCTGTAGTGCGAAGCAACTTAGAGTGCAGTTATACTGACTCTCCTGGACGGGACACTTGCCTAATTGCCTAAGCTTCGAAAACGAACCGTGCCCAGGGTGGGTCTTGAACTCACAACCATCGAATTTAGAGTCTAACAATTTAACCACTAGGCCACGGCTGCCCCCTATATATTTTGTGTTACATATCATAATTACATCTTACATTCTATGTTACATGAAATAATGACATCTTGTTTACATGTTGCATCCCATTAACATTTTGTATTACAACACATAATTACATATCATTCACATTTTATGTTATATCTCATAATTACATCTCATTTACATTTTGTGTTACATCAAATCATGACATCTACCTGATATGTTGTGTTACATTATATAATTACATCTTGTTTACATGTTGTGTTAAATGATTTGCAACAGCTACATTTGTGTATCACCTTTCTTGTAGGTGTCAGAAAGCATCTTTGACCATGGCTCTGGGAAAGTTGTCCTTTACGCATTACTTGTGTGAGTAAATGTTCCTTGTTTCTCAACACATTGGCCTTCATTCTTGTAGTAAGGTATCACGTTTTGTAGGTTTTAAAAGCTGTGTAATATACAACATTTGGAAGCCTTCATAGAGAATTTGAATTATCAAACGATCACTGATAGAAAGACTTGGAAATGTATACACACATATTTTTATATAGATTCAGACAAATTCTGACTGTTGTGTTGTGATACTTGTGAAGCTGGACAGATTGGTAATCTTTCTTTTGCAATGTGACATTTTTGTGAAATGTAATTTTTCATGCAATTTAAATTAACACAAGATGTTATTCAGAATAATTGTATAATGGCAGATATACCATTATATGCACTCATGAAGTTAAATCATTTATTGTTGTGATAAATGAAAGATTTTCTAGTTAAGCATGGGAATAAATGATAGTCCATTCATACTAACTCAGTTACAGTAGATCAGTTTTTTAGATGAAAAAGTGATTTATTTGACGGTTGATTTTTGTGAATCTCAGATAGGTTAAAATGGAAGCTTGTTTAATCTGGTTTCTCTTTCGTAGTAACACGGCAAACTTAGTGCTGAAGTTTGTAGCCTGGATCTACACTGGGTCACATAGCATGTTCTCTGAGTTCATCCACTCCCTTGCTGACACTGCCAATCAGGTACACCAATCTAGTCACACTCTCTGTTATGTGAGAAGAATGAAAGGTCAGTTAGATTCTTTTTGCTTGTTATGTTTCAGACTCATTTTGCATAAAAAATGAGCCTATCTAGTACTGACTATGATATGCTAGCTCATTTGTAATTTAAAATTTTTTATTTTGGTTAAATCATCATATTAAATTATTTTTGACCAGGTGTGGTCAAAATGAAGTGAAGAAAGGACAAAAGTGGTCCGACTGTATGTACTATGACACACGGTTATTCATACTCTTACAAATTACCGAATTTCACCAGCAAAGTCAACTCTTTTGGTGGCTTTAAGAAAATTTCATACTCTTATTAAGCTAACTGCTCATATAACTTAACCTTCAAGCAGGCACTTCGTGGGATAGTCATTACTGGGCACCTGGCATCCGGCGAGACCCCACCATTTAAATGTACAGTTTATCCACAGAACATGAGAAACAGTAAAACACTGTCATCTATAACCTTTACTACCATTATTTCATTATTTCATCATATACCATTAATTATATTTAGTAAAAGTTGGTCCAATTCAGATCAATTCATCATACGACACCAGCTCTTGAAAGTAACTAACTGCTCCTTTATGGACACCGAAACACCCACCCAGCCGGTGTGTAATACTTAGGGAGCAACAAACGTGTCCCACATATATCTGATAGCTGCTTGTTTGTCAGTTTCCTTATGAGCTACTCTGGCGTTGTCACAGTCACGCAACTTGTGATTCACAATGTGCTAAATAAATTGAGTGGGGACTTTTAACCATGAATGATAGTAACAGACAATATAAGGTTGTATGTAAGTAGGTGTAAGGCTGATTGGTGCATGCCCTGGTCCTGGTATTGGTCCTCATTGGTGCATGCCCTGGTCCTGGTATTGGTCCTCATTGGTGCATGCCCTGGTCCTGGTATTGGTCCTCATTGGTGCATGCTCTGGTCCTGGTATTGGTCCTCATGTTTACCACCTTGAATGGCCTTGCACAAGCTCAAATGACTGACCTCCTGACACTGTACTCGCCTACCCATTACCACCTTGGGTGGCCTTGCACCAGCTCAAATAACTGACATCCTGACACTGTACTCGCCTACCCATTACCACCTTGAGTGGCCTTGCACCAGCTCAAATAACTGACATCCTGACACTGTACTCGCCTACCCATTACCACCTTGGGTGGCCTTGCACCAACATACATAACTGACCTCCTGACACTGTACTCACCTACCCATTACCACCTTGGGTGGCCTTACACCAACATACATAACTGACCTCCTGACACTGTACTCGCCTACCCATTACCACCTTGAGTGGCCTTGCACCAGCTCAAATAACTGACATCCTGACACTGTACTCGCCTACCCATTACCACCTTGCATGGCCTTGCACCAGCTCAAATAACTGACATCCTGACACTGTACTCGCCTACCCATTACCACCTTGAGTGGCCTTGCACCAGCTCAAATAACTGACATCCTGACACTGTACTCGCCTACCCATTACCACCTTGAGTGGCCTTGCACCAGCTCAAATAACTGACATCCGGACACTGTACTCACCTACCCATTACCACCTTGGGTGGCCTTGCACCAACATACATAACTGACCTCCTGACACTGTACTCACCTACCCATTACCACCTTGGGTGGCCTTACACCAACATACATAACTGAACTCCTGACACTGTACTCGCCTACCCATTACCACCTTGAGTGGCCTTGCACCAGCTCAAATAACTGACATCCTGACACTGTACTCGCCTACCCATTACCACCTTGAGTGGCCTTGCACCAGCTCAAATAACTGACATCCTGACACTGTACTCGCCTACCCATTACCACCTTGAGTGGCCTTGCACCAGCTCAAATAACTGACATCCTGACACTGTACTCGCCTACCCATTACCACCTTGAGTGGCCTTGCACCAGCTCAAATAACTGACCTCCTGACACTGTACTCGCCTACCCATTACCACCTTGAGTGGCCTTGCACCAGCTCAAATAACTGACTTCCTGACACTGTACTCGCCTACCCATTACCACCTTGAGTGGCCTTGCACCAGCTCAAATAACTGACATCCTGACACTGTACTCGCCTACCCATTACCACCTTGCATGGCCTTGCACCAGCTCAAATAACTGACATCCTGACACTGTACTCGCCTACCCATTACCACCTTGAGTGGCCTTGCACCAGCTCAAATAACTGACATCCTGACACTGTACTCGCCTACCCATTACCACCTTGAGTGGCCTTGCACCAGCTCAAATAACTGACATCCTGACACTGTACTCACCTACCCATTACCACCTTGAGTGGCCTTGCACCAGCTCAAATAACTGACATCCTGACACTGTACTCGCCTACCCATTACCACCTTGATTGGCCTTTCACCAGCTCAAATAACTGACCTCCTGACACTGTACTCACCTACCCATTACCACCTTGAGTGGCCTTGCACCAGCTCAAATAACTGACATCCTGACACTGTACTCGCCTACCCATTACCACCTTGAGTGGCCTTGCACCAGCTCAAATAACTGACATCCTGACACTGTACTCGCCTACCCATTACCACCTTGAGTGGCCTTGCACCAGCTCAAATAACGGACATCCTGACACTGTACTCGCCTACCCATTACCACCTTGCATGGCATTGCACCAGCTCAAATAACTGACCTCCTGACACTGTACTCACCTACCCATTACCACCTTGAGTGGCCTTGCACCAGCTCAAATAACTGACATCCTGACACTGTACTCGCCTACCCATTACCACCTTGAGTGGCCTTGCACCAGCTCAAATAACTGACATCCTGACACTGTACTCGCCTACCCATTACCACCTTGAGTGGCCTTGCACCAGCTCAAATAACTGACATCCTGACACTGTACTCGCCTACCCATTACCACCTTGAGTGGCCTTGCACCAGCTCAAATAACTGACATCCTGACACTGTACTCGCCTACCCATTACCACCTTGAGTGGCCTTGCACCAGCTCAAATAACTGACATCCTGACACTGTACTCGCCTACCCATTACCACCTTGAGTGGCCTTGCACCAGCTCAAATAACTGACATCCTGACACTGTACTCGCCTACCCATTACCACCTTGCATGGCCTTGCACCAGCTCAAATAACTGACATCCTGACACTGTACTCGCCTACCCATTACCACCTTGCGTGACCTTGCACCAGCTCAAATAACTGACATCCTGACACTGTACTCGCCTACCCATTACCACCTTGAGTGGCCTTGCACCAGCTCAAATAACTGACATCCTGACACTGTACTCGCCTACCCATTACCACCTTGCATGGCATTGCACCAGCTCAAATAACTGACATCCTGACACTGTACTCACCTACCCATTACCACCTTGGGTGGCCTTGCACCAGCTCAAATAACTGACATCCTGACACTGTGCTCACCTACCCATTACCACCTTGGGTGGCCTTGCACCAGCTCAAATAACTGACATCCTGACACTGTACTCACCTACCCATTACCACCTTGGGTGGCCTTGCACCAACATACATAACTGACCTCCTGACACTGTACTCACCTACCCATTACCACCTTGGGTGGCCTTGCACCAACATACATAACTGACCTCCTGACACTGTACTCACCTACCCATTACCACCTTGGGTGGCCTTGCACCAGCTCAAATAACTGACATCCTGACACTGTACTCACCTACCCATTACCACCTTGAGTGGCCTTGCACTAACATACATACCTGACCTCCTGACACTGTACTCACCTACCCATTACCACCTTGGGTGGCCTTGCACCAACATACACAACTGACCTCCTGACACTGTACTCACCTACCCATTACCACCTTGGGTGGCCTTGCACCAGCTCAAATAACTGACATTCTGACACTGTACTCACCTACCCATTACCACCTTGAGTGGCCTTGCACTAACATACATAACTGACCTCCTGACACTGTACTCACCTACCCATTACCACCTTGGGTGGCCTTGCACCAACATACATAACTGACCTCCTGACACTGTACTCACCTACCCATTACCACCTTGAGTGGCCTTGCACCAACTCAAATAACTGACATCCTGACACTGTACTCGCCTACCCATTACCACCTTGCATGGCCTTGCACCAGCTCAAATAACTGACATCCTGACACTGTACTTGCATACCCATTACCACCTTGAGTGGCCTTGCACCAACATATGTAGCTGATCTCCTGACACTGTACTCGCCTACCCTTTACCACCTTGCACGGCCTTGCACCAGCTTACATAACTGATCTCCTGACACTGTACTCGCCTACTCGTTACCACCTTGCATGGCCTTGCACCAGCTTACATAGCTGATCTCCTGACACTGTACTCGCCTACCCTTTACCACCTTGCATGGCCTTGCACCAGCTTACATAGCTGATCTCGTGACACTGTACTCACCTACCCATTACCACCTTGCATGGCCTTGCACCAACATACATAGCTGACCTCCTGACACTGTACTCGCCTACCCTTTACCACCTTGCACGGCCTTGCACCAGCTTACATAACTGATCTCCTGACACTGTTCTCGCCTACTCGTTACCACCTTGCATGGCCTTGCACCAGCTTACATAACTGATCTCCTGACACTGTACTCGCCTACCCTTTACCACCTTGCATGGCCTTGCACCAGCTTACATAACTGATCTCCTGACACTCTACTCACCTACTCATTACCACCTTGCATGGCCTTGCACCAGCTTACATAGCTGATCTCCTGACACTGTACTCGCCTACTCGTTACCACCTTGCATGGCCTTGCACCAGCTTACATAACTGATCTCCTGACACTGTACTCACCTACCCATTACCACCTTGCATGGCCTTGCACCAACATACATAGCTGACCTCCTGACACTGTACTCGCCTACCCTTTACCACCTTGCACGGCCTTGCACCAGCTTACATAACTGATCTCCTGACACTGTACTCGCCTACTCGTTACCACCTTGCATGGCCTTGCACCAGCTTACATAACTGATCTCCTGACACTGTACTCGCCTACCCTTTACCACCTTGCATGGCCTTGCACCAGCTTACATAACTGTTCTCCTGACACTCTACTCACCTACCCATTACCACCTTGAGTGGCCTTGCACTAACATACATAACTGACCTCCTGACACTGTACTCACCTACCCATTACCACCTTGGGTGGCCTTGCACCAACATACATAACTGACCTCCTGACACTGTACTCACCTACCCATTACCACCTTGAGTGGCCTTGCACCAGCTCAAATAACTGACATCCTGACACTGTACTCGCCTACCCATTACCACCTTGCATGGCCTTGCACCAGCTCAAATAACTGACATCCTGACACTGTACTTGCCTACCCATTACCACCTTGAGTGGCCTTGCACCAGCTCAAATAACTGACATCCTGACACTGTACTCACCTACCCATTACCACCTTGGGTGGCCTTGCACCAGCTCAAATAACTGACATCCTGACACTGTACTCACCTACCCATTACCACCTTGGGTGGCCTTGCACCAGCTCAAATAACTGACATCCTGACACTGTACTCACCTACCCATTACCACCTTGGGTGGCCTTGCACCAACATACATAACTGACCTCCTGACACTGTGCTCACCTACCCATTACCACCTTGGGTGGCCTTACACCA
Organism: Lamellibrachia columna; assembly: GCA_963662155.1. Taxonomy (NCBI): domain Eukaryota; kingdom Metazoa; phylum Annelida; class Polychaeta; order Sabellida; family Siboglinidae; genus Lamellibrachia; species Lamellibrachia columna. The sequence continues at coordinate 44,638,846 of OY759274.1, forward strand.
ACATACATAACTGACCTCCTGACACTGTACTCGCCTACCCATTACCACCTTGAGTGGCCTTGCACCAGCTCAAATAACTGACATCCTGACACTGTACTCACCTACCCATTACCACCTTGGGTGGCCTTGCACCAACATACATAACTGACCTCCTGACACTGTACTCACCTACCCATTACCACCTTGGGTGGCCTTACACCAACATACATAACTGACCTCCTGACACTGTACTCGCCTACCCATTACCACCTTGAGTGGCCTTGCACCAGCTCAAATAACTGACATCCTGACACTGTACTCACCTACCCATTACCACCTTGGGTGGCCTTGCACCAACATACATAACTGACCTCCTGACACTGTACTCACCTACCCATTACCTCCTTGTATGGCCTTGCACCAACATACATAACTGACCTCCTGACACTGTACTCGCCTACCTATTACCACCTTGAGTGGCCTTGCACCAGCTCAAATAACTGACCTCCTGACACTACTCGCCTACCCTTTACCACCTTGAGTGGCCTTGCACCAACATACATAGCTGATCTCCTGACACAAAACTTGCCTACTCGTTACCACCTGGCATGGCCTTGCACCAACATACATAGCTGATCTCCTGACACTGTACTCGCCTACCCTTTACCACCTTGCATGGCCTTGCACCAACATACATAGCTGATCTCCTGACACAAAACTTGCCTACTCATTACCACCTTGCATGGCCTTACACCAGCAATAAATAACTGATCTGATACTGTATTCGCCTACCCATTACCACCTTGCATGGCCTTGTGCCAGCTAACGTAAATGACCTCCTGACACTGTACTCACTTACCCATTACCACCTTGCATGGCCTTGCACCAACATACATAGCTGATCTCCTAACACAAAACTTGCCTACTCATTACCACCTTGCATGGCCTTACACCAGCAATAAATAACTGATCTCCTGATACTGTATTCGCCTACCCATTACCACCTTGCATGGCCTTGTGCCAGCTTACGTAACTGACCTCCTGACACTGTACTCACCTACCCATTACCACCTTGCATGGCCTTGCACCAACATACATAGCTGATCTCCTAACACAAAACTTGCCTACTCGTTACCACCTTGCATGGCCTTACACCAGCAATAAATAACTGATCTCCTGATACTGTATTCGCCTACCCATTACCACCTTGCATGGCCTTGTGCCAGCTTACGTAACTGACCTCCTGACACTGTACTCACCTACCCATTACCACCTTGCATGGCCTTGCACCAACATACGTAGCTGATCTCCTGACACTGTACTCGCTTACCCTTTACCACCTTGCACGGCCTTGCACCAGCTTACATAACTGATCTCCTGACACTGTACTCGCCTACTCGTTACCACCTTGCATGGCCTTGCACCAGCTTACATAGCTGATCTCCTGACACTGTACTCGCCTACCCTTTACCACCTTGCATGGCCTTGCACCAGCTTACATAGCTGATCTCGTGACACTGTACTCACCTACCCATTACCACCTTGCATGGCCTTGCACCAACATACATAGCTGACCTCCTGACACTGTACTCGCCTACCCTTTACCACCTTGCACGGCCTTGCACCAGCTTACATAACTGATCTCCTGACACTGTACTCGCCTACTCGTTACCACCTTGCATGGCCTTGCACCAGCTTACATAACTGATCTCCTGACACTGTACTCGCCTACCCTTTACCACCTTGCATGGCCTTGCACCAGCTTACATAACTGATCTCCTGACACTCTACTCACCTACTCATTACCACCTTGCATGGCCTTGCACCAGCTTACATAGCTGATCTCCTGACACTGTACTCGCCTACTCGTTACCACCTTGCATGGCCTTGCACCAGCTTACATAACTGATCTCCTGACACTGTACTCGCCTACCCTTTACCACCTTGCATGGCCTTGCACCAGCTTACATAACTGATCTCCTGACACTCTACTCACCTACTCGTTACCACCTTGCATGGCCTTGCACCAGCTTACATAGCTGATCTCCTGACACTGTACTCGCCTACCCTTTACCACCTTGCATGCCCTTGCACCAACATACTTAGCTGATCTCCTGACACTGTACTCGCCTACCCTTTACCACCTTGCATGGCCTTGCACCAGCTAACATAGCTGATCTCCTGACACTGTACTCGCCTACCCTTTACCACCTTGCATGGCCTTGCACCAGCTTACGTAACTGATCTCCTGACACTGTACTCGCCTACTCGTTACCACCTTGCATGGCCTTGCACCAGCATACATAGCTGATCTCGTGACACTGTACTCGCCTACTCGTTACCACCTTGCATGGCCTTGCACCAACATACATAGCTGATCTCCTGACACTGTACTCGCCTACTCGTTACCATCTTGCATGGCCTTGCACCAGCATACATAGCTGATCTCCTGACACTGTACTCGCCTACTCGTTACCACCTTGCATGGCCTTGCACCAACATACATAGCTGATCTCCTGACACTGTACTCGCCTACCCTTTACCACCTTGCATGGCCTTACACCAACATACATAGCTGATCTCCTGACACTGTACTTGCCTACCCTTTACCACCTTGCATGGCCTTGCACCAACATACATAGCTGATCTCCTGACACTGTACTCGCCTACTCGTTACCACCTTGCACGGCCTTGCACCAGCTTACATAACTGATCTCCTGACACTGTACTCGCCTACCCTTTACCACCTTGCATGGCCTTACACCAACATACATAGCTGATCTCCTGACACTGTACTCGCCTACCCTTTACCACCTTGCATGGCCTTACACCAACATACATAACTGATCTCCTGACACTGTACTCGCCTACCCTTTACATGGCCTTACACCAGCATACATAACTGATCTCCTGACACTGTACTCGCCTACCCTTTACCACCTTGCATGGCCTTACACCAGCATACATAACTGATCTCCTGACACTGTACTCGCCTACCCTTTACCACCTTGCATGGCCTTACACCAGCATACATAACTGATCTCCTGACACTGTACTCGCCTACCCTTTACCACCTTGCATGGCCTTACACCAACATACATAGCTGATCTCCTGACACTGTACTCGCCTACTCGTTACCACCTTGCATGGCCTTGCACCAGCATACATAGCTGATCTCCTGACACTGTACTCGCCTACTCGTTACCACCTTGCACGGCCTTGCACCAGCTTACATAACTGATCTCCTGACACTGTACTCGCCTACCCTTTACCACCTTGCATGGCCTTACACCAACATACATAGCTGATTTCCTGACACTGTACTCGCCTACCCTTTACCACCTTGCATGGCCTTACACCAACATACATAACTGATCTCCTGACACTGTACTCGCCTACCCTTTACCACCTTGCATGGCCTTGCACCAGCTTACATAACTGATCTGCTGACACTGTACTCGCCTACCCTTTACCACCTTGCATGGCCTTGCACCAGCTTACATAACTGATCTGCTGACACTGTACTCGCCTACCCTTTACCACCTTGCATGGCCTTACACCAGCATACATAGCTGATCTCCTGACACTGTACTCACCTACCCTTTACCACCTTGCATGGCCTTACACCACCATACATAACTGATCTCCTGAAACTGTACTCGCCTACCCACAACCGTTGATCTGTTTCTGCTGGTAGCTCTGCATCACAAGCTTGAGGGCTGTGGAAGACCTTCTCGGTGTCCAGACCAACATTTTGGATCTCATTACCATAACGTATAAGATGCTAACACTCTGACTAAGTTGAAGAATATCCTAAAACTCATCTTTTCAAGCTTGCATACATACTGAGGAATACGCCAACTGCGAATGAGGACACTTTTTGTAAACATTATTTTTTTAATTTTTATGAAGACACTTATTTTAATATATAATTTTAACTATATATTTTTAATCAATTAATAATATAGTTATGATTCATATGATTACATGTATGCTTTTACAATAACTTTACATGCCTATGAACGAACTGGTCCTGGATATATAGTGCTTTATAAATTTTTGTGAATACACTGTATTAATAATAATAATGTGATCATCTGCTTAGTTGCTGCTTGCTGTTGGACTTCATCAGTCTCTGAAGAAACCAGATCCAGAGCATCCGTGAGTCACATTGATACAGTCCTTCATTCTTCATTTGTTTGTCGCCTCGTCAAACAGACAGTTATTTGATTTAAATCACTTCAACAAATTCTTGATTTTGATTGATTTTATTTTTTATTTCGATTGTTTTAATGTTTGATGTATATGTAAATAACACCAAGAATTTTTTTTTCTTTCATACATACCACATTCATTACAAGCCAAAGCGACAACAAATAAATTTTTAACTGCTCTTGTGTGCAAAACTGTGGCTATGTTGTAGTTTTAATGTCATCAATAAAATGTCGCAAAACAGTATATAATATGTACACCATTTTGACATTGAAATAGAATAAACATTTGAAGAGTTCAAATGGTGGAAATACTCTTCTATTTACTGTAACATCACATTGTGATGAACAGTTGTGACCATTTTAAAAAGGTGTGTTAAAAACTGGAAGTAAGTGTACGTAAGAAATCAAGTCATAAGTTATAAAATTGAGTGTTTGATACATATTGATGTTGTGTATCTCTGTCACTCCAGATGTGCATTAAAGGTCCATCCTTAATTCAAGTTTTGTGTTCGTTCATCTTGGAATCATTTCATGACAAGTCAAACCGATCTAGTGTCCACTACAACGTGCCAGCTCTAGTGCCCATGCCAGCTCTAGTGCCCATGCCAGCTCTAGTGCCCACGTCAGCTCTAGTGCCCATGCCAGCTCTAGTGCCCATGCCAGCTGTCTTAATGTCTTATTTAGTTTTGATGAAAACATAGGACAAACTAGTAATTTAATTTTTATCGGATCCAGTAAAAATTCAGCAAAAAACCCAGCAGGCAAGCATGGTCCTGGTCTATACAAGACATAAAGCTATTCACAGTGGCAAGTTACCAGATCTTCCTATTCAGCTCTATTCTTTCGATGATTTTAACATACGTACACACACTTTTGTAAAACCGAATGTGCATATTACTTTAACTATTTACACACTACAAATTTAACATCAACAAACATGATTCATGTTGGGATAAATCATTTCATGAGGGAGCCAAAATCATGTTTGAGTTAGAGGATCATTCTGCAATACCGAAATTTTGTTTTTAACTACTAGATATGGCTGGGCAAGCTTCCGCAACGTTTCGTCTCTGATCAGCGGCGTGAGCATCTTCTGTATCGGAGCTGGTCTTTCAGTCTACCACGGCATCATGGGATTGATCAATCCATCTGAAGTCACATCACTATACTGGGTAAGAACCATAAATTGGACAAATATTGATGTTATAATTATAAATCCCTGGATATGAAGCTCAGAGACACGTCTAAAGCTCACAACACACTGCCTGATTTTTTGTTGGGGGACAAATAATTTTCAGTTGTCGGCTAGTGTGTGCTGCCAATTCCAACAAGATCGGGGCTTGTCGGATAATATCTGACAGTGCTAGATCTCAGGATCAGTGCTGCAGACTCCGACAAATTGTTGGGGCTTGCGCGATTAGGGATCATGCTTCAGTTAGACTTCCTGGTGTGTTATACACGAATGTAGGGCACAGTAATCACAGATATGTGTGATTAAAAAATCATATCATCTGACATAACTGCATTTGAGCAGGCACATTGGCAAGTTTGCTGGTAGAACATGTTGACAGTGTAACTGGATTTTAGATGATTTCAATAGGCAGAAGGATTTTGTTTGTTTGTTTTTCTGCATCTCCTTATCCTCCGTAGCATAATCAAGACGAACAAAGCTAGCTTCTGAACGTGGAACATATCATCTGGTTACTGTGATTCCAGTACACATCAGTGTTATATCTACATAACTAAATCATGTTCTTAAACCAGTAAATATCAGCGCTAACATAGTTTATTATGCCTTTGAAACTAAAACGGAAATGGCACGTAAATGTGACCTGGTGACCCCGCAGATAACAGGCCAATCAAAATGATCATAAACACGCACAATGGCTGGCATAACGTGATACGGGGACATGTCAATTTTAGCAATGGCCGTTATGTTTTGTCAGCAATACATAAAACGCCAGTGAAAAATGTCACACATGTGAAGCATGATATGCATATCTATTGACATTTCTGTTATCACTAACAACCAGGAAATGATGCTTAATTTATTATTTTAGAAAAACTACAACACTTACAATGCTGCAATTTGGCGTATGAATTCATCTTACATGTAGGCAACATTACACAAATTAGAATTACGATTGGTGAAGGGTTTGTGTCAAAAATACACTGCCACTTTAGGCTGTCATTCAACGTTTTGTGAACTTATGGTGGTGTAGCACACGTAATTCATTTATGTTAACCAAAATTCTCAGTAAAGTTATCAGTGATACTTTCATACTTATATGTATGTCATTTATTTCTTTGGCGATTTTCTCAAAATTATATCATTTTGCATTTTGTGGCTATTTTTTTACATTTACAAAAATCTTGCAACATAACCAAATAAACGAAAAACTCTAAATTCTATTAATCTGGAATATTATATAGCATTTCATCTACAATATGTGAAGAAATGGTTAATTTATCTTTAAAAACTTCTACTGAAACTTCTCAATTTAAGCCAAGCATATAATAGCCACCCAACCTACCTTCAGTGGGTGGCAAGTGATAGTAGGGCAACTTGGCTTTCAATTTACATTAACAGTGGAAGTTTGGGATGAACATTTACTAGAGTAAATAGAATGTTTCAAAAAGAATGGCAACTAGAAACAACTAGAAGCAACTAGAAGCAACTAGAAGCAACTAGAAGCAGCTAGAAGCAGCTAGAAGCAACTAGAAGCAACTAGAAGCAACTAGAAGCAGCTAGAAGCAGCTAGAAGCAGCTAGAAGCAACTAGAAGCAACTAGAAGCAACTAGAAGCAGCTAGAAGCAACTAGAAGCAGCTAGAAGCAGCTAGAAGCAGCTAGAAGCAGCTAGAAGCAGCTAGAAGCAGCTAGAAGCAGCTAGAAGCATCTAGAAGCATCTAGAAGCAGCTAGAGGCAGCTAGAGGCAGCTAGAGGCAGCTAGAGGCAGCTAGAGGCAGCTAGAGGCAGCTAGAGGCAGCTAGAAGCAGCTAGAAGCAACTAGAAGCAACTAGAAGCAACTAGAAGCAACTAGAGACAACTAGAGACAACTAGAGACAACTAGAGACAACTAGAAACAAGGCCATAAATACCTCTTTTAAAGGAATTGTACAGTGATTCTCATTGTTTGATTTAATGGTCTGACAGTAGTTTTATCATAAAACTGGCTTATTTTATTTCAAACAGCAAAAATATGTATTCTTGAAAATATTAAGAGGAAAGGTCATGATAGTGACATACAAATATCATGCTATATGAATATTATACCATACGGCTTCATGTATTATGTTTCAGGGAATTTCAATTCTACTTGGAGCTCTAGTGTCAGAAGGATGTAAGTTGTCTGTTTATATAGGTTTGATTAACCCATTTGTAAATAAATGATCTTTTAATGTTGTATTTCTAAAGGATTCCAACTCCTTGATATTCCTGGCCACCACCAGGCAAAATAATGCTAAGTGATATAGAAGACTTTGACAAGTTTTGCCTTGGACCTTGAACTCTGAATACCTTGCAAAATATTTTTTTGGCATTTGTTAAAAATATAGTAGAACATGGGTAATCTTGAAAACTTGATGAATTTAGCATAACAGTTGACTGACGATATGATCAGAACTGTTCTGTTCCTCTCTACTTTAACAGACCCTACTCTGTGTTGATTTTGACCTTCCTCTTTTCCATTTACCATCACATAGTCTTGATCACCTTGTCAATCAACTGCATGGCAGAATATGTGAAGATAAAAGGAAAAGAGATTGGCCAAGATCAACTTGGAGAAGGAATTATTGAAGCAGAGAAGAGCCGGGAACACAGCTAGCGATCATACAAAATGGTGATGGTTATTAAGTGACACTAACTGGAGTATGAAGAGGATAAGTAAATAGCATGTTGCAAGAGAACTCAGTGGCTGAATGTATGTTGTGTTTTAGCAACGCTGATGGTGGCCGCCAACCAAGTGAGAGTGAGCGCCAAGGCTGAGAACATGTCTGTCTTCAGCTACAGTAAGTCTAATACTTGGTTTAGTGATAATGATGACATCTTATATAGTGCCGGTATCGACCTATAGACAAGGCACTTGTGGGTTTTTTTTTTCTCTATTGTCAGAGCTAGTTTTGGCAGCAGCTAATTCAGCGCCCATCCTACATACAATTGGTGCAGTGTGTGTACGGGAGTAAACATAAGGGCAGACATTAACCCCACGTGTGGGATCTTGTACTTCCCCTGGTAGAAGGGACCAATGACTTTTAGTGTTTCTCATCCCATCAGGCAAAGTGGAGTTGCCAAATTTTCAAAACTTCTGTAGGTGGCCTTGAATCCTGGTCCCCTCAGTTGACAGTGCGGACCTCTAGTTGAACTCTGTGAGGCGTGTCAGAGATTTAAGTTTGGCTGAATAATATGAGGTGAGCCAATGGAGATGTACTCGTTAGGTTCAGTGTGGGTATTTGTGCAACTACGATAATTCAACAACAACGTTAAAGGGTAAAAGATTTCCCATTTAATAACGCACAATGGAAAAACTGGTATTGTTTCAATCCAACATCAAGAATGATTTACAGTCCTATATCAAGAATAGTTTACAGTCCTATATCAAGAAAGATTTACCTATTCGGCGAGTGCAGTCTTGCGTTACGGCATGCTCGGTGAGTGCTTTCTTGCATTGCGTCATGCTTGGCGAGTGCTGTTTTGCATACAGCGTTCTTGGTGAGTGCTGTCTTACGTAAAGTGTGCTCGGCGAGTGCAGTCTTACATAAGGCATGCTCGGCGAGTGCAGTCTTACGCAAGGCATGCTCGGCGAGTGCAGTCTTACGTAAGGCGTGCTCGGCGAGTGCAGTCTTACATAAGGCGTGCTCAGCAAGTGCTGTCCTGCGTACGGCGTACTCGGCGAGTGCTGTCTTGCATACGGCGTGCATGGCGAGTGCTGTCTTACATATGGCGTGCCCAGCGAGTGCTGTCTTACGTAAGGCGTGCTCGGCGAGTGCTGTCTTGCATACAGCGTGCTCGGCGAGTGCTGTCTTACGTAAGGCGTGCTCAGCGAGTGTTGTCTTGCGTACGGCGTGCTCGGCGAGTGCTGTCTTGTATACGGCGTGCACGGCGAGTGCTGTCCTGCGTACGTTGTGCTCAGCGAGTGCTGTCTTGCGTACGGCATGCTCAGCGAGTGCTGTCTTACGTAAGGCGTGCTCGGCGAGTGCTGTCTTACGTAAGGTGTGCTCGGCGAGTGCTTCTTGCGTATGGCATTTCTGATCTTTAGATAGCCATTGGTCGCTATTCGGCGCCACCAGTATGACTTTTACTCACCAAAATTTCAATCGCTGAAGTAAACAAGTTAATTATATACAACCTCACATGATCTCCGATCTGTGACAAGGCGGCTGGAGTGGAGAACAACTCTAGTTTGACTCTGGGGTGGTTCCGTTTTCCTCGTAAGGCACTAAGCTGTGTTGTTCAAAACATCTCAGATCTGTGTCACAAAAGAAAGTAGGTATAATGTAGTTTTAGTAAATTATAGATTTTATAGTGGTAGAAACAAATAGCATCCCTTTTTAATATGTGTGTGTATATATGTATACACAGTGCAACTTCATTAACTAGAATACCCTCATAACTAAAATCCACCAGGATGCATCACCTTGTGTAAATGCGACTTAGCTCAAACACATGGATAGCTCGACGTGTTACCATGGTCCCTCCAACTTTGAGTTAAAGATGTTGGAATCCATATATGTATATTCTATAGCCATAAATTTTTGTCAGAAGAAAATTTATACAAAGGAGGCTTTTTTATTTTTCCTTAAATAATGATCTATTTATTTTTTCAAGTTCTCCATGGCAACGACCCAAGCACAACCGTTGTACTGCTTGAAGACATGGCTGCTGTCCTTGGTGTGATCTGTGCTGCCACCTGTATGTCAATCACATACTACACGGGTAGTCCGACTGCCGATGCGGTGGGATCTCTATTGATAGGCACATTGCTGGGAGGCGTTTCTTCTTTCATCATCTACACCAACACCATAGCACTGGTTGGACGGTGAGAGGGCACAGAGTGTGGTATACTTTATACACTGCCATGGCTTGGGAGGGCACAGAGTGTGGTATACTTTATACACTGCCATGGCTTGGGAGGGCACAGAGTGTGGTATACTTTATACACTGCCATGGCTTGGGAGGGCACAGAGTGTGGTATACTTTATACACTGCCATGGCTTGGGAGGGCACAGAGGGTGGTATACTTTATACACTGCCATGGCTTGGGAGGGCACAGAGGGTGGTATACTTTGGACACTGCCATGATTAGGAGGGCACAGAGGGTGGTATACTTTTGACACTGCAAGGATAGAGAGGGCACAGAGGGTGATATACTTTTGACACTGCTAGGATTGGGTGGGCACAGAGGGTGGTATACTTTTGACACTGCCAGGATTGGGAGGGCACAGAGGGTAGTATACTCTTGACACTGCCAGGATTGGGAGGGCACAGAGGCTGGTATACTTTGGACACTCCAGGGCTGGGAAGGCACAGAGGATGGTATACTTTGGACACTGCCAGGATTGGGAGGGCACAAAGGGTTGTATACTTTGGACACTGCCAGGATTGGGAGGGCACAAAGGGTTGCATACTTTGGACACTGCCAGGATTGGGAGGGCACAAAGGGTTGTATACTTTGGACACTGCCAGGATTGGGAGGGCACAAAGGGTTGTATACTTTGGACACTGCCAGGATTGGGAGGGCACAAATGGTTGTATACTTTGGACACTGCCAGGATTGGGAGGGCACAAAGGGTTGTATACTTTGGACACTGCCAGGATTGGGAGGGCACAAAGGGTTGTATACTTTGGACACTGCCAGGATTGGGAGGGCACAAAGGGTTGTATACTTTGGACACTGCCAGGATTGGGTTAAATTATAATTGCATAATTTTTAATTAACTTGAGAAACCTATGCAGACAGACATCAATGGAGACGTATGGTGAACAACTATCATGGGACGCGTCCTCCACACGATTAGATGATGATCAATTTGAAACATTTAATAATTATTTATATCACCTCTTTTAAAAATGTGTATATACAATATTGTATTGTTAATCATCTATGACATGTATATGATATGTTTCAGTATGTTTTATATGGTCTACATTGACATGTTGAGTCGCAAAGTGAAGCAGTTACTAGGAGGCATCTAGTGCTAATTGAAATTTGTCTTCTAAGCACTAGGCTACTTTGTATTTATGTTCTGTGCAGTCGTTTCTCCGAGTGTTTAAGATAATAAAACTTGAGCTTATTGTGTGTGTTTGCATTACAGATCTATACCCAAGAACAAGAAGTTGATACTGATGCGAGAGCTGGAGAGTGACAGGATGATCAGGTACTGCAGACATCCCTCCTGTATCACACACTGACCGTTCTGTATCACACTGACCCTCCTGAATCACGCACTGACCCTCCTGTATCACACACTGACCGTTCTGTATCACACTGACCCTCCTGTATCATGCACTGACCCTCCTGTATCATGCACTGACCCTCCTGTATCACACACTGACCGTTCTGTATCACACTGACCATCCTGTATCGTGCACTGCACCTCCTGTATCATGCACTGACCCTCCTGTATCACACACTGACCGTTCTGTATCACACTGACCCTCCTGTATCACGCACTGACCCTCCTGTATCACACACTGACCGTTCTGTATCACACTGACCCTCCTGAATCACGCACTGACCCTCCTGTATCACACACTGACCGTTCTGTATCACACTGGCCCTCCTGTATCATGCACTGACGCTCCTGTATCATACACTGACCCTCCTGTATCACACACTGACCCTACTGTATCATGCACTGACCCTCCTGTATCACACACTGACCCTCCTGTATCACACACTGACCCTCCTGTATCACACACACACTGATCCTCCTGTATCACACACTGACCCTCCTGTATCATGCACTGACCCTCCTGTATCACACACCGACCCTCCTGTATCACACACCGACCCTCCTGTATCACACACCGACCCTCCTGTATATAAACACCGACCCTCCTGTATCACACATCGACCCTCCTGTATCACTCACCGACCCTCCTGTATCACTCACCGACCCTCCTGTATCACACACTGACTCTCAGGCCTACACTACACATGTTACCTGGAGTAGATACACAACATTAATTTTGATTATACTGGAAATGCTGCAATGCAACTCTGTGTGCAACAACATATGTGTAATGATTGTTATACTGTGTAATTAGTATATAATTGTTCTTTTTATTACTTAATAAAGTGGGCACTTAATGAAATATTTATAACAATAGTTTGACCATGGAAATGTCACAATTTTTTTATCATTTGCCAAATTCAAATTAAATGTGTGGATGTGATAATTTTTTAATTCAGGATAGCATGGTCAGTCAAACAGGTGTTTGATATTAATATATGTACTTCCAGTCCATGTTAAAAATACTAGAAATTACTCATTTATTGCATTCGTGGATTCAGAACGCTTCATGACGTGAAGGCAACAGAGATGGGCACGTCGTTTGTACGCTTCAAGGCCGAGGTTGACTTTGACGGCCGAGAGTTGACAAGATACTACTTAGAGAATCAGGATCTTGACAAAATGTTGATGGTAGGTATGCACCTTGGTACCACCTTCAGACTGAGGTCTTCTTCTTCTTTGCTGTCCATCGTTTTCGATGACGATGGAGAGCAAAGAAGAAGAAGTGTTGTTGGTAGGTATGCACCTTGGTACCACCTTCAGACTAAAGTATTGGATAACATATTACATGATATGTGTGCATTTGGTAAAAAGCTTGCAGTTGTCAAAAATCAGTTGTTATACGTAATACCTGGGTATGTGTACAATACACAGGAGGAGATTAGAATGCAGTTCAGCTTAGTGGAACGATCAGTAAGAAGGCGGACGATGTGGGCAGGTCACTTGGTGCAGATGGAGGAGCGTGGTTACTAAGAGGACGATGAAACAAGGAGGCTGCTGACATGGAGTAGTGGAAAATGAAAACAACCAAAGCCTTGCAACAGTTAAAGACGGACATCGTCACCCCTTTATAAAAAAAGAACTATGAGAAAGCAGTGTAGTACTGGTGGCCTGCTGAACTGATTTTGTTTGGATAAATTCTAGTTATTATCAATCTGCATTTATAATGATGGGATCCTCATGTATACTGTTGCTTCTAGTAAGTGATGCCACCCATGTGTTTCTTTGCAGGAGATGTATGGCATGCACAATATAGAGGATGTTGAGGCGTTCATGTTGAAGCATGGTGAGGCAATCATTGACACTCTTGGCAGTGAAGTCGACAGAATTGAACAGAACATGAAGGTACAAGTCTGACATTGTGATCATCCTGCCAACACCAGTGACTGACTGCATCTTTCGTCTTAGCCAATCTTCTTATTACCTCCACTATAACCCCTCTTCTTATCTCCCCGTCCTCAGCTAGTCCTTCTTATCACCCCACATTAACATGTCCTTTCCTTATGCAATGCAGTGAATAACAAATTCCTCAACCGAAGTTGTTGTTACTGCTCTCCTCTATCCATGTAGTCCGGGGTGAGGCTGGCACTCATACCGATCGTTGATTTTTATTGATTTTTTGTTGTTGTCACTAGTCCCATTTCACTGTCGTCTCCACCAACCGTCTCCACTCTCCCCATCCCTCGCTCTCATTCTCCACTCCCCTCTATCCCTCGCTCTCATTCTCCACTCTCCACATCCCTCGCTCTCATTCTCCACTCCCCTCTATCCCTCGCTCTCATTCTCCACTCTCCCCATCCCTCGCTCTCATTCTCCACTCTCCCCATCCCTCGCTCTCATTCTCCACTCCTTCCCACTCCCACTAAATCTCTCTTCACGCAGTCCTCCCATCTCAGCTTCGGTCTTCCTCTTCTCCTTCTGCCCTCCGCTCTACCGAAGATAGAAATAGACTTCCTGGATTATTTGATATAGATATTCATTGTTTATGATTATTTAATATAGATATTCATAGTTTATGATTATTTGATATAGATATTCATAGTTTATGATTATTTAATATAGATATTCACCAACTCTTCTTATTCTTCCTTGGGTGCCGTGTCTGGTGATGTTGGCGATCACGCCCCTCCACACAATTATCTCATTTACAGTTATCAGCAGCTGGCTCATCGTACAAGCCATTTGTTTAGACTATTAATGTATTTTATTCTTTGCCTGCTTCTTCCTTTTTCCTTCAATAACATGTTTTTCAATCTGACTGTTTATGTCCTAGAAATTGCAACTGTTGTCTTATCATCTTAAGTAATTGTCTTTGTTGCCCTGCTCTTTGTAGAACCTCTTTGTTGCCCTGCTCTTTGTAGAACCTCTTTGTTGCCCTGCTCTTTGTAGAACCTCTTTGTTGCCCTGCTCTTTGTAGAACCTCTTTGTTGCCCTGCTCTTTGTAGAACCTCTTTGTTGCCCTGCTCTTTGTAGAACCTCTTTGTTGCCCTGCTCTTTGTAGAACCTCTTTGTTGCCCTGCTCTTTGTAGAACCTCTTTGTTGCCCTGCTCTTTGTTGCCCTGCTCTTTGTAGAACCTCTTTGTTGCCCTGCTCTTTGTAGAACCTCTTTGTTGCCCTGCTCTTTGTTGCCCTGCTCTTTGTAGAACCTCTTTGTTGCCCTGCTCTTTGTTGCCCTGCTCTTTGTAGCCCTGCTCTTTGTTGCCCTGCTGTTTGTAGAACCTCTTTGTTGCCCTGCTGTTTGTAGAACCTCTTTGTTGCCCTGCTCTTTGTTGCCCTGCTCTTTGTTGCCCTGCTCTTTGTAGAACCTCTTTGTTGCCCTGCTCTTTGTAGAACCTCTTTGTTGCCCTGCTCTTTGTAGAACCTCTTTGTTGCCCTGCTCTTTGTATAACCGCTTTGTTGCCCTGCTCTTTGTAGAACCTCTTTGTTGCCCTGCTCTTTGTTGCCCTGCTCTTTGTAGAACCTCTTTGTTGCCCTGCTCTTTGTAGAACCTCTTTGTTGCCCTGCTCTTTGTAGAACCTCTTTGTTGCCCTGCTCTTTGTATAACCGCTTTGTTGCCCTGCTCTTTGTAGAACCTCTTTGTTGCCCTGCTCTTTGTTGCCCTGCTCTTTGTAGAACCTCTTTGTTGCCCTGCTCTTTGTAGAACCGCTTTGTTGCCCTGCTCTTTGTAGAACCTCTTTGTTGCCCTGCTCTTTGTTGCCCTGCTCTTTGTAGAACCTCTTCATTTGTCATGTGTTTTGAAAGAAATATGCTCTATTCTCCTGAGAAACAATACAATTTAATGGCGCACTGTATAGAATGAATACAATAATTCTGTTGCTGCTAAAGTGCTAATCTACCATCCTTACACTTATTTAATGTCCAGGGTTCACCCCCACATATCAATGTCCAGGGTTCACCCCCACATATCAATGTCCAGGGTTCACCCCCACATATCAATGTCCAGGGTTCGCCCCCACATATCAATGTCCAGGGTTCACCCCCATATATCAATGTTGACCACACATAGCACTTGAGGCCTCTTATTCATCATCCTGCGTAAATTTGGTAATTTTTTTTTCCAGAAAAAGCATCCAGAGATTCGACACGTGGACCTGGAGCAACTATGATAGAATGGTGATAATTTATTAATGAACTGTGTCTTATGGAAGCATAAATGGATGCTTAATGGACGACTAAGAAATGAAACAAAGATATGAAAAAACTGACGTGAAAACGCCGAAACATGGATACATTTGGAGACTGGAAAGGAACGATACGTCCAAATGATACAAACAGAGATGAAGTCTGCTTTCGTATGAAAGACTGTCGCATTTCATGAGTGCACAGAAATATAATGAAAAGTGAATGCAACAGCAGTATATTTGCTAAGAATATAAGTATTTCGTTTTGCAATGTCTTGGACAAGAAGAGTTTAATATAATGATGTGTGTATTTAAGTGAATAGTTATGAAAGTTTCAAAATCAGGATAAAATAATTTCTATATTTTAGGTTTAAGGTCATTTTAACTCTTAGTGGCCTGAAAGAACAGTAATGATGATGATGATAATAATAATTAACTTACCAGTATATAAGTACAAGTTCTGTTAATAGAAACAAATAGTGTGCGGGTCACGCCAATAAGAAATGGCATATCTTGTTTGCAACCCGACATATACATTTATAATATCTACCGTCTTTTCTATGAATCAATATATTATGAGCCTACATCATAAAATGATTAGAAAGTTGTAAGGACAGATAAATGAATACAAACTGAATAAATCTCAATATAACGTAGGTAACTTATTTATCATATATATAATATGTAGAAATGTTGTATTTTAAGTCCTGCTGTTCATGTTATTGCATGTTCCTAGATCTGACAGAGGAGTGTAGAAAACAAAATATGTGTGAAAACTGTTTTACATGTACTTATCCTGCCCCAGGTTAGCCCAGCAGCCTTCAGTTCACTCTCCTTGCTGCTGTGCCCTCAGATCAGCTCAGTAGCCTTCAGTTCACTCTCCTTGCTGCTGTGCCCTCAGATCAGCCCAGCAGCCTTCAGTTCACTCTCCTTGCTGCTGTGCCCCCAGATCAGCCCAGCAGCCTTCAGTTCACTCTCCTTGCTGCTATGCCCCCAGATCAGCCCAGCAGCCTTCAGTTCACTCTCCTTGCTGCTATGCCCCCAGACCAGCCCAGCAGCCTTCAGTTCACTCTCCTTGCTGCTGTGCCCCCAGATCAGCCCAGCAGCCTTCAGTTCACTCTCCTTGCTGCTATGCCCCCAGATCAGCCCAGCAGCCTTCAGTTCACTCTCCTTGCTGCTGTGCCCTCAGATCAGCCCAACAGCCTCAGTTCACTCTCCTTGCTGCTGTGCCCTCAGATCAGCCCAGCAGCCTTCAGTTCACTCTCCTTGCTGCTGTGCCCTCAGATCAGCCCAGCAGCCTTCAGTTCACTCTCCTTGCTGCTGTGCCCCCAGATCAGCCCAGCAGCCTTCAGTTCACTCTCCTTGCTGCTGTGCCCTCAGATCAGCCCAACAGCCTTCAGTTAACTCTCCTTGCTGCTGTGCCCCCAGATCAGCCCAGCAGCCTTCAGTTCACTCTCCTTGCTGCTGTGCCCCCAGATCAGCCCAACAGCCTCAGTTCACTCTCCTTGCTGCTGTGCCCCAGGTCAGCCCAGCAGCTTTCAGTTACCTCTGTCTTGGTCTCTCCTTGTTGCTGTGCCCCCAGGTCAACCCAGCAAACTTAAGAACTGTCTCCATGTTGTTTTGGTCTGTTCCTTCCCTCTTCCCTTCTGTCATCTAAGACTTCGCTAGTGGTCATTAGTCATTCTGGAGACATTGTCCGAGCCATTTCCATCTTCTCTTTTGAGGATGATACAAATGTTCTCGTGTTTTATTATTTGATCTCAGGCCAGTACAATGTAGGGGAGCGAAACTGTGGGGTTGAAAAAAAATTTAAAAGCTACTACTCAAAACGTTTGCCATGAAATGATAAACAACCATACTTGTATAACACAATACTTATATAAAACCATACTCATAAATCAACTGTTCCACATTCCGATAACGAAAGCTTTCAAGAAGGTCAACCATATATATTTCATGAAAATGTAATAATGGTTTCGATATTAGGGAATAAAGCAACTATACCCTATGTTGACATTTCACTGACGATAAAGTAATTGTACCATATGTAACACTTAAGTGACAATAAAGCAATTGTACCTCGTGTTGACATTTCAGTGACGATAAAGCAATTGTACCCTATGTTGACACGTCAGTGACAATAAATGCTATCAAAGCAGTTACACCCTGCTGACATTTTAGTGACAATAAAGCAATTACCGTATTCGTCCTAATAAAAGCGTTCTAATAAGCGTACACCTAAATTTGTAGATCAAGACGATGTCGACAACTGGCTCGGATGACATGCGGCCCTTTCCCGGGTGCGCAGCTGGCAAATGCCACTCGACAACGACGACGTCCTCACGTAGAAGAAGAAACCACATGTCATTGACATTGACTTTTATTGTCATTGGTCCTAAGTTAGCAACGTAGTTCACGTGTGCTTTTCGAAAGAACCGTCCAAAGCAACGCAATGCAAATATCTTCCCAAAAACGTTGAGTTAGCAGGAAATATTATATTTTGCCGTCAACTAAAAACCAACCTGTTTAAACTCGCGCATAATCCTAGCAATCGAACAGCTCCGTGATGTGTGTGTTTGTGTGTGAGCGTTACAAAGTTCCTAGATACACAACAATCACGGCAAACGCCTCAAAAATGTCATAGTTACAGTGTTCATGTTTATGCATGATTCATCTATCAGGTAACAATTTTCGCTGTATCTAATAGTGGTAGTATATAAACTAATTGATCACTTCACACCTGCTTGCCCGAACTGCCAGCTCACCTACTGTATTCGACGCGCCGCGCTGAATACAGTAAGCAGTGAGGAACGAGCCTTTGACGGCAAAATATAATATTTCCTGCCAACGCAACGTTTTTGGGAAGATATTTGCATAGCGTTGCTTTGGATGGTTCTATCGAAAAGCACACGTCAACTACGTTGCTAACTTAGGACCAATGTCAACGACAATAAAAGTCAATGACGTGGTTTCTTCTACGTGAGTATGTCATCATTGTCGAGTGGCATTTGCCAGCTGCGCGCCAGGGCTGCATGTCATCTGAGCCTGTTGTCGACATCGTCTTGATCTACAAATTTAGGTGTACGCTTATTAGACGCTTTTATGAATTTGTTTCGTGTTAAATTTTTAAGCGAACTGTACGCTTATTAGGATGAATACGGTAATTGCTTTATTGTCACTAAAATGTCAGCAGGGTGTAACTGCTTTAATAGCATTTATTGTCACTGATGTGTCAGCATAGGGTACAATTGCTTTATTGTCGCTAAAATGTCAACACGTGGTACAAATGCTTTATTGTCACTTAAGTGTTACATATGGTACAGTTGCTTTATTGTCACTGAAATGTCAACATAGGGTATAGTTGCTTTATTGTCTAATATCGAAACCATTATTACATTTTCATGAAATATATTTGGACAACCTTCTTGAAAGCTTTCGTTATCGAAATGTGGAACACTTGATTTTATGAGTA
The DNA here is from genome assembly GCA_963662155.1 of Lamellibrachia columna. Lineage (NCBI taxonomy): Eukaryota > Metazoa > Annelida > Polychaeta > Sabellida > Siboglinidae > Lamellibrachia > Lamellibrachia columna. The sequence goes on from OY759274.1 coordinate 44,658,145, forward strand.
TGGTTTTATATGAGTATTGTGTTATACAAGTATGCTTGTTTATCATTTCATGCCAAACGTTTTGAGGACTAGTTTTTTTTCACCCCCACATTTTCGCTCACCTACAGTGATGGATTTTCTCACGCTGAATCTCGTTGAGTAGCGTTATAAGTCAGGTGATTAGTTAAACGATAACATCTTTACATTTACCAACATTTCCACATTCAATGGACAATAATGTTATAATTGTATATAATTAAATATACCTGACAAAAATAAATAATATATATATTTATATAAGAATATAAGACGTAAAGTTAACATATACTTTGAGCTAACGAATATTCATAAAAAAAATCCAGATCTGGGGAGGGGGGCAAGTGCCCCCTTGCCCCTCTGCGGACGCCCATGCTCGTCCTCATTTCTAATTTCCACCCAAAGCATTCATGGGCGACGAGAGGGCTGGTAGGAATTTCTGCTAGTTGGTGTTTAATGGATTAGCACTTATTTTGAGCGATTGTTATTCGTGCACTAGTCATAACAGGGAAGCCATGTCTGTTTTACATTGTCCAAAGCTTTGTCTCATAAAATAGTCAGGTGTTAACAAGACACTTCACATTCGCAAGCCCAGTCGCCAGGACCCGTAACTTTAGTCTGATGGGAAACATTGTATAGATCAAAGACAGTTGGCTTTGTTGCACTAATAAACTATTGTCATGATTTCTCTGTATTTTGAATGAATTTTGCACATTTCTGCTTTTTTTTTATTCTACGGCTAATCAGAAGAATGAGGCGGCGAATTCCATGTAGGCCTATGGCTGTGGCTACGCTCTGGCAACGGGACATTTTTAAAGAAACACGCAGACATTTCATAAAAAGAAAATTTTTCACAATTAACCTCGGTTTGATCTTCGAAATTAGAACAAAACAAAAAGACAAAAAGTTGTATAATTATTATTGTTGTAACGGCCTGAGCATAAAAATGGTGAAATATAACGCTGTAGTTTATAGAAAATGGACACTAAAATGGCTGAAGGAAGCCTATAAAAACAGTTAAAAAGTTACAATTTCGAAGTAATAGAAGTATTGTGTAATATACTCATATACATCGTTTAGTTGTTTGTATACATAAGTTTGATTGTATTAAAATCAGTGGAGCATTCCGACCATCAGTGGAGCATTCCGACCATCAGTGGAGCATTCCGACCAAGCGGTTGGCGCATTGCCACGGTGCGTTCAGGCAGAGTGTCATTCCGACCATGATTCGGCGCCAGTAGCATGATTCACAAGCACCAAGTTCAATCGCTAGGTGACTAAAGTTAACAAGCTAATTCTATACAAACTCACACGATCTCTGATCTGTGACACCTTACACTGTTAAAATCAATTACCATGCATGCGTTCGTAAAATAACACATACACCATACCTCAGTCCTGCAACTGTCACACGCTCAACTGTGTATGGATTCGACTACCTACTGCAAGACTGTCTACCTCCTAGATATGCGGTCAACTTCTCGGTTCTCCTACACTAGCCTAGTGTTAATCCCTCTGTCCACTGCGTAATCTATTCATGAGTGACCGTTATGTAAAGATACATCACATACAATTATACTACAATGCACAATGCCCTGCATCGCGGACAGCTGCGGTAGCCAGAACATTATTCAAATGTACTGTTCAAAGTACGTTTATTTTAAAAATAATTCTTCAAAATTCCTCACTTTTCCTACATTGTCTTACTTGTTTTGAAAAAGATAGTGTGCACAATCACATTCTCTTCTAGGTAGACAATTGGTGCACATATTTTATGATCACCAGTGAGACAATGCAGCTCGCAGGCACAAACAATAGACAATTCTGGATTTGAAAAAAATATCTGATGGTGTGAGGCTGGACACTCAACCTCCCATCTCACACCTGTTTGTGGGGCCAACGGCCCACCATTTGATCCATCTCCAACCAGACCTGGGGCCGAGTACGTTTTGATGAGTAAGAGTACATTGGTGATGAATAAGTACGAGTAAGAGTACATTGGTGATGAATAAGTACGAGTACGAGTACATTGGTGATGAATAAGTACGAGTACGAGTACATTGGTGATGAATAAGTACGAGTAAGAGTACATTGGTGATGAATAAGTACGAGTAGGAGTACATTGGCGATGAATAAGTACGAGTAGGAGTACATTGGCGATGAATAAGTACGAGTAAGAGTACATTGGTGATGAATAAGTACGAGTAGGAGTACATTGGTGATGAATAAGTACGAGTAAGAGTACATTGGTGATGAATAAGTACCAGTACATTGGTGATGAATAAGTACGACTACGAGTACATTGGTAATGAATAAGTACGAGTAAGAGTACATTGGTTATGAATAAGTACGAGTAAGAGTACATTGGTGATGAATAAGTACGAGTAGGAGTACATTGGTGATGAATAAGTATGAGTACGAGTACATTGGTGATGAATAAGTACGAGTACAAGTACATTGGTGATGAATAAGTATGAGTAAGAGTACATAGGTGATGAATAAGTACGAGTAAGAGTACATTGGTGATGAATAAGTATGAGTAAGAGTACATAGGTGATGAATAAGTACGAGTAGGAGTACATTGGTGATGAATAAGTACGAGTACGAGTACATTGGTGATGAATAAGTACGAGTAAGAGTACATTGGTGATGAATAAGTACGAGTAGGAGTACATAGGTGATGAATAAGTACGAGTAAGAGTACATTGGTGATGAATAAGTATGAGTAAGAGTACATAGGTGATGAATAAGTACGAGTAGGAGTACATTGGTGATGAATAAGTACGAGTACGAGTACATTGGTGATGAATAAGTACGAGTAAGAGTACATTGGTTATGAATAAGTACGAGTACGAGTACATAGGTGATGAATAAGTACGAGTAAGAGTACATTGGTGATGAATGAGTAAGAGTACATTGGTGATGCATAAGTACGAGTACGAGTACATCGGTGATGAATAAGTACGAGTAAGAGTACATTGGTGATGAATAAGTACGAGTAAGAGTACATTGGTGATGAATAAGTACGAGTAAGAGTACATTGGTGATGAATAAGTACGAATACGAGTACATTGGTGATGAATAATTATGAGTACGAGTACACTGGTGATGAGTAAGTACGAGTAAGAGTACATTGGTGATGAATAAGTATGAGTAAGAGTACATTACTAAAAGGTAAGTACAAGTACGAGCACATTCTCATGAGTGCGAGTAAAAGTACAAGTACACTTATACTGACATTTCTATTCCCAAACATACGGTTACCTTTTACGAACACCTCCCTTTTACAAACATACAGACATGGTATGACACATCAATCAGTTTTTGTTTGAAGTCCCTTCGTAACTGCAATTAAAAATTTATAAACAACAAGCTTTGATATAATAATACCAATTAAGCCAGTAACTTTGTAGTTAGTCTACTAGTAAGTAAACATTACCCCCCCCCCCAAACATGTACATCATTTGAAGGGGTAGAGGTGAGAAGATTTGTCCAAATTGGAACAAAGGGGATGTGTGGCAATTCGAATAAAGCTTGTTTGTCCTTATTAAGAATAAAGACCACCTGAGACAAATGTACATGAGACAAATGTACCTGCTGATACATCAGTTCAGTTTGTCTTGTTGTTGGTGCACCGAGGCAGTGTTGCAATTTATAATCTATTTATATTAGAAGTTTGCAATTTATATTGTCTGCTCTTAAACTGCTGGTTGTTGAGAGGGTTAGCACATGCCAATGTAACAGGCTCAACATCCCATTTGCACTTTTTAGACAGACTGCTGGCACCAGATTATACTTGTACTGCTGGCAGTCTGACTTGTGTCACTTTACTTTTACAGAGGACTTTACTTTGACAGAGGAAGGCTCAGCTGGCAGTTCTTAGCAGTTAGTACTGTCAGCCAGTGCCCAGTGCCATGGTCGCCTGACTGCATTAAAGGCACTCCATGGCTAACTGATGGTTTAACTGATAAATGGCCCTTTGTGGACATCCTGGTGGCTTAATTAAATAAATAGGGATCATGGCCTGAACTGGTAGCCTACAACTGTTTGCTTAACTGGGTGTTTCTGACTGGGAAAATATGCTGCCTGTTGCCTTTTTAGGTAGTCATGATCATTGGAGAATGTCATCATGGGGGTGTAGGGATGGTAGAGGGGTAACAAGTACACGAGTATGGAGTACTTCCACCCCAGGTCTGCCTCCAACCTATTTTTGAGGCCAACATCCCACCAAATTGTACGACCAACCTCCCACCTCATATATATATATATATATATGTATATATATATATATATATATATATGTATATATATATATATATATATATATATATATATAAATATATAATAATATATATATATATATATATATAAATATATATAATAATATATATATATATATATAAATATATATATAAATATTTTTATATATATATATATATATATATATATATATATATATATATATATATATATATATATATAAATATATATATATATATATATATATATATATATATATATAAATATATATATATATATATATATATATATATATATATATTTATATATATATATATATATATATATATATATATATATATATATATATATATATACTGATCAAGCAATCAGCCCTTGTGTCGTGTTCCATGTTGGTCATGGACCAACATGTGACATTTAAAAACAATGCCGCTTTCAAAACATGCATCTTTATTCAGCGTACACTTGTTTTCCGTTGCCTGTGATGATCCAGTTCACAAGTACAACTTGTCCGGTGGCTTTGCAAATCTTGTTGGTCGCCTCAAAGGAACCACCTTCACTCTCTGTTCAGACGACGCAGACATCAAACCTGATATGGCTGCCAGAGTCGGAACCTGCACTCTCACACCACTCTCTGCAACCGCATCCGGTTTGCAATACGGTAGCACTGGAGACTCTGGAGAAATGCCACTCGGGTGCAGGGTTGGTGATGTCCATTCATCATCATCCACGTTCTGCTGTGGTTCACCTGAGCGTCTCTGTCGTAGATGATCCTGGTGTCTTTTCCATAGACGCCCATCACGTCGACGTACCATACACAAGTTGGGTTTCTATTACGGTCGGAATCCACGTGTTTTTTTTTAACCCAACCTTCACAGTTTTTACTGCTCTTTCTCTGCTAATCCATTGTTTGAGGAGTGATACGGTAAACATTTGATACGTTTAATGTTGTTTGCTCGACAGAACTGTTCAAACTCACTATTGGTGAAACAGCTTCCATTGTCCCGACACAATGGTGTCGGGTGGGCGTAAACCTGCAAATGTTTGTCGAAGCTTTGTGGTCGTTGCACTTGTTGTTGCTGAAACCACACGTGCATCGATATACTTGCTGTGAGCGTCGACGATGATTAAAATCATACGTGTTGCCGCTGGTGCCGCTGGTGCCGCTGGTGCCGCTGGTGCCGCTGGTGGTTGTTTGCTGTGCATCTGACATAGGTTCCCATGGCACAGTCTTTTACACCCATTTCAAGTTCAGCGTTTAATCCCAGCCACTACAAACAGCTTCTTCTACTACTTTAATGTTGACAATGCTAGGGTGTGTCTCATACAGTTCGTCTAGTAGGGTATCACGACCCTTTGGGGGTATTATGACTCTGTCTTCCCAGAACAACACATCATGTTCTACACTCAATTCGTCTTTCCTGCGACCATAAACTTCTACCTCGCTTGGATAAACTGGCGAACTCGCGATAACACAGGGTTTGTTGCTGTCCACTTGACGAATTTTCTCTGCTGTGATCGGTGTTTCATCTATGGTGGATAGCGCTAGGACAGCTTCCTCTGGCATCGGCACTTGTTTTGGTGCATCTGGTAGTGGGTGATGGCTCAAACCATCAGCGTTACTGATACTTTCACCTGGCTTGTACTTTAAACATTATTGATATTTACTCAGTGTGAGCGCCCATCTTTTAATTATGGCATTAGACATTGCTGATATTGTGCGGTCTTCCTTCCAGAGTCCAAGCAACGGCTTGTGATCTGTTTGCATGATGAATTCATGTCCACAGAGGTAATTGTGGAATTTGGTGATTCCATAGACAAGTGGCAACACTTCTTTCTCCAATTGTGCACACGTTTTTCTCACGAGATGAGAGAGTTCGGTAAGCGTAAACTATTGGTTTCTCATAACCGATATTGCTTCAATGTAACCAAGGATGGTTACAGCGACAGTGTGTCTTGCCCGTGGCCACGCCGAGGTAGAGTGAACAAGATAACAATATAGTGGATCCTCCGGTGCAACTATAGGTACGAAGAACCAGCTTCAATGTAACCAAGGATGGTTACAGCGACAGTGTGTCTTGCCCGTGGCCACGCCGAGGTAGAGTGAACAAGAGAACAATATAGTGGATCCTCTGGTGCAACTATAGGCACGAAGAACCAGCTTCAATGTAACCAAGGATGGTTACAGCGACAGTGTGTCTTGCCCGTGGCCACGTCGAGGTAGAGTGAACAAGAGAACAATATAGTGGATCCTCCGGTGCAACTATAGGCACGAAGAACCAGCTTCAATGTAACCAAGGATGGTTACAGCGACAGTGTGTCTTGCCCGTGGCCACGTCGAGGTAGAGTGAACAAGAGAACAATATAGTGGATCCTCCGGTGCAACTATAGGCACGAAGAACCAGCTTCAATGTAACCAAGGATGGTTACAGCGACAGTGTGTCTTGCCCGTGGCCATGCCGAGGTAGAGTGAACAAGAGAACAATATAGTGGATCCTCCGGTGCAACTATAGGCACGAAGAACCAGCTTCAATGTAACCAAGGATGGTTACAGCGACAGTGTGTCTTGCCCGTGGCCACGTCGAGGTAGAGTGAACAAGAGAACAATATAGTGGATCCTCCGGTGCAACTATAGGCACGAAGAACCAGCTGTGCCCAGTTCATATTCGTTTGATGCGCCCAGAGAGCGTCGGCTGAGACCATGGCCGTTAGGTTTATTTGATGGTGCGCAGCGCATTAGTTCATTCATACATGATATGTACGAAGGAAGGAAACCAGTATCTAATATATTACCAAACTTCCCTGTCTGCATTAGCTCATCAGTGGTACCAATGCCCTCGTCAATTGATGTAACAAATTCATATGAACCGTTGCGTCATTACTGGTTAGACTAAGTCCACCCCTCACACAACCCTGCTACGTGTTTGCAGCTGCCAACCCCCTCCTGGTTGCTGATATGTTGTACTTGAATATTCACCTCCATCATCCTGGAACTACATCCTATCAAGCATTTTCATACAAGCAGCCAGCATACTTGCATTCACTGCTCACTCCTGCAAGACAGCCTACAGAGCTTCAATCATCTAATTCTAATCCACTTTTTGTTCCCAGTGTTAAGATGTCGGAACTAGAGGTGTTTCAGTTGCAGCACCGACTCTGTGGAACTCACTCCCTGTTCCTGTTCCTGTTCCTGTTCCTGTTAAGTATGTAGGAAATATAACAACATTTCGCCCTAAACTAAACACCCACCTGACTACACTTGCTTATCTTCTATAACTCCCCAGCGTACCAATCCAACTGTTTACAACTGGAACTGCTTATCGATTAAAAACTGCTTATAGTCCAAGAGTTTTAGGCAAAAATACATCGGAACCTAAGCGTTCAATACAAAAAGCTGATTTTTGCATCACAGATCCCTGAAACGGTCTAGAGTAACACACTAAACATTTCCATAACTCCACCTTGAGCTAAGCGCAGAATTCAAGATGGCATCCAAGATGGCTGCTGCTCGTTGATTAATTTTATAAATTATGAAAAACTTATGCTAGAGGGCAAATGTTGGTGTCTATGGTAGGGTTTTCCACAATGCTCTACCCAATAACGCCACTAAGGTATTCTGGAGTCATCAGGATATGCATTTATTTCATTTTCGACTCTAATCAGGTGCGCCGGAAAAGGTTTTAATAGAGTAATACAGTCAGCCACTTTGCAGTCGTACTTGATTAAAACATAAGCTTGAAGCCAGATATGAATTTGACATTGTTCGCAACATCGCAGAACTTGAACAGCATGCCTGTGAGGAGGAAGTATGCAGCTATTGGTCAGGCCATCGTAACTGCTTGTAGCCCAAGGTCGTATATTGCTCCCATTTACTTGCTTTGGCAACGTTTATTCTCAAGAAGTATGGGTCGAGGGAACTGATTGACATACTCAGCAGTCTTATGTTGGCTGAGAGCTACAATGAGGTGGCGAAGCTGGTAAATACACAGATGAAGGAACTTTTCTCCCCTGCCGGACTATGTGGAGGCCTTGTGCAGTTTGTCTTCGACAATGCTGACGTCAACATTGCCACTGCAACAGGGCATGGAACTTTCGATGTGATTGGTGACGACATCTCATTTCCAACCTGAAAGTGTTTCACTTCAGCATCCGGCGACAGTCGAGGCAGCCTCAGTCACTGGCATTTACAACAAGATTCCGTTGAAGTACTACACAAAGCGAGCCACACCGGGGTTGTATTCTCTGTTTTTTTTAGTCCCTCCTTCTTTCTGAAATCCTTTGCAAGCTGAAGATGAGCGGTGTCAACCTGGACACTTAATCTCCCTCCTCATCAGCCTGGGCTGGCCTCGTGCAGACAGCCAACAACACAGGAGAGTGTGAGAAGTTCAGCATTGTTCTGCTCTCCTTTATAAATCGCGATCCAACCCAGACGAACACTACGTTCCCAGCAAGGTGCTACGCCAAGAAGGGGAGTGACCGTCTGTGACAGAAGTGTAAATTCGACACGTTTGACCAGTCACTACTGTCCACCAACCACAACTTAAAGGAGCCATCCTGAGGTTTTTATTTTGTGATGACCTACATGGGTTCAATAGGCTGTTGGGAGACGGTCTACGCTGGGAACTCAGTGGCGTATACGACGATAGGCTACGCGTACTTGGTGGCTCCTGGGGTCTTTTGTTCACAACTGCATGGTCTCCACGTGCTCTGAAAGGAGTTGACACTAATCACCCCAAGATGCTCTTCTTTCATTACATAACTGTATCCAACTGCTGCTGGATGAGGCTACTGGGAGGAGCAGGATCGCAAAGCTATGGGTGAATGGAGTCATCTACGTCCGACCAGCACCGGGATGTGAGACCTGAATCTGTGCGCCTCTTTAAAAAGCACACCAAGGTGTTCATACGTCTTCGGAGCTCATACACCGTTCCATAGCATAAACATTTTATCGACATCTCAACTGGAGCAGTCGCGGCTCTGAACGTAAACTATGGCGATACTTTCGAAGTTGGAAAAACTGCAGCAGCAAAACTGGTCGCGATGTCATATCAAGTTGAAGAAGGATGACCGGGTTATCAACGTAGCTGAATTTAACGTTCAGGAACTTAACTGGCTATCTACATCAGCAATGCTTTCGCAGGAGCCCAAATTACCTAACCAACAAGACATATCCATCGTTGCACAATGTTTAGCAAATGATTCTGTCCAATGCAAGGAGGCTAAGGGGACGCGGAGAGGCGGATTGTCTCAACAGGCCTGGGTGTTTTCAATCTAATGCTTGTTGTCACTACCGACGCTGACATCCTGGTAATGCTGGTGAACCAGGCCAGGGCACACACGGCGGTGTGTACATGGAGCGAGGCCCGGCTGCCTGTGTCAACGTCCTTGACACAATTGAGAAGATGGCAGCTCTTAAGACCTACCTGCTGTCCAACCATGCTATTTCTGGGTGTGACAATGTGTCAGCGCTCTTCGGCAAGGGTAAGACGACCGTGCTGCATAAGGTGTAGGAGAGTTTTGGAAACATCACCTTGAAGCATTCTTCAATGCAGACAACACAAAGGAAGACATCTCGGCAGGTGCGGACAGATTCTTGATCACGTTGTACTGGGAGCACCAGAGGACCGCACTGAATGCCCTCATATATAAGCTCTACGGGAGAGCCATCGGGACAAGTAAACTGTTTTCCGAATTCAGTTTGGAGACACTTCCCCCGACTACTGCGGCTGCCCGGCAACATTCCTTCCTTCCGCACACACACAGACACACGCACACACGCGCACGCGCACACACGCACACACGCGCACACACGCGCACGCGAACACACGCACGCACGCACGCACCCACACCCACCCACCCACCCACCCACACACACACACACACAAACACACACACACACACACACACACACACACCACACCACACACGCACGCACGCACGCACGCACGCACCCACACCCACCCACCCACACACACACACACACACACACACACACACACACACACACACACCACACCACACCACACCACACCACACCACACGCACGCACGCACGCACGCACGCACGCACCCACACACACACACACACACACACACACACACACACACACACACGGTCATAAGTAATAAAACGATGGTATTTAAACTTTTATTCGCTTTTCTGTTAATATTTGCCTTGATTAGAGTCAACAATGAAAAAAATGCAGGCTCTGATGCATCTAGAATGTTTTAGTGGAGTTAGTTGGATGGTGGGAAACCCTACTCTATACACCAGCATTTGTCCTCTAGCATAAGTCATTCAGAAGTTACATAGTTAATCAGCGCGTTGACGCCATCTTGGACGCCATCTAGAATTCTGCGTTTAGTTCAAGGTGAATTCATGGGAATTTTTAGTATGCTACTCTACACCCTTTCGGGGATCTGTGTTGCAAAAGTCAGCTTTTTATATTTATAGGTTCCATGGTATTTTTGCCCAAAACTCTTGCACTATTAACCCATTTTGTTTTGGCGCGCAGCCGAACTTTGGTCTCCCGAGGATTTTAGCGCAATAGACGTGTTTTATTATCGTAAGACATCCGCGACATAATTATTTGCCACATCTTTGCATCTTCATTATTGCCAAGAGCTCGCCATAAAACTACATAGCATGCATTATTATGTATGTTTCTTCCAACATAACCCTAAAACAGAGAGCTCGCCATAAAATTACATAGCATGCATTATTATGTGTGTTTCTTCCAGCATAACCCACTAAAGAGCGTTGTGAATTTCTCTTACGGACAAGAAATTAGAAGCAATTATTCTACCTGGTGCCTACGCCTGGTGAAGAAAAGACGAACTATAAGTGGTAAATATGTAATCTGCTGTGAACTCATGGAGCCATTGTCCACCACACATGACCCACATCAAACATGTCCGCAGAATCCACTTTTCCCAATAGTTTGCCTCTATTCCCCCCCCCCGAAATTCCAAGCGCCTTATGGCGGCCAATTGTACTTTTTTCTACGATCTGACCGAAAAATAATGCAAGATACTTGTTCACGCACTAGTGACATCACGTTTAGATTATGGAAATGCCCTTCTTTATGGTCTCCCACAGACGACGCTGCAGCGTCTACAAAAGGTACAGAATTGTGCTGCTCGCCTCATTACCCGTACACGGAAATACGAACACATTACACCCGTGTTGCAGCGTTTACATTGGCCGCCCGTTCATTTGCGACCAACTTACAGAGTGCTTTTGTTTACCTGTTGTGCTTTAAATGGTCTGACGCCGGACTAGCTGGCTGAGTTAATTAGCTACTGCCCCATTAACAGAACTCTACGATCTGCTTCGCTGCCAGCGCTTTTGTTCGTACCGAATTCAGTGACACATGGTGATCGCATTTTTGCTGTTTGCTCAGCCGTTCTAGGGAACACTTTAACACCTTCTCCCAGGACTGCGAAATCCTTGCAAGTGATTAAAGCACATTTAAAAAAGTCACCTTTTTAAACAAGCTTTTTTATAAATAACCGATGAGGACATTTTATGTTCATTCATTAGATATTGTATATATTAGTTTCTTAGCATATTTATGGTAATTCTTTTAGTTTCACTTGTATTATATTTAATTTGTTGGCAGTTTCACGATCATTTTCTTACTTTTACTTGTATTACAAACTATATTTAAAGTAGTGTTATATAATATCTTAACATGGTTATTTTGTTAGCGTTTCTTTTTTATGTTTAGCATTTGTGTAGACTATTCGCAGTATAATTATTCTTTTAGTAATTGTATGGCCTGTAAAATACTACTGTGTATGTAAAGCGCCTGAGAGCAATCGCGATTGACCGGGCGCTATATAAGTACATTCATTATTGTTAGTACGATATACTCTGCACTTTATTGTTCCTTTCCCGTCATTCCTTTGTGCACCCCTGTTCATCGGTCCCACCCCCTGACCGGCTCACACCCCACTTTGACATGGTTCACCCTTCATTGTGTATATTTCTAAAATGTTCAGTTATCTCTGTGATGTCAACATTCGGCTGCATCTCCAGCAATCCCCATCGTCGTCGTCGTCGTCGTCGTCGTCGTCGTCGTCGTCGTCGTCGTCGTCGTCGTCGTCGTCGTCGTCGTCGTCGACGTCGTCGTCGTCGTCGTCGTCGTCGTCGTCGTCGTCGTCGTCGTCGTCGTCGTCGTCGTCGTCGTCGTCGTCGTCGTCGTCGTCGTCGTCGTCGTCGTCGTCGTCATGGTGACAGGCCTGTTGTAGGCGTAGGTGATCATGACTCTCCATTTTACACGATCACAGGTGTCTTGTAACATATCTGTTGTGCTCTTTCTTAGCCAGGCTGACAGATCATCAATGAGTTTACCAGTTTGGCTCTTTATAACATTCCAGATAAGTGTTGTCACTTAAAGTGCTTTTATTAGCTAAAATGCTTTTCATAACATTCCCTACATTACTCGAATCGAATCGAATCGTTCTAACTGTGCCTCTGTCCATGTATTGATATTTGCGCAAGTGAATTCGAAAAAAGCTATTTTGGCACGTATAAATTGTAAAATGAAACTAAAACAACCGCACTAAGCTAAACAATAAAACATATTGTGATCGTTTGATTAATTAATTAATTACATCTATTAGTAGCCACAACTCCGATTATTAGTCTAGTTTTTTGCAGTAGTCATGCAATATAATTATTATATGACGAGCTACGTCATACGTATCGCGTCGTACGCTGACGTCATACATAGCGGGAATCTTATCAACTACGGTTTGTGTACAGAACGTATCATGGGGTTACAGGAATCAGCTAATATTCGACTTATGCTCTTATGCTCGTACGAAAAGATGTTCACACAGCTATATCTGACGTTAATACTGGCGTGTAGAATCGCGCACGCCCGACAATGCAAACGTTAGTATTGCCTTTTGTATAAAAACATTATATATGTATTATATATATATATATATATATATATATATATATATATATATATATATATATATATATATATATATATATATATATATATATATATATATATATATATATATATATATATTCTTCATGAACATTCTTCAGGATAGTTCATTTTCAAATCAGATAACTTTCTTTTTTCATATCCAAGGTATGTTTAATTTACCTGGTAGAGGCTATCGTCAACGTATCACGTTGACTTCATCAGTACCGATGACGCTGAATGACGTCATCGTACACATGAGGTAGTTCGTAATTGCCCTCGTCTCTGTTGATGGGTGTTCTAGCTTTCCTGATTCAGATTGCTTCTTTGATGTGCCGGATTCTTCAGTTGGGTTCCTTTTCTACAATTTTCACTCCCTCCCAGTCTATGATGTGGTTTTCAGTTGTCACATGGTTTGTAAGGGCGGATTTATTGATGGTAGACATCAATCTTTATTTCCGCTCCTTGTGTGTTTCTCTTTTTTCGTGTTGTCTACATCCTTGTACTCAGCACCACAGTTCTTGCATGGTATTTGGTACACCAGTTCACCCTGTTCTTCTAGCTCAACTTTGTCCTTGGGATATACCAACAAGCGCCTGAGGGAGAACAGCTTTAAAAGGGCTACAGAAAGAGAAGTCCATCACCATACTCCCTGCGGACAAGGGAAAGGCCACAGTCATCATGGAAACGAAAGAATACCAAGAAAAAATTAAAGAAATGCTTAATGACGAATCGACGTATGAGAAACTAAAGAAGGATCCGACCAAGAAGTATAAGGCAGAACTGTTCAGAATGGTAAATTCCTTGGAGAAGGACGGAAAGTTCACCAAAGATCACCAAAGATATTGGTACTTGTATCCTACGCTAGAAAAAGTACCACACGGATGTATGGATCACCAAACATCCATAAGGAAGGAGTGCCACTCAGATCAATTGTCCACTACACACAGAAAATAGCATACAGAGTATCCAGGGAATTGGCCAACATACTACAACCACTTGGTAAAAAAACAAAACACCACATAGAAAACTCACAAGAACTGGTGAAGGAAATGACAAAGCTGAGAGTAAAAGAAGAAGAATAATTTTATGTCATATGATGTTGTGTCGCTGTTCACGAAGACCCCGATCAAAGAAGCGTGCGAAATCATCACAAAAAGGCTAGAGAAGGCTAAAGACACTAAAGAAGAGAACAAACCTAATCGTAGACGACATCATGGAGTTGTTGAAATTTGTCCTGGAGACGACATACTTCAGATGGGAAGGAAATATTTATCAGCAGAAATTTGGAGTAGCCATGGGCAGTCCGGTATCCCACATTGTTGTCAACGTGTACATGGAGGACCTGGAGCAGAAAATAATAGCCACAGCACCGGTAGATTGCCAACCGAGAAACTGGAAACGATATGTGGATGATGTAATTTGCCTGGTACCCACAGGAAAGGCAAAGAAATTACAACAACACATGAACGTTGTAGACCCCACAGGGAGCATCATTTTCACGCGGGAAGATGAAGAGAACAACAGCATGCCCTTCTTGGATGCGAAGTTCACCAGAAAGGAAGATGGCAGTGTGAAGTCAACAGTGTACAGGAAGAAGACGCACACCGACCAATACTTGAACTTTGCGTCCCACCACCCCAAACATCAGAAGTTAGGAGTGGTTAGATCCCTTATGAACAGGTGTGAGACGATAACTTCAGAGGAGGGGGACAAGAAGGAAGAGGTGGAACACTTGAGAGAAGCTCTAAGAGTATGTGGCTATCCGTCCTGGGCCTTGAACAAGGTGACAGATATCAGTAAGAAAAAAAAAAAAAAATGACAGAAATTACAGGAGCCAAGTAGTCATCCCATACGTAGAGGGGGTCTCAGAGAGAGTACACCGAGTACTGAAGAAATATGGAGTAGCAACAGCCATGCGTCCCCACACCACCCTAAGGCGCTTGTTGGTACATCCCAATGACAAAGTAGAGCTAGAAGAACAGGGTGAACTGGTGTACCAAATACCATGCAAGAACTGTGGTGCTGAGTACATTGGGGAGACAGGAAGACTACTAAAAACACGACTGCAGGAACACAGAAAGGATGTAGACATCACGAAAAAAGAGAAATACACAAGGAGCTGGAAAAAAAGATTGATGTCTACCATCAATAAATCCGCCCATACATACCATGCGACAACTGAAAACCACATCATAGACTGGGAGGGAGTGAACATTGTAGACAAGGAACCCAACCGAAGAATCCGGCACATCAAAGAAGCCATCTGGACCAGGAAAGCTAGAACACCCATCAACAGAGACGAGGGCAATTACGAACTACCTCACGTGTACGATGACGTCATTCAGCGTCATCGGTACTGTTGAAGTCAACGTGATACGTTGACGAAAGCCTCTGCCAGGTAAATTAAACACACCTTGGATATAAAAAATGAAAGTTATCTGATATACATATATATATATATATATATATATATATATATATATATATATATATATATATATATATATATATATATATATATATATATATATATATATATATATATATATATATATATATATATATATATATATATATATATATATATGTGTATATATATATGTGTATTTATATATATATATATATATATATATATTTCAGGTTTCCACTGTTGCACATGGAGTATATATATATATATATATATATATATATATATATATATATATATATATATATATATATATATATATGTGTATATATATATGTGTATTTATATATATATATATATATATATATATATATATATATATATTTCAGGTTTCCACTGTTGCACATGGAGTATATATATATATATATATATATATATATATATATATTATGCATACATACATTATACTTTTATACATTATACAATATATATATATATATATATATATATATATATATATATATATATATATATATATATACAAACAAACACACACAAACACACACACACACACACACACACACACACACACACACACACACACACACAAACATGTGTGTTTGTGTGTATATATATATATTATATAAATATATAATATGTATAATGTATGTATGCATAATATATATATATATATATATATATATATATATATATATACTCCATGTGCAACAGTGGAAACCTGAAATGTTGTAATTAGAAGTGTGGAAGCGACGCAGGAGAACTGTAAATAACTAGCTCCCTGCTTTTCTACTGATTACTAACTACTGATTACTATATATGAGGTTAGCTGAAGAGTCGTGGTACTATCATGCATTTCCACTAAACATTCTTTACCATAAAATCATTTTCTTTTACATGTCTTGTATCAGACATATATTTCCACTAACTGTGTTTTAACACAACAGCGTTTTGTTTTTCTTAATCATGTTGACGCAGTTCGTTCGTGTCCGTATGTCCTCGCGCTGGTAATACTCAGACAGACAGGGAACGAACCGTCATGTTTTGGTGTGACACGTTTCTTTACTTGCTCGCAGCTTCCGGTTGTGCCGACCTACAGTGCTACGGCCAAGCAACACATGACGCCCGGTCGTTCACGGTCTATCGAGGCAGCAGAGCAATCAATGTTAGCTGTGACTTCATAACGGACGGTGGCGGCTGGACGGTAGGCACACCTACTCCACTGACATCATCTTGACGATAATTCCGTTGTCTCAGCATTCTCCACTATTTGTACTTATGTCGTCTATAGCTTCTATGCAAATAAGGGCAACTAAATCTGATATGATATGATACGATTTGATTTGATATGAGTGTCCATTAATAAATTCGTTGATGTATTGGTGTAATTTCGCATTAACGTAAAATTAAAGTTGATATTAAGATTATGAACCCTGCGTATTGCGTCATGTAATTAAAAAAACTGGAAATATGCGATTCTCAACCCTTACTTGCGGTGCTGGAACATTGGCTCTCCAAACAGAGCTTCGCTGTCCTTAATTATGTTAACTGCAATGCCAGAAGAATTAGCCTGGTTGATTGTGCCGATGGTTTGACTCGACACCTCCATGGATGGTTTTGTTTTTCATGTAGACTATCAGTCGACCTTTTATTGAACCATTGATTTTAGTAACGAGAAAAGGTGGAAAATGCAAATTCCATGTTCTAACTTCACTATTTTATTTTTAATGTCTATCTCTCATATCAGAGTGTTGACAATGCTGACGAATGCCACAACATTTGTGGGAGATCCGCATTATATGTGATTCCTTGCTAATATTAACAAATCCATAAAATCCACTGATCATTTCGAATTGTTCCCATTTAGAGTCCAATGTGTAATCACCGGAGTTGTCAATTGTATATGCTTTTTAATCGATACGGAGAGATGATAAAACGAAAGAAATCCGAAAATGGCTAATCGCAAGACGGCGCACTGACTGCTACGTTATGTTCAGGTATTGCTGCGGAGACGCAGAAATCAGCCCCAGTCGTTGAGTTTCGACAGGCCTTGGAGCGACTATGTTGCGGGATTCGGTAACATGCGATCGGAATTCTGGATCGGACTCGACCCTACCCTGCGACTGGTGACCGGCCAAGACCTGCTTCTGAGACACGACATCGTCATGAGGAGTACGTCTCGATACCATGCTCTCTACAGCGGGTTCCGTCTCGGGAGTGCCACACAGAAATATCCTCTCTCCTACTCCGCCTTCATGGATATGCACTCGTCAGCAGGTGAGTTTTAAAACAAAATTTATTTTTAACAAGATTGCCCAATCATAAATGCCATATGGCAAATGGAGAAGGAAGTCGTCAGCTTATTGAGAGTCCAACGATTATTAATGTATGAGTAATATATTTGTCAAAACCTATTCACGTTGCTAGCAATTACACAATCATTACATAATTTGTTCCATTCCTTTATCGTCCTCTGTGATAATGAATACTTTCTAATATATAATCTACACTGTCCCATTACTAACATTACTTTGTAGCCTATAATCCTTCTACTTCCCATAAATGTGAAAACATACTTTTATCAATGTCTTCATGACCATTCATTTTCTTAAAATCGTCTCTTAATTGAGTTGCCTCTACTGTTGTTAAAATTAACTTAGTAGCTCTCCTATGCAATATTTTTAATTTGTCTCCGGGTGTCTTTGCCAGTTGATTTCGCTCCGGCAGTAGTTGCCGGTGTATTTAGTTCAAAACACTATCCTCGAAAACAGTATGGTAGTTTTCTCAACGCACGTTCAAAACAGTACTGGTGCCAAGTTGACGTAGTTAGCCATTTATGATAAACACTGGTGATGATAACCATAATTATGTTGTCATATATTGTGTAAATTTCTTCAATTAATGTTGGCGTGGTCTTCTAGATAACGGTCACATCAACAACAGCGTCTTTCAAACGCCAGACAGCGCAACTGGATGCGCCAAACACATCAGCAGCGCCGGTTGGTTCGTGCCGTCCGCCATCAACAATTTGTGCTACAAGTCGATATTGTTCGGTTCGTTTGACGGGTCAAGGAAGAACATCGCGTGGGCGGCCATAAACGCTAGCATAGATTTTATTGACATGAAGTATAGACCGTCGAACTTTTTAACAGGTATGACGTACAGTGACGCACAGATACATCATACTTTCTTAAAACAGTAGTTTCCATAATTACACACGCAAATATGCACCCATAAATGTACCTGTGTATGCATGTGTATGTACAGAGGCGTAGCTTGTTATAAATACACGTGGAAGCACAAATCTAAGAGGAGGTTTGGGTGTCCATTTTTTTAAGCAAACAGTAATCAAAATAAAACATTTCCGGCCATGGAGAAAAACATAATCCACCCATTCCACACCCTTCCCTGGTGAAAGGTGGATGTGAACCTTCAGTACATCATATATGTTTAACAAATACTACTTTTAGTGGGATAGGATTTAGCAGTTTATTTAGATTGTACATGCTTCACTGACCCTCTTACTATGTAGTAGCACAATTAGTTATAACAGGCAATGAAGCATTATCGCAATACATTAATGTGTGCCACAGTATCATTCAAAATCATCGGACTGTGCCTCTGTCTACCAACATTGCGCGGCTTGCTCGCCTCAATCTCAAATATTCCCGCTAGCTCTACGGCACTGTCAAATAATGCATTCCATACTTCTGGGTCGGCCTCTCCTGCTGCAGGTGGGCGATTGTAGTGGTTGCCTCTTTGGGTTACACTGTTTAGACTACAGAAATGTGGTCAGTGGAAGCCGACTTTGGAGGACATGTTCAATGGTCACTAGTGTTATGATGAAGTCAACATTTGTGATGGACAACAAGTAGCGTGTGACTTTGCAGTCCCCATCTTCTTGCTAATATTCCAGAGCAGTGACTACAGTAGTGAATGCAGACTTGAGTGTATACAGAGCGTTCGCACGACTAGACCATCTTTTCTCACAGAGCGATTGCAGTTATATTGTTCATACAAGCTTCTGCATCCTCGTCTCACTTGAGCTCAGCCTGAAAGAGACGCAATCTCTGGGCAGAGTAGTTGAAGGAGATGGCGATATGTTGGACTGTGTCTATCATACTTCTAATTAGTTGCATGCACAGTAGGCATTGTGTCATTTGCATTGAGTGGAAATGGCTCCGGGTCGGCTCTACGTCTGGTTCGTGCTTGCGCACCGCGATGCATGACCGCCAGATTAGGGATGGACCATTAAATTTCTGGGGGAGGGTTGGATTAAACAAATATTTGTTTGCAATATTGATGTGGAAACACGTGCGTCCGTGCGTAAGGCTATCTACGCGTCCTGGAATTGATAAATGTTATTGATCCCAAGTCTTACGTAGAGTTAGTAGGTAACATCATCTGACTTGTCGCAGCTGATTGCAACAACCCGTGCCAACACAACGGAATATGTCGGTACTCGAAGGGAAAATCCAAGTGCCACTGTATGCGTAACTACCGAGGGAACACTTGCGCTGGTAGGAGAACTTATTGTTATTGTGATACATCAAATCATCGGAGGGGATATCGACTAACGTTTGGAGTGTGTAAATTGGGGTTTTACGTTATGCTTTTATTCCATTTCTCGCGCTAGGTTGTAAGAATGACTGTCGTCATGGGTTGTTTGAAAACATTATTTTGGAACTGAAGACCAGCTACCTAAACAAAGAACAGCTACCTAAACAAAGAACAGCTACCTAAACAAAGAACAGCTACCTAAACAAAGAACAGCTACCTAAACAAAGCACAACTGAAAAATACGTTTATATTGCGAAACAGCTAAGACAAAACATTAATTCATGGACTTCAAACTGTACCTCGAGAAATATTTTAGTACTGCAAACGACAGCAAATAATGAATTAGGGTGACACCTAGTGTCAACTAAGTAAGTTCGATGAATCAGTACCTCCCGTAATGCTGGTGATGTGTAAGGGTTGGTGTAAGGGTTGGTGTAAGGGTTGGTGTAAGGGTTGGTGTAAGGGTTGGTGTAAGGGTTGGTGTAAGGGTTGGTGTAAGGGTTGGTGTAAGGGTTGGTGTAAGGGTTGGTGTCTCCTTGCGATCTTTCTAGCCACTTCGAGTCAACCACAAAGTATGATGTTGCCAATCCATCCCATTTTTCTTCTACCTCTTCGGTTTTACTTTGTAGTTCTCCTTCTATGGGGTAAGCACCTGACTCCCATATCTTCTTTTATAATGGCAGTGCATAGCCAGTTTTCTTCTCTTATTGAAACAACGTTCCTTTTTTCTTTAACTCCTATTTTATCGCACCCACATGTTTGTTTTTCTATAACTCCAGCTCCGATAAGGCAATAAATATGTTGCTATGTAAGCGACGTAGGGACAGTGCGTTGTTTGTAGTGCGTTGTTGTTAGTGCGTTGTTGGTAGTGCGTTGTTGGTAGTGCAAGCGTCAGATGAACATTACATATGCCTGTATGATGCATAAAGAAGCGCACAGCTAAAGCACAACTATTGTTATTGTATTTGATATTTTACTTTAGCATTTAGTGTAAGGACCCTCCATTTCACACATATGATCTTTCGTAGCCAGGCTGTTAGACCATCGACGACTTTTATTATTTGCCGACCTCTGTTTCTTTCTCCTCTATGTTTTCCGTTGTCACTAAGTGTTCTATTTCTCATCACGTGGCCTTCATATTCTGCTCGTCTTTTCCTGATTGTGTACCTTTTAGTGTTTGCTTTTCTGACAATTTCTTCATCATTTTTTTCTGTCCACGATTCTCTGAGCATTCTTCTCAAGAACCACATTCATGTTGTTTATATGTTCGTTTCTCGTTGTTTTGTCATTGACCATGATTCAAAGCCATATAGAGGTATGGACTCTATATAGCATTGCAGGACATATTTGTTCACTTCAGGTTATAATCTTGTTAGTTAAAATGATTTTCATGTTCACAGTCGTTCCACGTTCCACGACAGCTGAGACAAAAAGAACTTCAACATGGCAAGTGAACAGCACGGTGGCTACACATCATTTCTCTGTGACTGATAAGTCGGGCGATTGCCTTTGCCAGAACGGCGGCTCGTGTGTCTCGTCCTTACCCAATGCCCCCACGCTAGTGTGCAAATGTCCGCGTGACTTTGGTGGTGACCTGTGCGAAGGTGAATTGGAAATAATATTATGTATGTCTTATGGACCCACATGGGTATGAAGAGGATAAGTAACTAAGTAAGTAAGTAAGTAAGATAATTAAACTTAAATGGCCGCAGCTCGTTTGATGTATATACAACACACAACATACTTGTACAGGTGGTTTAGCGGTAGATTATTGCCATTTATAAAGTAAACACATCACACGCACAACGTCAATGTTCTATTATCGAAAGTAATATTGTGCTATTTACAATATCTTTTTCATGGAATCTCCTTGCATGGTTACACTTTCATCAATGTCAATGTGTAGGTTGTTGTTCACATACAAACTGTATTGTGTGTTTTATTCATGCCACAATGGCATTACGCCTAGTTGTTTTATTAAAAACGTTTCACATCCATTACTGCATTCGTTTAAAGGGAATGTACAGCGATTATCATTGAACAACCGAACGACTGTTTTACGGTATATAGTATTTATGCCAACTCGGTTGGCTACAAATTAATATCTATGCAAAATGTTTTAATATCGTGATCTTTCACCTCTTACAATTTCGCAAATACACGATTTGGCGATGAATCAAAATATGCTTGTTTAACAACACATATTTCACTGCATATATTTAAAGGACTGACCAATACATTTTTTATTTCAAGGTTGAAACATAACGGATGCTTTATTCGTCCGTCAAATTCCCGTTTTGTACAATTTCAGACAATAAAAATTCCACAGAAATAATGATAGGACAGGAAACCGTCAACTAACTGCGTATCTGTTAACCAATGCCTTTCATTCCTTTTGATGTAAGTGTATTGATGCACGCGGTTGCAGAATCTACAAAGAAGAAACCAACATGGCATGTCGCGGCGCCTTTTGTTGTCATTGGCGTATTGGCGACCTTGCTCATACTGCTGGTGGTCTGCACTGTGGTACGGTGCATTCGCAACTGTTTGTGAGTATCATACGTTTTCTTGTCGTTTTTGTTATTGTCATAGTGGTGGTCGTCGTTGTCGTGGTTGATGTTGGTGTTGAAAGGGGCCATCCATAAAGTACGTCACACTCAGGGTTGTGGGGGTGTCTGGGTTGTGAGGGTGTCTGGGTCGTGAGGATGTCTAGGTTGTGGGGGTGTCTGGGTCGTGGGGGTAATCGGTTGTGGGGGTGTCTGGGTTGTGGGTTTGTCCGGGTTGTGGGTTTGTCCGGGTTGTGGGGGTGTCCGGGTTGTAGGGATGTCCAGGTTGTGGGGGTGTCCGGGTTGTGGGGATGTCCAGGTTGTGGGGGTGTCCGGGTTGTGGGGGTGTCTGGGCAACCGTTACGTACGTGGTCATCTAGCTGTCGATATCAGACTGACAGCGTTGATTGCAATGAATAATAAAAAATATATATGCATAGGTGGTGGCGTTTTTCTGAAAAAGAACGTTTTGGGGTCGGGTGTACGGGCCAGCGTTACGAAGCGTGGTAAGGGGTGGGGTCTACATAAAGTCAAACAATAGCATGACGTACTTTATGGATAGCTCCAAACCCGTATTTGGAATTTGAAATTCCAGTAAATCCGCCACGGAAGTCAGTAGACGAGGAAACATCCCAATGGATAAAACGTCACCGGGGAAAGCGCCCATTATAAAGAACGACAAGGGGGAAATGGACATGTCAGCCATTTACGATTTCGTCGTTCAAGAGACGAGGCAGCAGATAGAAGCGAGCCAAGTCGTGGCCCTTCAACGCCTCAACGTGAGCATGATAACCATCACTCAAGACGCAACACTGCAACAACTGATGGACGCTACGCAACGACAGATAGCGAACACAGAGCAAACCTTCCAACGAACGATAGCGAACACAGAGCAAACCGTCCAACGAAAGCAGCCTCAAAGCGGGACACCGACGGACACAAAGCGCAGGTTTATGCCAGTTGTACTGCTAGTTGAATGAAAACTTCCCCCGCTGTCTATGGAAGTCTCTTTATCTATCTATAACATATTACCTATAACTCGCTGCGTTGAAATGATCGCACACAAATCATCCGCTGTCTATGGAAGTCTCTTTATCTATCTATAACATATTACCTATAAATCGCTGCGTTGAAATGATCGCACACAAATCATCCGAGGGGCAGCATCTTTAAAACCGCGTTTTCGCAATAAGCATTTACCGTTGCGCAGAAATTAATATTCTAAATAATAATAGTGGTGCCTAGTAATTTTATTCCAAAGTAACAACATTTATGACCAAGCGTAGTTACGTTGAAACAATTTGGAAGTAGGTCAAATCGTAACTGATTCTCGGCCGACTGAATCAGCAACAGCAGCATCAGTTGACATCCCTACTTTAGAAACCAATGGGCTTAAGGTGGCCGATTACCTTGAAATCATCGGTCTGCGCATCGCAGTCGTAACATGAATTCAACATAAAAGTTATACTGTCGAATGAAACTAGGTCCTTTATTTTTTTTTTAAAAGAACATTAATAAAAGTGTTATTTAAACTTGATACAAGTAGCGCCTTCTGTCGAACAACGTACGTTGTAAGCGTGGCTGTCACTATGTCAGCTATTTCAAAATGTTCAATGTATTTTTTATAGAGATAAATAATAAACGAATAGTCTAATCAAGTTTTACTGCAGCTACATTACTACATTACTTCCTGTTGGTCAAATATTGAATACTGTCGAAATTGAGTTAAAACGTGGTTTTTCCGTGATTTAATAAATGACATAGAATAATACTTAAAAAAATTTTTTTTTGCGAGTTTGACATATTACGTTTTATATAATATAAACTTATTGAATTGCAACAATAAAGGAAGTATTTGAATAGTAAATACATATCATGTTAAGACATATTATGATCAGGTTACAGTACTTTTGCTGGTGACGTAGCTGTTACTATTTCAGGTATTTAAAACAATTATTGTAGTTCCTTGAACAAACTATGACATCATTTTCGATTGGGCCCAATCGCAATTCAGCGAAAAATGGCAAAAGTGACTATTCACACTTTTGCAATGACCTGATCTGATGATCTCAGTCAACTCTTTTGACTTATTTGTTTAAAAAATATGCACTCATTTATATTTCTTAAACCCACTGCGCACATTACATAAAAGGGTCCTCAATTTGATTTGTTTTCGCTCCTCTCATTTCAAACTCATTTCGCGAAAACTTTAACCCACCAAGTATCCATCAGCTCGCTTGAGCTAACTTTTTAATTACCTTTGGTGAAATCATTGTATAAACGATTAATTTTTTTAATGGGTCCTGTAAAAATCTGCGATAAAAAGAAAAGTGACTCCGTCTCTATATACTACAACATAAGACTATACACACTTTTGCAAATTACCCGATAATTCGATAATTTTAATAAAAGTAGGTCAACGCGCTCTCTTATTAAACAGACTGCACATTATATTCACGCATACAGATTTGAGCATCAACTACCCTGATTTTCGATTGGCTAAATGATTTGAGCAGGGGGACTGAAATTGTGCTTTTGACTCTAGTGATGCCAATTGTAGCTTTATTGCAGCTTGCTATCCAAATTTTCAGGTCCGTAAGAGCACCACCATCACCACTACTACAACCAAAACAACAACAACAAAATCAACAGCAGCAACAACAACAACAAAAACAACAGCAACAGCAGCAACAACAACAACCGACTTCGACCAGTCGATTGAAAGTGAGCGCTAGTGTTGAGAATCCCAAAGGCATACTGAAGAAGTCGAATGTTAGATTCGACACTCCTCGATAGAAGACGAAGAACCTGCACTGTAAGTAAACACGTTTTGCTTGATTGTGATGAATATCTAAATTTGGGTCCCTTTGTGAGTCCCATAATAGTTTGGTTTTGGTTGTTAGTACGACGACACAATCAAGTGTTTATATTGCTAGATGTACGTTACATCTTGTATTGCTAGATGTACGTTACATTTCAAAGGTCTCAACATCTGCTTATGGAAAAACGGGAACAAGCACATGAAAAAGCTGGAAAAGCCCTCTATCACTCAACTGTCGTAGTTTTTAGTGTTTTCCGTCGTGTTTAATGTATTTCCATTTTTATGGACCTTTCCCATTCGCGACAAAAGTGCGCGCGAGAAAATATAAAATCACTTGAAACCAAAGATATCAAATGTACATTAAATGGCCTCGTGTCCAACAGTTAGATCGATTTACCGTGATTTGTTTTGACATTTTAACGAAATAACGGTAAGAAGGGAAAAAAGCGATAATGTTGACTCCTGTGGTGTGTTCGTGATAACAATAGAGGCGTAGTTCTGCACGGGTGTTTTTTAAATACTGTGTTATACAGATATGATGTTTTACTGCCTTGTGGTCGTGTCATTTCTGTCACCGCCAAAATGCAACAATTGGAAGCCATCGTCGATTTTTCCTTTAAAATTACCTCCACACTTCATGTTTTTCTTTCGTCTCGTTACAGACTAATTTATAAAAAAAAACATTTCTAATTTAGAATGAAATACTTAAAACATCATATAAATGGTTTCGAATCAGCGTTGTCGTTCTAAATCACAATATGCCAGTTTTAGACCGGGAGCCCCGAGCTTTTATTTATGTAAACAGGTTTGACCCCATGGACTGAAGGAACCATCCCCCATATTTCAAATGCTATATTTCAATGCGTTGCTGCCGGATCAGGGGTGGTGGATTGCCCCCGAAATCACCCATCAAAGGGGACAAAAAGTACATTTATTTATGGGAATGACACCAACGCTAAAAGCAGTGTAAAATCTTTCCTTGGTGTTCCCTGAGTACGGAATGACCAATGCCACCCCCTGCCAGGCATTTATTTAATGTAATGACGCTTATTTAATGGAATGATGCGAATGATAAGAACGGTGTTAAATGTTCCCGTGGGATCCCTGAGTATGGAATGACCAATGTCAGCAATTGTATTTTGCCTGCCAGCAACCCCAAGGGGTGAGAAAGGTATATGTTTTAAAGGAATGGCTCCATCGTCCATTGGGGTTCCGTGAGTAGGGAATGACCAATGCCAGGAATGTTGTGTAGGCTTTATCCAGCAACCTATTGTTACTGCTTCCATTGCACTCATCGTGGGTACATAATTTAATCTATCAATGATGATCTCGATGATAAGTCTTTCCATAAACACAACGTTGTTTGGCTTAGTCATATATTTTAATATTACCATGTCATGACAAACGCACAAATCCATGAGTTCGAACAACACAGCGCCGACACTACTGTACTACTGCACAGTACAAAGTGATCTTGCTCAAAGGCTTTCCAGTCAAACACTTGGTTTCTGTATAACTAAAAAAGGAACTCGATAATGTGTACAGTCATTGTTCATTGTCCAATTATATATTCATAAGGAATATATCATTATTATTACACCTATTGTTCTAATGAATGCATTAGATGTCATAACTGTCCTCGCTTCATGCATTGCCCGACTCATCGTCTGCTGACGTTACTCCCACGAATCAGTCTGGTCGGCCCTCTTCCAGATCATTGCACAAAGTGGGCCCTTTTGATGTGATTGACATCATCTTGGTGCATAGGGAAAAAGAAGCGCAGTTAATCTTCTTTACTCTGGCCAGGGGTTCCTTCTCATTGCCACCGTTCATGCGCATGAAGACCTTGTACCTTGCCTCTTAGTGTCAGAGGTTTTGAAACCGTATAACAAGCAGACGCAAGGAGGTGACAACTGGAACGTCGACACGCCTAAGAAGAGTGGCGAGGACGTCAGTATGGGTTGACCTCACTAGAATGTTTCCAGAGGAAACGTTGTTTGCATAGAAGGCAACGTGGGTTTCGGGTGAGGGTGTCGACCTCATCGAGTCGACCTTCGAGGTAATTGGGTACTTCTGTTTCCAGCAGTTTGCCTTTCTTTGTCTTCGTCGCATTTACCACCATGTGATATGTATACCGTCATATGATTGACCAGTAGTGCGGATTATTGCATTACTCCATTAGGAAATTGGTAAACTCTTCCCTGAATGTTCAATGTTTTAGGAGCTCCGTCCCACTCATCCGCTGGGCCTGGTCAGATCCAATGATGATAAATGTGTGATGATACCGTGATCGCCGCAGCTTTCGCTCCGAATCTTATCAATTGTAAGAGATATTTGTCGAGTACCAAGTGGATTTGTTCACCACGACTGGAACACACCTTCACCAAACGATCACTGGCCACGACTGTAGCACATGTTGCCTTGCTTGCTGCAGCACGGATTCATGTACGAGGATGCCGCCATCAATCACTGGTTTTATCCATCGCGTCATTCCATTAAATGAATGCTCCTTTTCTAACCCTTTGGGAGTTATTGGCAGGGAAAGCCCCCTCCTAAAATTGCGGGCAGTGGGCCTGTCATACTCAGGGGACCATATGAGAAGGTTTGACACTATTTATTTAGCCTTTAACGTCGTTCCCACAAATAAATGCCCCCCTTTTCTCACCCTTTGGGGGTTGCTGGCGGGGGAAAGCCCCACCTATATTTGCTGGCATTGGTCAGTCCATACCCAGGGAACCCCAATGGAAGATTTGACACTGTGTTTAGCCTTGGCGTCATTCCATTAAATAAATGCCCCCTCTTCTCACCCTTTGGGGGTTGTTGGCTGGGGAAGGGTGGCTAAAATTGCTGGCATTGGTCAGTCCATACCCTGGGTCACCGCAGGAGCATTTGACACCGTTTTTACCCTACGCATAATTCCATTAAATAAGTGTCATTCCATCAAATAAGAGCCCATTTTCTAACCTTTTGGAATTGGTCATTCCGTACTCAGGGAACACCAAGGAAAGATTTGACACTGTTTTAGCGTTGGCGTCATTCCTATAAATAAATGTCCCCTCTTTCGCACCATACTCAGGGAATCCCAAGGAAACATTTGGCGCTGTTTTTAGCCGTAGTGTCATGTATATATTCTAACATTTTGATCGCCCAAATGCATTTTAATCGAGCTTGGATTTTCTCTACGAATTATTTTCAACCTGACAAGAGTGTTTTGAACCAAGTTTGAAAACACATAATGTGTTTTGAACCCAGGTTCACAACAGTACCGTAGCTTTGAACGTCCATCACCGATGTGCTTATATTGGTCCATTCCTGTTTGTTTTCCAATCAGTTAATCTTGTAGCGGCCCCATCTTCTGATGCCCTCCAGGGTGCATTCTCTTGCCCTCCAGGGTGCCTTCTCTTGCCCTCCAGGTTGCCTTCTCTTGCCCTCCAAGGTGCCTTCTCTTGCCCTCCAGGGTGCCTTCTCTTGCCCTCCAGGTTGCCCTCTCTTGCCTTCCAGGATGCATTCTCTTGCCATACAAAGCCTCTTGCAGGATGGTTTTTAAAATGGTGTTGTGTCAAGCGTGGGTCGTTTCACCGTTGGCAACAAGGGCTCTTGCATATTCCTTTGTTTTGTCCTCGGAAACAAAGTGATTAATCTGTCTTTCTGCTATTGTTGTTGGCAACTGTTTTCGTCCTTATGTTTTGATACTTTTTTGAGACAATTCAGCGCGAATTCTCTGCGCCCGCGGCTTTGATGACGGATGTGAACAGCTATTGGAAAACCGAAAACAAACCATTGGAAGCAAGTAAGCTGTCATGTTCACTATGTGCGCTTCGCACGCATCGATTCTATGTCATAATTAGTACTTATCAAAACTTATCGAGGCAATAGGAGAAGAACAAGGAGAAGGGAAACAAAAAAGCCGATTACTGTCAACCAATTACAAACTTTTTGATCTTATCCCGACGATACAAATAATGTCTTGACAACAACAAACGTTAGTTAGTCGACCGGCCGTTTCGCCACAATGGTAATGGTAAAGGTAATGGCCGCGATCCAATACAATAACTGCGCTGCACATCATCGTACGATGAACACAGCACCTATGGCTCTCCGTGACGCTGTTACCTGTAATGAAATGTATTAATATAATGATAAAAAGTATAACAATAATCTGGACGTATACAACTATGGCTTTGTTAAGGGGATACACGTCATCAACTTAACGTCATACGTGAAACGTTTGCGGACCGCGCCTCAATTACGTATATCCAAACTGACCCGCAACACGCTGAGATGTTTGTACAAGGGTACATGGTATTGCTACTGTCGAATATGATCGCGCATTCACAACGGTGCATACGTTAGTATTGACATTAAGCTAAAGAAGAAACCTTCCCCAACATATTGGTGTGGTGGTCGTCGACGAAATTGCAATTTTGGGACAGGAGTGGAAACTGTTACAATTTTGGGACAGGAGTGGAAACTGTTACAATTTTGGGACAGGAGTGGAAACTGTTACAATTTTGGGACAGGAGTGGAAACTGTTACAATTTTGGGACAGGAGTGGAAACTGTTACAATTTTGCTTGACATGTTTTCACACTGGTAATATTTTCGTCGAAATTAAATATATTTTTCTTAATAACGTAAATTAAATCAAAGGTTCTTGATGTTAGCGTCAAAAACGGACGAATTATGCATACGTAAATTTAGAGAAATTACTCGGTGTAAAACATGGTTGCGCCATCTAGCGAGTTGAATGTAATCTAGAAAAAAATATGCAGTCCTGTATAATGACCATGACGTTACAAGCGTATTTACGGCATAGCTCTCAGTTGTGCTGATTTACAGTGCTACGACCAGGCAGCACGCGACGGGCAGACGTTCACTGTCTTTCAAAGTGGCAGAGCGTTCGGTGTCAGCTGCGACTTCATACCGAACGGTGACGGCTGAACAGTAGGTACACTCGAACCACGCCCTCTGACGGAATGTAACGGTAGTTCCCGATACCTACCCCTCCATTTGTTGCACCAGACCAACACGTTTTTCTGACATATGCTGCGATGAAATACCTGCTTTTGTATATTTTCATAAATCAGGAAGTGATAGTGACATATGCAAACCATTATAAGTAAATAACTTAAATACAATGACGCAATCCAAAAACCGTCATGTGAGGTCTGAGACTTAGGATCCGCAAATCATTCCTAACAAGACTTGGCCGGATTATCAACATTGGGAAAAGGGTGTGTTTACAAATTACAGAGCCATCTCATTGTTACCTAAATTCTCAAAAATACTAGAAAAAATATATATTGAAAGGTTAGAAAAAATCTTGAATAAGTATGATGTACTCAGTCCAAGCCAGTGTGACGTTATATCTAATACGTCAACTTCTCATGCTCTGTTGGAATTGGTTGAAGAAATTACAAATGCACTACAAAACAAAACGTATGCTATCGGAGTATTTGTTGACCTAAAGAAAGCTTTTGACAATTTGTTCAGTATGTTGTTGTCAGGGGAGGTTGGTAGGCTTCGCGCATGCGCGAAAATCGATTCATATTAGTGATTGCCGGACGTTGCGAGCCAGTCTGTTTACAGCGTTTGACGGCGAAGGTAGGCCTTCGTAGGCGGCCGCTTTCATTCCGTAATCTCAAACTAATCACCTATCTGAGGTGGTAACATCATTCATGCGTTATAATATTAAAACGTTTGACACTTTGTTGGTTCTCTTTGTTTTTGCCAATTTATAAAATTCAATTAACGTGCATTTCCCTTCTCAAAAAAGGCCAGGCCAATGTTGTGATGGTCCTGGCCCCTGGGGCAGTAGCAGCGCTCTTTGCTAGCAGCGTCACAGCACATTTTCGTTAAAACAAACAAATCACAAAGAAATTAAATAACAAAACAAGTAATTATATCAAGCATAATATGTTTTTACATGCATAACCACATTTAATGCATAACCACAAGAATGATGTATGTTATTCATAATTGCTTGTAAATAATACATTTATTTTAGGTGAATTAAGCTTCTTTTTTATGCTGAAATTCAGGGGCCTGGTGATACCATCAAAATATGAAAAGTGGCCCAAAGCATAAGCTTAGCAACATTGCACTAAAAGCGAGAAAAAGAAACAAAGATAGATCAATAAAAATATATACAAAAGAAATAAAAATTAAAACAAAAAACATGATTTATCTTGTGGTCATGGTAACCAGGAAATAACGCTAGGCCCTACCAGATACATCACCTGACTAGGCGCGCCTTTCACCCACACTTCATGGGCTCGGGCCCCGTAGGCTGTTAATTCGCAGGTCACCATCTCCCGGCCAGGCATTAACCTACGATTAACACCATGACTATCAGAAAATAAAAGACCGATATGATTTAAAACATCTGATCCATAAGAAAAGCATTCACACCTGTCTTGAATGCAGTCGTGTTTGGAGGGGCAGGGAAAGCGGATGCTGGGAGGGAGTTTCACAGTCGAATCGTCCTAGTAGAATACGTATACAATATAGATGTCCACCTGCTGAAAATCTAGTAGCTCTGATGCTAGGTGCCTCTGAGGGTAGCATATCAGCCAGCTCAATGGATGACTGGAGGACGATATGACGGTAGAAGGCAAAAAGTTAAGCAACGTTTCTAATGTGACTCAGTGAAACTATGCCAAACTTGAGAGGTTCATCGATCTTAAGCAGGCGCAGACGAAGCGCTTTCTTCAGCAGCCTATCTAGTAACTTCAAATACGTAGTTACTGCTCCATTCCAGATGGGGGAAGCATATTCCACAAGAGGTCGGATGTGATCCTTGTAGATGGTGATACGAGCTTGGTGAGGAAGGAGGTTTCTAGAACGGCCCAGGATATAGAGACGTTTTGCTGTCTTTCTGTCTTGGTGATGGTGACATCCAGAAGAGTTATACTATTTGTAGACTGTAATTCCTTTTTCATAAAGTGTAGTGGGGGGTGATTCTGGCTTCGTTTCCTGCTGATGATCATCTCCTCTGTTTTGTTGGCATTGAATATAACACACCAACTGTCTGCCCACGCTTCGATTTAATTCGAGTCACATTAGAGGCTTTCTGCACGTATGATTCTATCACATGTATTCTTAATGGCAATATGGAGTGTAGAATCATCAGCAAATAAGTGGATGTCGTTCTGTAGATGTGAAGCTAAATTATCGATAAACATAAAAAAAATTACATAATCAAGAATACTCCCCGTGGGGACTTCGGCAGATATAGGCTTTGTCGATGACGTAGAGCCATCAAGTACAAAATACTGTTGTCTAGCTGACAGAAAAGATGCAATGCAGCAATGCAAGTCTCCTTGGATGCCAAAAGATGAGAGTTTCTCCATGAGACCCTTATGCCACACATGGTCGAATGCCTTGCTGATGTCAAGGGCAATGACTCTAATTTCTTGCTGGGTGTCCAGTGCATTGTTCCACTGTATTCCTCTGTTGTTTATCTGATCTCTTGAGTTCTTGCTCGAGATGTTGTGAAAACTGTAGACGAGCTCGTCGTAGGGAACGTTGGATGTGGATTGCATGTATAAAGTCCATGAGTCCTTTGTACGTCGTTTTTTGCCGTTTCTTATAAGCTTTCTGTTTGTATTGAACAGCCTGACGACAAAGGTCGTTAAACCAGTATCTGAGTAGCTGTAGCTTGTCTGCTTAGCTGGTACATAGAAATGCATGCCATCACCTAAGTTGTCTTTAACACAAGACCAGGCTAAATCTGCACTGTGTCCTTTTGAGAGTGAAGTTCATTCTACACTAACCAGGAATGACACCATACCATCCGAGTCTGCTTTGTCATAAAGCCAAACTTTACGTTTGCCTGCCTTGCTGGGTGTTGGAAGTCTGTAGTTTGCCAGAGTTGAGACAACACTGTGGTCGGATGATTCCAGAGGGGCGCTGACAGTAACAACACGATTGCCAGGGGAAGTAGTGAGAAACAGATCTAGTTTAGAGCATTCACCGCCCTCGCCAATCCTTGTTGGTAAGTCCACAATTGATGAAGGTTGTTGAGTACGGTAAACTCAAATGGTAACTCACCGTGAGCATCTGTCTTTCTACTACAAAGCCATTCTTCGTGGTGGGCATCCATGTCTCCAGGAGCAGTAACTTCATATTTTGGATGGAGTTCCTGTATAGTATAAATTTTCTCTGTGATAGCGTCATATATTGAGTCATCAGCAGATGGAGGTTTGTATATGCAGAATATGAACACCAGTCGCCCTGGAAGTGGAATTTAAGGCATATCATTTCAAGTTGAGGATATTCAAGCTCACGCATTCTGATGCATATAATAGAGTAACTGTAGAATACGATGAGACCACCCCAGCTTGAGTCATTAGGTCGATCGCGTCTGAAGAAGGAGTCACCAGGTATGGCAAATGGTTCAACAGGTATCTTGCTATTTAAGAAGCTTTCTGAGACGCAGAAAATTTGCGGACGGGTTGTAAGAAGATCATGCTCCAAGAAGTCCCAGTTGGCACGCAGGTGTCTGATATTAGTGAAGCGAGCAACGAAACTGTTTTGGGCTGGTCCAGGATTTGGATGAATATCTCCGCAAAAAACCAGAAGGATAAGAAGTATAATCACAATTCCTAAATCGTAGTCATTTCGTGCTAAGGTCTCAGCGTAATATCCGTCCGTTTCGAGGCTAATCTTATATGCAACGTAACAATGCGTAAGATGATTTGGGCTGTCAACCCAAGCCATATATAACAAGGGACCGAAGCCACTTACTCCTAGGACAGAAACAGGGTTCCCCTTTACAGTTCCATGTAAGCTTAGGTCGCCATCCCCGTGGGTAGCCTGGCCGGCTAAACAAGTGTTTTAACCTCCCAGTGAATGCATTATTTCTTATTTCAAGACCTTTATTACTTAAAATGTTCATTGCTGAGACTGTAACTAATCTGCTTAATCAACACAGTGAAACCAGATAATAGTTATGTACTATCCATTGCAGTCGCGTTAGAAAATAAACTTAATACACAAATCACAAAGTTATTAAAATAAATAAGAACAGATAAAAAATAATTCATCGTGAGGGAATATTTATTATAAGTAAACATATCTGGTACAGGTATGTAAACAAATGAATAATAAAATTATAATATTTTGTTTACAAATGCTGGATTCTAGTCACTGTCACATTGGTGCAGTCCAGTGTAAACACCAGTCACTGTCACGTTGGTGCAGTCCAGTGTAAACACCAGTCACTGTCACGTTGGTACAGTCCAGTGTAAACACCAGTCACTGTCACGTTGGTGCAGTCCAGTGTAAACACCAGTCACTGTCACATTGGTGTAGTCCAGTGTAAACACCAGTCACTGTCACGTTGGTGTAGTCCAGTGTAAACACCAGTCACTGTCACGTTGGTGCAGTCCAGTGTAAACACCAGTCACTGTCACATTGGTGTAGTCCAGTGTAAACACCAGTCACTGTCACATTGGTGTAGTCCAGTGTAAACACCTGTCCATTATTGTGCTGCATAAACTAATACTCAGCATTGTTTAATTAAAAAACTGTTTTCAGTTGTTTGTGGTTCCATAAATTTTGAGGTCCATGATGATGAGAATGATTTCAACATATCTTTGAGATAGCCTGAAAACAAACATAATGGTTACAAGAATTATAACAACTTAGTGTCCAAGTGGATAATAGCAATAATTGTATTTATCATAACATAATATATGTAAAGAAGAAATTGAGACATCAGTAAGTGTGCTTCTTTGTTGTTAAAGCTTGTAATTCAAATTTGTATTTTTAAGCATTGAAGTACTATACTGATGTCAATAGTGTAAGTGTAAGTATTTTATTCCAAGGGCCAGAATACCACTTAGTATTGTCATGAGGTCAGCATGAGGTCACCATTACGGAACATTTTAGAGAGTTTCTATTTATTTTAAATACTGTTAACTGTTTCATTGTGTTTAGCCTTTGTACATTTTATAATAATACAAAATTGTATTATTATATTTTTTGAAACTCTATTCGTTCACATATCACTGTTTATAATCATGTACTCATTTATGCAGCTGAGGCAATGTGGCGTGAATGATATTGCCCAAGCATTAAAGGTTTGGAACTCGGGTTCTCTCGATTGAGAGTCTGGTGTTCTAGTCACTATGTCACCGTGTTTCACTGACAGTGATTGAGAGTCTGGTGTTCTAGTCACTATGTCACCGTGTCTCACTGACAGTGATTGAGAGTCTGGTGTTCTAGCCACTATGTCACCGTGTCTCACTGACAGTGATTGAGAGTCTGGTGTTCTAGTCACTATGTCACCGTGTCTCACTGACAGTGATTGAGAGTCTGGTGTTCTAGCCACTATGTCACCGTGTCTCACTGACAGTGATTGAGAGTCTGGTGTTCTAGTCACTATGTCACCGTGTCTCACTGACAGTGATTGAGAGTCTGGTGTTCTAGTCACTATGTCACCGTGTCTCACTGACAGTGATTGAGAGTCTGGTGTTCTAGCCACTATGTCACCGTGTCTCACTGACAGTGATTGAGAGTCTGGTGTTCTAGTCACTATGTCACCGTGTCTCACTGACAGTGATTGAGAGTCTGGTGTTCTAGCCACTATGTCACCGTGTCTCACTGACAGTGATTGAGAGTCTGGTGTTCTAGTCACTATGTCACCGTGTCTCACTGACAGTGATTGAGAGTCTGGTGTTCTAGCCACTATGTCACCGTGTCTCACTGACAGTGATTGAGAGTCTGGTGTTCTAGTCACTATGTCACCGTGTCTCACTGACAGTGATTGAGAGTCTGGTGTTCTAGTCACTATATCACCGTGTCTCACTGACAGTGATTGAGAGTCTGGTGTTCTAGCCACTATGTCACCGTGCCCCAATGACAAATACTGGCTCATACGCAAATAAAAGTTAGTCCTATTTTGGTAGTTTAATGGGAATTTAATATTCAACATTTTTATATTTACAAATTTTATGTTTAAACATTTTATTATTTTTGCATTGACGTAAAACAGTAATGAATATTATAATTAATTAGATGCATTTTTGCAATCATAATAATTATATGCCTACTGCATACATTTCTAAGCAAAGCCAAATGTTGAAAACATGCAATGAATTCAATATAATATTAAGAAAACATAGTTGAAATAGTTGTTTTCTTGCATGCGAATGCACTTAATTAGCCACTTGTATTACTGTGACCTTGTGGTGTCGCCTATGACAAATGTTCTACGCCATTAACAGTGAATATGTGTCTACAAACACCGTATGACATTGTTCAGCAATTTGTCGAAGCCTAGGTTGTTCATTAATTCATACGTGATCAAGAGTGTTATGAATGAAAATAATGCGATAATTTTATAATGTTATTCCGTTTTGTAAGACGTATACATTTCAGTGACAGCCACGTGAAAACAGGGAACAAATTAACACACTAATCGTCCGGTTCTTTTTGTTTCTTTTTAAACTTATATGCTACATTTCACAAAGAATATGTTGGTGTTTCAATATGGTTTATATTTCTAATGATTAATGAGTATTTTATAATTTGAATTTGCGTTCGAAAACACATGCTCTTGTTTTTGTCAAGTTCAACTTACGAAAACACGGCTCCTGAAGGGAAGACTCCTTTGTCCATGTATACTCTTCCAGAGAAAGGCATGCTGTTGGTCGTGACAATGTACTTCTGTGAATTTAGCATCAATCCTTCTTTTCGGGCCACCTTAATGACTCTTTCATCGTGTTGCTTCTCGGTTTCTCCGTAGATGGCGATATCATCGCTGATCTGTTCAATGATGGGATCCATGCGTCAACTGTTGATCCATGCGTTGTTGGAACAAATCTTGGCTGATACCCAGGCCAAAGGGTAGGACATTGAAACAATAACGTCCAAAAGGGGTTCTGAATGTCGTGAGCTCTTGAGAGGACGGTGCCAACTTCACACTCCAGTATCCCGCTTTGGCATCCAGCTTTGTAAAGGGGTTTGCCTTGGAAAATGCTGGAGTTATCACCTCAACAGTAGGAATATTGTGAGGACATCGTTGCAGATCTTGTTACTTCGACAACATAACATTTCTGGCAATGGAACTCGTTCTGGCCGTTTCGTCGAATGTTAACAACATTTGATGTTGTCACCTGTGTAGGAAGACAGTTTGATATTTGGTTCACGCTGTAGGATTTGGTCTGGTGGAATACTACCAAACATCTGTTTAAATGTTCGTAGTTGTAGGGTATTTCTTCCTGATTCAGTGTCTATCTTTTCGACAGAAGTCCCTTGACTTTGGGCTCATCATGATATATAATCACTGTAACAAAAGCTTCTTCTCGGTAGACAGCATTGACTAACATGTCGCTTATCTGGACTGGATTGAAAGTTTTCGCGTATGAGTTGAAGTTTCCACTCTCTAAGTCGGTGTCATTATCTGGATCAAAACGGACTTCATTTTGAGATCTCATATACCCCCGCCGGTTCTGTTTCTGTGTCTTTGTTTCGAATCTTCCTTTCCGACCTTTTGACTTTGCTTCCATCTTTGATGTTGGCTGTCTGTCTTAGTCAAATCTACTTTCTGGAATGTGTCTTGATTTTCGATTGAGCTTCTTCCAATGACCCATGCATCCGCATGCTAGGCACCATCTTTGTACGCAGGACATGATTTGGGAGGATGATGTAGACCACAGTTGGAACAACTCCATCGTGTCACAACATTGACAGTAGTTGTTACAGGGGCTGACCTATTTCTCAGAGATGTCTGCGAAGCTTGTACAGCTTTATGTTCACGGCCTCTTTCTATGACGTACTCTTTACGTTTTGATAACAGTTCTTTGCGCAAGGAGTAGATACTATGATCATTTCGATCAATCTATCATTCATTTAATTCTTCTCAAATTTACACTTTGTAGCCTTTTCACGGAGTCTTCATACAAAGTCGGTTATATTTTCTTCGGCTTTCTGGCGCATATATGCAAATTCCAGACGATGGACGCGAACATTTATATTGACAGTTGAATCAACCTGTTTCTCAATGAGGGCCCAGGCTGCAATCGGATCTTTCAGACAAACCTGATGCCAGGATTCTTCTCATTCTTTCATCTCCAAGTGCTATTTTGATTTTTGTTGCTTCGTTACGGTCATTAGCGTTTTGATCTTTGATATATAATTCCATTCTAGCCTGAAATGCTCTGAATGCGTCAGCCTCGGGTTCGTGGCCCCAGTTCATAGTAGACATTTTTGTTGTGACCATGTTCGTTCAGGTACGGTAACGGCGTTAACAGTGTTCCTTCATCTGCGGTTTCGCACGGTAGGAATGTTAATTTTTAGGAATTAGGTGTGATAACGGCATTTTAACGTTTCAACGCGCGTTCAACAACTAGTACAGTGCTATATGAATTAGTCATATGGTCTGCCTGTTCTTGGCAGCTTGGTCCACCATTTAATAAGTTGCATGGATGCTCTTATGACGGTAATACATGTTTTCATATAGCTAACTTATATCGTGCCTTCGAGTTACAAATGATTTAAGATTTAACAAGATTTAACAAGATTTGCCATCCAAGCCAAAGGCCCAGATGGCAAGTGGACAAGGAAGCCATTGGCTTAAAGGTTGATGTTCAACCAACCACAATAGATGGCAGCACATATCATTACACCAAGTAGGCGGAGCTTAACATGTAAATATCGACTGCGCGTGCCACGAGCCTGCCAACATCCTAAACTAAATGTTTAGGTAATCCGAAATATGACAAGTTAACATGGAATAATCACATTTCCTTAGTGAAATCTAAAGTTGCAATTATATACAGAGCCAGCATAATGACTGACATATGTGGCTGAGTGTATTATACAATTCCCTCTGTTTGCCTTATATTATGACTGTGCTGAAGTATGGGGCAACACTCATGCTACAAATACTGAGTGTGTGTTTAGTCTTGTTGCAGAAAAAGCTAGTAAGGTTTTGTGGTGCTAAGATGTTGGATTATACATATAGGCTATTTTATAATCTTCGCATTCTTAAAGTACCAGATATTGTGAAGTTAAGAATTGGTATTATTATTTTTAAGGCGTATATTCTATTGTGAAGTTAAGAATTGGTATTTTTAAGGCGTATATTGTATTGTGAAGTTAAGAATTGGTATTATTATTTTTAAGGCGTATATTCTATTGCCAACGAATGTATAACAGTTTTTTTAGTCAGCATGAATCTGTTTATGCAACCCTACAAAATTACGCATTTACTCAAAAGTTTGCACGTACTAATATGAAAAGTATTAGTCATCTTTTCAACACATTTTGAATAGTTATGTATCTGATATTTATGGTGAAGAAAATGACTGGGATTAGGGTTATAAAATATAACTTTTAATCTAAATTTATTGAGGTGGTTTTCGCTAAATTGACTGTGCAAATTCAAATTGGTTTCGGACGTAAATAAAGTTACGACTTCATGTTCTGCTTGCCATGAATGTACATGAAAGTTAAGTCTGATGTACCATGTTTTGAAAACAAAACAATCTGTCACATGCATATTATTGTATACTGTATTTTATTTAGTACTATGTATTTCTTTTTGTAAAAGGCAAGTAGCATAAGAAAGATTCATTGATTGATTGATTGATTCATGTTGATGTTTATTACCAGATAACGGTTTCATCAACAACAGCGCCTTTCAAACGCCAGACAGTGCCACTGGGTGCGCTCAGAACATCACTAGCACCGGTTGGTTCGTGCCATCAGCCGTCAACTGTTCGTGCTAAGTCGATATTGTTCGGTTCATTTGACGGGTCAAGGACGGATGTCACGTGGGAGGGCATAAACACCGACATAGTGTTTATTGATATGAAATATAGACCTTCGAATTTCGAAACAGGTACGCATCGAAACTGCTGCCAGTTGTCAGTCCATTGTATATGTTCATTCTCCGGACGGGGTAACTTGGTAGTTCGTGTTTACCAAATGTCAAGATACACACAATTATCACCAAACTATCCATCTATGCCTTGGTACTTTGTACTGCCAATCAATATTATTACAGCTACTTGGAATGCAACTCTCGAAATTGCGATGCAATTTAATGATGGCAGTAATAGTAACGTCTAGCGATGAATTACTTTTGTATTACGTAACTTTGGACAATCGAAGAAAAGTCACATGACGCTGTCACAAAATTGACGTAAAACTATTCTCCCAACAGAACATTAACTCAAACTTTCGTTTTACTGGTGCACAACGCGGCCTTAGTTTTGGGCTTCGCCTCATTAGCGCTTAACTCAAAATGAGTCCTTGTCTGCGACATGCTGTGTGTTGGTTTTAGACGCTGAGAATAAGTCGGCATTAGTGTTACGCTGATGGTGGTGCTACCGTCATTCGGCTTCTGTCAGTTGGTAAGTATTGAATCCGGCTCAATTATGCATGCTGCTGCTGTAACCATTCCCATCAGTGGCCCTATCTAAATAGGTCCAACTGCTTGAAGGGAAACAAAATGTATGTTTTTGGGGCTATGCACCTAAAATAGTTAATCAAATCTAACTTTTTCCAACTACAATAAACAATTTTATGCCAGTAGTTTACTCAGAATTTGTTCTGAAAGTGGGCCATTTTGGTCATTTCACCGAATGACCGAGGGTTGACATGTTAACAAGCGCGACCGATATGCGCATGCGCAGTTCTATGAAATCGGGGTGACCTAGACTAAATTGACGTATTAAGGGAGGCTGGCATACATAGAACAAATGCAAAGTCTCAAACAGACGTGTTCTTTTGCCAGAAAGAAGATTAGTTTAGTAAAAAAAGGCCAAGATATGTTACATAAGTTGAGCTTGGATACAAATTCCCGGCACGTGAGAGGCGCCGAACGACAGAATCATCAACATAATGATGTTGGCCGTTTAATGGAAGAAGAAGAAATAGCATGGTCATATCTTATTGGCAACAATATGAATAGGTGTATGGAAATATATTTTCATTTGGCGAGCAAATATTGCCAGAATGAGACATTCGTGACGTATGTTTATCTAACAGTATAGTGATTAAGTAAGATGCTGTGTGTTCAACATGGTTTTCCTAGTAAACCACTGGCTTGATATTATTAATTGTAGTTACAAATGGTTATGTCTTAGTTGGCCGAAAACCATGACTTTTGTCTCGCTTTAAGGTTTTTGTTCTCTCAGTCCGTCAGTCAGGCAATATACATCAATAGTCAAGTAGACATTGACGATGACCCGGACAGTTAGGTTAAAAAGCAATTTTTTTTAGATGACCCACAACAAATGCAACTCAATTCAACCCCGTGGAACCTGGGTTTTTAACTGAATCCTTGATTTGAGGTGTTCTAGTCCAACTGTGTGGCTTCTATTTATGTTTGTATATGTTCATCATATCTGTAACTGTTTTATTTATTGGTCAATACGTTTGCTATGATAGGTATGTATGTATGATAGGTGCAGTATGTTAAAATGAATCATAGAGTTTAATTAGTGTCAAATTAATTATCACTTATTTTGTCAAACAAATACATAATAGGTTATCTTAATATTATTAAGATAACAGTGTAGTCCATTAAGGTGAGATACGGCAGCTCGGTGGGATTTATTTTTATTTGCATAGTTAGTGAAATTTTTCAGGCCAATTTGTAGAGTGGGTCATACTGAGTAAAAAATATATTGAACTTTTTTCTGCCAGACCCCCGTTTCCATGGTAACAAACAAAATGACCGCCATTTTGAACAAATATTGGCAAATTTGGAATCAATGCCATGTTTTGTTGAACAAAGATATCATTATAATTCAGTATGCCGTCTATTACACAGCCACCAGAAAAAAAATATAAAAACAAATGTATTTTATTTTATTTTTATTTGTTTGTAATTTCCGAAAAATATACTTATTTTTTGGCTAAATAAGTATAACTTTCAAACTTTTGATTATTTGTATAATGTAATCTGGTGGCTGTGTATAGAAGAATACGCTGTATACAACATTCCAAACCTTATGGAGCTAGCGTAATTACTTCCAGAGATATCCTTCTTCCGAGAAAACGGCCGTCAAACATTTTTTAGTAACGAAAATTGTTGTAACTTTCAAAGTATTTGTTTTTTAGAATTTTCTTCTGGCAAATTTGTAGATATAATTATGTTGCATACAACAATCAAACTATTATGATGATGGCATAGTTACTTCCTGAGATATATTTCATGCAAGTGTGACACAAGAAACATACTAAATAGTCGCCATTTTGAACAAACAAAAATAAAAATCTATTTTGATGAGTTTTTAGAGTATACATGGCTGAACACAGTAATGCCAACAAAATGACCATAGCATTTTTACTTCCAGAGTGTTGTAACTTTTCGTTGTCAAAACGACAGCTCTGAGAAAACAGCCATCAAAGTCTGAACTAAGTTATTTTTATGTTTTTCTCACATTGAATGTCTGAGATGACCAAAATTCTGCCTTGAACATATGTGTACACTATGTGCATGTTATTTGGAGTAATATATGATGAAAAGTGACAAAATAATGTCATCTTTTACCCCTACCCCCTTCTAGAGTGATGCAAATTTTCGTTGCCATGAACATGATTTTGATCAAATGGCTTTCAACAATTGTAATACAACAATAAATAAATGAACAACAGCAAAATGTTCATATTTACACTATTTACAAAGGTTTATAGAGCTAACTAGAAACCGCCGGCCACATAAGATGGTCCTTCTCTGTGGGGTCACACCAGTACCGAGCATCGGGGAAGAGTGAGTGCTGCCAAACTCGAAGTGACACCTATTGCAGTCTAGCTTCAATTGTAAAGCAAATCTAGCTTCAATTGTAAAGCAAATCCTTTGTTGTCGCCCGAGTTGACATGCAAAGCTTCATCGCACTGGCAATGTGGACAGTTGATCGTCTCGAGCAATCCGTTGATGCGGCACAAGTCCATGATACACCAGTGTGGTGAATCTATGAACGAGAAAACAAAATAGGTCAGATACTTCTAAAAACATGTTTTGTGAAATTGGAGAAATAGATACTTTCATATAAATTGCTTTAATAAAATTATGAACATTATAATTATGTTAATATTAAGCATAATTACCTCTCAAGAAACTTGAAGTTTGTTCTGAATATTTCGACTGCATCTCGCAGTCTTCTTCAGCAGATTGAAGTTACGGATGTGTCACATGACCAATGTCATGTGACACAAGCTGGAGTAGGACTGGTGGGAGCTCCTGGCCGACGTCTTGGTTCAGCGTGGGTTTCTTTCTGTGGATGTTAATCGCCTCCTTTATTTTTCTCCTGTGCCAGTTCTCCTCGTGGTCTAGAATATTAACGTCCTTCATAGAGCACTGATGGCCTGTGTTCAGTTTGTGTTCACTTATAGCTGATAGGGGTTGGCGACAAGATAGATGTTCTTTGATTCTTGTGCCAAGTGTTCTGGCTGTTTCTCCTATATAGTGTTGGTCACATTCTGGGCATTGTATGTCATATACTACCCCACAATTTGCTGCCTTTGCTGTTCTGTCTTTTGGGTGTACCAACAGTGACCTCAGGGTGTTGATAGGTTTGTGGTAAACCGGGATGTTATAGGACTTGAAAAGGACTTGAGATAGTTTACTAATGTAGGGCAGACCTATGGCATGTTGTCTTCTGCTGGTTTCTGTGGTGGTGTTCTCCTTCCTTCTCATTGGTTGCGTGGGGTTAAACATCCAAGTTTTGTAACCGTTTGCTTTCAGCACTTTCTTGATGTGGTCCACCTCTGTGTTTTTGTCTACTTCTTCTGTTATCAGGTTTTCTGCCCTTTGGAGGAGTGTCCTGACCACTGATCGTTTGTGTTCTAGGTGGTGATTAGAATCCCAGTTCAAATATTGGTCCGTGTGGGTTGCTTTCCGATATATCTTGACCTTGGTTGATCCATCATCATTCAGGCATACACACGTGTCTAGAAAGGCTAATGTATTGTCCTGTTCTGGTTCTACCGTGAACTTAATGTTCTCGTCCATTGAATTCAGATGCTGTGTGAAATGTTCTACTTCGCTCTCGTGTAATACTGTGAATGTGTCATCTACATACCTCAACCAGATGTCTGGAGGATGAGGTGCTTCTCTGGTGGCTCTTTCCTCAAAATGTTCCATGTATAGGTTGGCCACTATCGGAGAGACCGGTGAACCCATGGCTGCTCCCTTCTTCTGTTTGTAGAACACTCCATCATAAATGAAAT
Source organism: Lamellibrachia columna (assembly GCA_963662155.1). Lineage (NCBI taxonomy): Eukaryota > Metazoa > Annelida > Polychaeta > Sabellida > Siboglinidae > Lamellibrachia > Lamellibrachia columna. Next base: position 44,702,912 of record OY759274.1, read on the forward strand.
ATGTGGTGTTCAGACAGATTTCTAACAGTGTGATGATCTGGTTTACGGATAGTTCACATCTGTCTTTCAGTGTTGTATCCTTGTTTAGTCGGTCCTTTATCACTGATACTGCCTCTGTTACCGGGTCCTACTCCAGCTTGTGTCACATGACATTGATCATGTGACACATCCGTAACTTCAGTCTGCTGAAGAAGACTGCGAGATGCAGTCGAAATATTCAGAACAAACTTCAAGTTTCTTGAGAGGTAAGTATGCTTAATATTAATAACCAAGAAACCGGATCATCTATCCATTCAAGAGTTATAATTATGATGAGTAAATGACTATACTCAATTGACTTACCAGCTTCTAACTTCAGATAGATAAGATAAAACTAATTGTACATAACTATGTAAACAATAGCTGGTATGTAGAAGTCAAGTTGAAGTCTACAAAATTTTGTTCTGTTGTCTACTACAAGAATTCCTCAGTCAGTTGGTAAGGGTACATTGTCCTTATTGAAAAACTCTGGTTGTAATACAGGACTAGCAAGCAAATAAAACACAACTTACCACCAGTACTGTCACTGACACTGCCACTGGCAGTGGAGCTGTCATCTCTGACTCTGACTGCTACATCTTGATCAATCAGGCCTGGTTCATTGGCACCACGCATTAGTGCCAGCTTCGTACGCAACGCGCAGCTGGGCATAGCTGCAGTCCCTGTAGCTACCACAGCCACACTGTCACTAGTAGTAGCACTGGTAGTTGTCTGACAGTCGTGCACGAACGTGGAGGTAGAAGCAACTGATCGACACAGCAACGTCACTGTCGCCAGTGAAATTGTCGGGCGAAGCCGCCGAAGTCGGCACAGATCGACTGTGACCGGCGTTTCTCACGTGCCTGAGCTGCCAGTAACTGCAGTTTTCTTTTCTCAGTTATAAGTCTACCAACTCTAAACCTTCCGTCACATGTATTCACCATATCTACTTCTAAACTCTCGTTTCCGTCACAATTGATCGATCGCATGTGGTCGCTAGAAGCCATTTTATATAAACAACTCAGCAAACAACATACTGCATGCTGGGAATAATCTACTTGCACACGGCCCGTGAGGTCGTGAAATGCGTCACGGAACTTGTCGAAGCTGCCCGTAAGCCAATGAATGACGCCTATGCGCTTGCCGAATGCCAAATAAGGAGATACTCGGCGAATGAGAGGGTGCATTAATTACGATGTAGGCCGAATCCCAGCAAGAGGGTAGGAATACCGACTGGTCTGATTGACAGACAAGATCTTGGCGGTTATTTTGATACCAAGCAAGATGGCGATAGTTGAAGGAAAGATCGCGTTGTCAAGGCGTAAACATCGACAAATGTCAGCCGATTTCGCTTCTCGCGAACAAAAGTGGATATACGATTGTGACGGGGTGCTGTTTATTATTGAATAAAATTAATTTAGAGGTATGTTTGGGTCAAAACGTGAAGTGTACTTATAGTAAACATACTAATTAACCAAAAAACGGAAAAAAAAAATTTTTTGGTGGTTTTTATGAAAAAAAAACGTTATTTCAGCTGCCGTATCTCACCTTAACCATAATACTTTGGGTTGTTGCTACTGTGGCATCCACTGGCATTGTTTCGGGTTATTTTGAAACCTTTAGCAACTCTCTTTGGATGCAAGTATTGATATTCTGACCAAAACCTTCCTCTACCCTGTAATGTCGCGAGTATCGTTTTATCGAAGGTGGTGAGAGTTTGGGGCCAGGGAATCAACACCTGCACCAATAGGAAGATGCTAAATAGCTCAACATGACATTGATTTATGTCAATGGATATCACAATAGCAAACCCCAATTTAATTTGGTTAAAATGTTACAATCGTATCATAATGTTTATTTTGTTTTAAAAAATACACTTGCAGCTTTATATGGCAAGGAATCTTTGGCCAAGAAATCAATATCTGCATCCACAGAGATATATCGAATGGCTCCAAATGATCAGGAGTCGATGAGTGTCACGATTGGTAAAACCAATTTAATGCTGTTAAAGGGTTAGACTTTTTATCTAAAATACAATTTGTTGTCAAAAAAAAATGCACGGTAGACTTTACAGAGGCAGGATGGTTTGGCTAGGAATTCACTAACTGCTCCCACAGAGAGATGCAGAATGGCTCAATACTACCAGGAATAATGTCAATGTGTGTCACAATAACACAACACGTAATTTAGTTAAATGGTTAAAATTTTATATTCATGTGTATTTTTGTAATATACACTTTCAGTTGTACAAGGTGTGGATAAAGAGATGGCACAGCTTTGCTGATTGTTGAATTGACACCTTGGTGATGACCACCAGGGTTCAGACTATCATGAAAAAAAAAATTGTCAAGCCAAAAGTAAATGGAAGTGAATGTATAGTCGTTGGCACCTAGCCAATGTTATGTTGTACATAAGTCGAAGTAATACATGTAGATTCCCTGCTCTGAGCTAGATATGTTAGTGCAGATTGAACTGATTCAACTGATTAGCTTGGAAATGATTACTCGTCTTTCAACCCCTTGATTTCATATAAATACGTGCGGTTGTACCATCTATTACGGATGCGCTTAGAGTGGAGGATAGAAAGAGAAGATGAACACCGAGACTGATATGTTATTCGGCCTTGATGTTTGGCTCTCGGGCGTCATTGATCCTGCTAGAAAACACAGCTGTGACACTATTAGCTACCACTTGTGCAAGTCTAGGGTTATTATCCAAAACAAAGATCCACATTATAATTTGCCCTGAACAATGGTACCGATTGGTCAAATTTTGCCTTTCTTGTGCACTCTTTGTAATACCTGTATATATGCACTAAATTCATATTATTTTACTTAGCAGTTTAATTATTTTATTACATTTGGTTAATCAGACATAACGTTGAAATTTAACACTGTGTCTTATTTACTATTGATTTCTCAATAACAAATCAAATGCCAACTATCTTTAGGCCATGGCAACATAATTAAATCGTTAACAACGTCATGGTTGGTTTTCCATACCACGTATACGCAATGGAGTCAAATAGGCTAAACGCACAACTATTCATAATAATCACCACATGACTTTTTTTAAACTCAATCGATGATATTTCATCGATTGAGTTAACGATTTAGAATATCGATCCTTGTGCGAAGGTTTGTCAAGGACATCTTGAAGCTTCAACGTGTGCTAATTGTTTTTAGCAAGGGTAGTTACCCCGTCTCCTGGTTTCTCTCACTCAATATCATTTCTTAAATCATTGCATTGGCTCCTTGTCCGATCTAAACAATTAACTATCAAGAACTGTCATTCAAACAACCAGCATATTTACATTCACTACTGACTCCTGCAAGACAGCCTAGACAACTTCGATCATCTAATTCCAATCTACGTTTTGTTCCCAGTGTTAAGACCAATGTCGGAACTAGAGCTTGTTTAGCTAGTACACCGACTCTGTGGAACTCACTCCATGTTAGTGTTAAGTATGTCGGAAATATGACAACATTTCGCCGTAAACTAACAACCACACCTGTTTAAACTTGCTTATCATCCATAGCCCCCCGCCCCCCTGCCCCCCCCCCCCGCGTACCAGTGCAACAGTTTACAACTGGAACTGCTTAGCGATTAGAAACGACTTAATCCTTTTTGTCTCGGTGCGCTGCCGAGCTTGGGTAGTTGGGTATCCCTAGGATTTTAGCGCAGTAGAAGTATTTTATATTGTATTTTGTATTTACCTTATACTATGTTGATGGTCAATAAACAAAACTATGATAAAGGTAGCGTACGAATTTTGATATTGAAAAAATCGTTGTTCCCAGGATTGATTTTGGTTGCATTTGTTCTGCAAATCCAGGTAAAAAATTTGCTTTTTAGCTGAAATGTCCGGGATTTTCAAAAATGTGCTGATTTTTACTGCACTACAAGACAGAAATGATCCACTGGACTGCACTGCATGTGGCGCGCGTGGCGTGTGCGTGCGTACGTGTTTTGTTCTATACTTTGCTGTCCTGTATTGTATTGTATTACATGGTAGTAAGTTGCGTGATGCAGCACTGTGATGTGTACAATTGCAGTCTGAATAAAAGAACGTAGAGCAGGGCGCTTCAGTTTCGAGCAACGACAACACGAACAACGAGCCGTCGTCTAAAGAATCAAAGATCAAATCAAAAAGCTGTCCGAGGAGCCATCGCCCGTCCAAACGTGGAGTGGCAGAATGTTAGAAGTGTCGGCCCTAAACGGAAGTCAATAAAGAGAGCACACGGCAAGGGAACACAGAGGCCCAAGAAGTCAATAAAGAGAGCACACGGCAAGGGAACCCAGAGGTCAAAGAAGTCAATAAAGAGAGCACACGGCAAGGGAACCCAGAGGTCAAAGAAGTCAATAAAGAGAGCACACGGCAAGGGAACCCAGAGGCCAAAGAAGTCAATAAAGAGAGCACACGGCAAGGGAACCCAGAGGTCAAAGAAGTCAATAAAGAGAGCACACGGCAAGGGAACCAAGAGGCCCAAGCAGTCAATAAAGAGAGCACACGGCAAGGGAACCCAGAGGTCAAAGAAGTCAATAAAGAGAGCACACGGCAAGGGAACCCAGAGGCCAAAGAAGTCAATAAAGAGAGCACACGGCAAGGGAACCCAGAGGCCCAAGAAGTCAATAAAGAGAGCACACGGCAAGGGAACCCAGAGGTCAAAGAAGTCAATAAAGAGAGCACACGGCAAGGGAACCCAGAGGTCAAAGAAGTCAATAAAGAGAGCACACGGCAAGGGAACCCAGAGGCCCAAGAAGTCAATAAAGAGAGCACACGGCAAGGGAACCCAGAGGTCAAAGAAGTCAATAAAGAGAGCATACGGCACGGGATCCAGAGGCCCAAGAAGTCAATAAAGAGAGCACACGGCAAGGGATCAAGAGGCCCAAGAAATCAATAAAGAGAGCACACGGCAAGGGAACCCAGAGGTCAAAGAAGTCAATAAAGAGAGCACACGGCAAGGGAACCCAGAGGCCCAAGAAGTCAATAAAGAGAGCACACGGCAAGGGAACCCAGTGGCCAAAGAAGTCAATAAAGAGAGCACACGGCAAGGGAACCCAGAGGCCCAAGAAGTCAATAAAGAGAGCACACGGCAAGGGAACCCAGAGGTCAAAGAAGTCAATAAAGAGAGCACACGGCAAAGGAACCCAGAGGCCCAAGAAGTCAATAAAGAGAGCACACGGCAAGGGAACCCAGAGGCCCAAGAAGTCAATAAAGAGAGCACACGGCAAGGGAACCCAGAGGCCAAAGAAGTCAATAAAGAGAGCACACGGCAAGGGAACCCAGAGGCCAAAGAAGTCAATAAAGAGAGCACACGGCAAGGGAACCCAGAGGCCAAAGAAGTCAATAAAGAGAGCACATGGCAAGGGAACCCAGAGGTCAAAGAAGTCAATAAAGAGAGCACACGGCAAGGGAACCCAGAGGCCAAAGAAGTCAATAAAGAGAGCACACGGCAAGGGAACCCAGAGGTCAAAGAAGTCAATAAAGAGAGCACACGGCAAGGGAACCCAGAGGCCCAAGCAGTCAATAAAGAGAGCACACGGCAAGGGAACTCAGAGGCCCAAGAAGTCAATAAAGAGAGCACACGGCAAGGGAACCCAGAGGTCCAAGCAGTCAATAAAGAGAGCACACGGCAAGGGAACCCAGAGGCCCAAGAAGTCAGTAAAGAGAGCACACGGCAAGGGATCCAGAGGCACAAGAAGTCAATAAAGAGAGCATACGGCAAGGGATCCAGAGGCCCAAGAAGTCAATAAAAAGAGCACACGGCAAGGGATCCAGAGGCCCAAGAAGTCAATAAAGAGAGCATACGGCAAGGGATCCAGAGGCCCAAGAAGTCAATAAAGAGAGCACACGGCAAGGGAACCCAGAGGCCAAAGAAGTCAATAAAGAGAGCACACGGCAAGGGAACCCAGAGGTCAAAGAAGTCAATAAAGAGAGCACACGGCAAGGGAACCCAGAGGCCAAAGAAGTCAATAAAGAGAGCACACGGCAAGGGAACCCAGAGGTCAAAGAAGTCAATAAAGAGAGCACACGGCAAGGGAACCCAGAGGCCCAAGCAGTCAATAAAGAGAGCACACGGCAAGGGAACCCAGAGGCCAAAGAAGTCAATAAAGAGAGCACACGGCAAGGGAACCCAGAGGTCAAATAAGTCAATAAAGAGAGCACACGGCAAGGGAACCCAGAGGTCAAAGAAGTCAATAAAGAGAGCACACGGCAAGGGAACCCAGAGGTCAAAGAAGTCAATAAAGAGAGCACACGGCAAGGGAACCCAGAGGCCCAAGCAGTCAATAAAGAGAGCACACGGCAAGGGAACCCAGAGTCCCAAGAAGTCAATAAAGAGAGCACACGGCAAGGGAATCCAGAGGTCAAAGAAGTCAATAAAGAGAGCACACGGCAAGGGAACCCAGAGGTCAAAGAAGTCAATAAAGAGAGCACACGGCAAGGGAACCCAGAGGCCAAAGAAGTCAATAAAGAGAGCACACGGCAAGGGAACCCAGAGGCCAAAGAAGTCAATAAAGAGAGCACACGGCAAGGGAACCCAGAGGTCAAAGAAGTCAATAAAGAGAGCACACGGCAATGGAACACAGAGGCCCAAGAAGTCAATAAAAAGAGCATACGGCAAGGGATCCAGAGGCCCAAGAAGTCAATAAAAAGAGCATGCGGCAAGGGATCCAGAGGCCCAAGAAGTCAATAAAAAGAGCATACGGCAAGGGATCCAGAGGCCCAAGAAATCAATAAAGAGAGCATACGGCAAGGGATCGAGAGGCCCAAGAAGTCAATAAAGAGAGCACACGGCAAGGGATCCAGAGGTCCAAGAAGTCAATAAAGAGAGCATACGGCAAGGGATCCAGAGGCCCAAGAAGTCAATAAAAAGAGCATACGGCAAGGGATCCAGAGGCCCAAGAAGTCAGTAAAGAGAGCATACGGCAAGGGATCCAGAGGCCCAAGAAGTCAGTAAAGAGAGCATACGGCAAGGGATCCAGAGGCCCAAGAAGTCAGTAAATAGAGCATACGGCAAGGGATCCAGAGGCCCAAGAAGTCAATAAAGAGAGCACACGGCAAGGGATCCAGAGGCCCAAGAAGTCAATAAAGAGAGCACACGGCAAGGGATCCAGAGGCCCAAGAAGTCAATAAAGAGAGCACACGGCAAGGGATCCAGAGGCCAAAGAAGTCAATAAAGAGAGCACACGGCAAGGGAACCCAGAGGCCAAAGAAGTCAATAAAGAGAGCACACGGCAAGGGAACCCAGAGGCCCAAGAAGTCAATAAAGAGAGCACACGGCAAGGGAACCCAGAGGTCAAAGAAGTCAATAAAGAGAGCACACGGCAAGGGAACCCAGAGGCCCAAGAAGTCAATAAAGAGAGCACACGGCAAGGGAACCCAGAGGTCAAAGAAGTCAATAAAGAGAGCACACGGCAAAGGAACCCAGAGGCCCAAGAAGTCAATAAAGAGAGCACACGGCAAGGGAACCCAGAGGCCAAAGAAGTCAATAAAGAGAGCACACGGCAAGGGAACCCAGAGGCCAAAGAAGTCAATAAAGAGAGCACACGGCAAGGGAACCCAGAGGCCCAAGAAGTCAATAAAGAGAGCACACGGCAAGGGAACCCAGAGGTCAAAGAAGTCAATAAAGAGAGCACACGGCAAGGGAACCCAGAGGCCAAAGAAGTCAATAAAGAGAGCACACGGCAAGGGAACCCAGAGGTCAAAGAAGTCAATAAAGAGAGCACACGGCAAGGGAACCCAGAGGCCCAAGCAGTCAATAAAGAGAGCACACGGCAAGGGAACCCAGAGGCCAAAGAAGTCAATAAAGAGAGCACACGGCAAGGGAACCCAGAGGTCAAAGAAGTCAATAAAGAGAGCACACGGCAATGGAACACAGAGCCCCAAGAAGTCAATAAAAAGAGCATGCGGCAAGGGATCCAGAGGCCCAAGAAGTCAATAAAAAGAGCATACGGCAAGGGATCCAGAGGCCCAAGAAGTCAATAAAGAGAGCATACGGCAAGGGATCGAGAGGCCCAATAAGTCAATAAAGAGAGCACACGGCAAGGGATCCAGAGGCCCAAGAAGTCAATAAAGAGAGCACACGGCAAGGGATCCAGAGGTCCAAGAAGTCAATAAAGAGAGCATACGGCAAGGGATCCAGAGGCCCAAGAAGTCAATAAAAAGAGCATACGGCAAGGGATCCAGAGGCCCAAGAAGTCAATAAAGAGAGCATACGGCAAGGGATCCAGAGGCCCAAGAAGTCAGTAAAGAGAGCATACGGCAAGGGATCCAGAGGCCCAAGAAGTCAGTAAATAGAGCATACGGCAAGGGATCCAGAGGCCCAAGAAGTCAATAAAGAGAGCACACGGCAAGGGATCCAGAGGCCCAAGAAGTCAATAAAGAGAGCACACGGCAAGGGATCCAGAGGCCCAAGAAGTCAATAAAGAGAGCACACGGCAAGGGATCCAGAGGCCCAAGAAGTCAATAAAGAGAGCACACGGCAAGGGATCCAGAGGCCCAAGAAGTCAATAAAGAGAGCACACGGCAAGGGAACCCAGAGGTCAAAGAAGTCAATAAAGAGAGCACACGGCAAGGGAACCCAGAGGCCCAAGAAGTCAATAAAGAGAGCACACGGCAAGGGAACCCAGAGGTCAAAGAAGTCAATAAAGAGAGCATACGGCACGGGATCCAGAGGCCCAAGAAGTCAATAAAGAGAGCACACGGCAAGGGATCCAGAGGCCCAAGAAATCAATAAAGAGAGCACACGGCAAGGGAACCCAGAGGTCAAAGAAGTCAATAAAGAGAGCACACGGCAAGGGAACCCAGAGGCCCAAGAAGTCAATAAAGAGAGCACACGGCAAGGGAACCCAGTGGCCAAAGAAGTCAATAAAGAGAGCACACGGCAAGGGAACCCAGAGGCCCAAGAAGTCAATAAAGAGAGCACACGGCAAGGGAACCCAGAGGTCAAAGAAGTCAATAAAGAGAGCACACGGCAAAGGAACCCAGAGGCCCAAGAAGTCAATAAAGAGAGCACACGGCAAGGGAACCCAGAGGCCCAAGAAGTCAATAAAGAGAGCACACGGCAAGGGAACCCAGTGGCCAAAGAAGTCAATAAAGAGAGCACACGGCAAGGGAACCCAGAGGCCCAAGAAGTCAATAAAGAGAGCACACGGCAAGGGAACCCAGAGGTCAAAGAAGTCAATAAAGAGAGCACACGGCAAAGGAACCCAGAGGCCCAAGAAGTCAATAAAGAGAGCACACGGCAAGGGAACCCAGAGGCCCAAGAAGTCAATAAAGAGAGCACACGGCAAGGGAACCCAGAGGCCAAAGAAGTCAATAAAGAGAGCACACGGCAAGGGAACCCAGAGGCCAAAGAAGTCAATAAAGAGAGCACACGGCAAGGGAACCCAGAGGCCCAAGAAGTCAATAAAGAGAGCACACGGCAAGGGAACCAAGAGGTCAAAGAAGTCAATAAAGAGAGCACACGGCAAGGGAACCCAGAGGTCAAAGAAGTCAATAAAGAGAGCACACGGCAAGGGAACCCAGAGGCCCAAGAAGTCAATAAAGAGAGCACACGGCAAGGGAACCCAGAGGTCAAAGAAGTCAATAAAGAGAGCATACGGCACGGGATCCAGAGGCCCAAGAAGTCAATAAAGAGAGCACACGGCAAGGGATCCAGAGGCCCAAGAAATCAATAAAGAGAGCACACGGCAAGGGAACCCAGAGGTCAAAGAAGTCAATAAAGAGAGCACACGGCAAGGGAACCCAGAGGCCCAAGAAGTCAATAAAGAGAGCACACGGCAAGGGAACCCAGTGGCCAAAGAAGTCAATAAAGAGAGCACACGGCAAGGGAACCCAGAGGCCCAAGAAGTCAATAAAGAGAGCACACGGCAAGGGAACCCAGAGGTCAAAGAAGTCAATAAAGAGAGCACACGGCAAAGGAACCCAGAGGCCCAAGAAGTCAATAAAGAGAGCACACGGCAAGGGAACCCAGAGGCCCAAGAAGTCAATAAAGAGAGCACACGGCAAGGGAACCCAGTGGCCAAAGAAGTCAATAAAAAGAGCACACGGCAAGGGAACCCAGAGGCCCAAGAAGTCAATAAAGAGAGCACACGGCAAGGGAACCCAGAGGTCAAAGAAGTCAATAAAGAGAGCACACGGCAAAGGAACCCAGAGGCCCAAGAAGTCAATAAAGAGAGCACACGGCAAGGGAACCCAGAGGCCCAAGAAGTCAATAAAGAGAGCACACGGCAAGGGAACCCAGAGGCCAAAGAAGTCAATAAAGAGAGCACACGGCAAGGGAACCCAGAGGCCAAAGAAGTCAATAAAGAGAGCACACGGCAAGGGAACCCAGAGGCCCAAGAAGTCAATAAAGAGAGCACACGGCAAGGGAACCCAGAGGTCAAAGAAGTCAATAAAGAGAGCACACGGCAAGGGAACCCAGAGGTCAAAGAAGTCAATAAAGAGAGCACACGGCAAGGGAACCCAGAGGCCCAAGAAGTCAATAAAGAGAGCACACGGCAAGGGAACCCAGAGGTCAAAGAAGTCAATAAAGAGAGCATACGGCACGGGATCCAGAGGCCCAAGAAGTCAATAAAGAGAGCACACGGCAAGGGATCCAGAGGCCCAAGAAATCAATAAAGAGAGCACACGGCAAGGGAACCCAGAGGTCAAAGAAGTCAATAAAGAGAGCACACGGCAAGGGAACCCAGAGGCCCAAGAAGTCAATAAAGAGAGCACACGGCAAGGGAACCCAGTGGCCAAAGAAGTCAATAAAGAGAGCACACGGCAAGGGAACCCAGAGGCCCAAGAAGTCAATAAAGAGAGCACACGGCAAGGGAACCCAGAGGTCAAAGAAGTCAATAAAGAGAGCACACGGCAAAGGAACCCAGAGGCCCAAGAAGTCAATAAAGAGAGCACACGGCAAGGGAACCCAGAGGCCCAAGAAGTCAATAAAGAGAGCACACGGCAAGGGAACCCAGAGGCCAAAGAAGTCAATAAAGAGAGCACACGGCAAGGGAACCCAGAGGCCAAAGAAGTCAATAAAGAGAGCACACGGCAAGGGAACCCAGAGGCCCAAGAAGTCAATAAAGAGAGCACACGGCAAGGGAACCCAGAGGTCAAAGAAGTCAATAAAGAGAGCATACGGCACGGGATCCAGAGGCCCAAGAAGTCAATAAAGAGAGCACACGGCAAGGGATCCAGAGGCCCAAGAAATCAATAAAGAGAGCACACGGCAAGGGAACCCAGAGGTCAAAGAAGTCAATAAAGAGAGCACACGGCAAGGGAACCCAGAGGCCCAAGAAGTCAATAAAGAGAGCACACGGCAAGGGAACCCAGTGGCCAAAGAAGTCAATAAAGAGAGCACACGGCAAGGGAACCCAGAGGCCCAAGAAGTCAATAAAGAGAGCACACGGCAAGGGAACCCAGAGGTCAAAGAAGTCAATAAAGAGAGCACACGGCAAAGGAACCCAGAGGCCCAAGAAGTCAATAAAGAGAGCACACGGCAAGGGAACCCAGAGGCCCAAGAAGTCAATAAAGAGAGCACACGGCAAGGGAACCCAGTGGCCAAAGAAGTCAATAAAGAGAGCACACGGCAAGGGAACCCAGAGGCCCAAGAAGTCAATAAAGAGAGCACACGGCAAGGGAACCCAGAGGTCAAAGAAGTCAATAAAGAGAGCACACGGCAAAGGAACCCAGAGGCCCAAGAAGTCAATAAAGAGAGCACACGGCAAGGGAACCCAGAGGCCCAAGAAGTCAATAAAGAGAGCACACGGCAAGGGAACCCAGAGGCCAAAGAAGTCAATAAAGAGAGCACACGGCAAGGGAACCCAGAGGCCAAAGAAGTCAATAAAGAGAGCACACGGCAAGGGAACCCAGAGGCCCAAGAAGTCAATAAAGAGAGCACACGGCAAGGGAACCCAGAGGTCAAAGAAGTCAATAAAGAGAGCACACGGCAAGGGAACCCAGAGGTCAAAGAAGTCAATAAAGAGAGCACACGGCAAGGGAACCCAGAGGCCCAAGAAGTCAATAAAGAGAGCACACGGCAAGGGAACCCAGAGGTCAAAGAAGTCAATAAAGAGAGCATACGGCACGGGATCCAGAGGCCCAAGAAGTCAATAAAGAGAGCACACGGCAAGGGATCCAGAGGCCCAAGAAATCAATAAAGAGAGCACACGGCAAGGGAACCCAGAGGTCAAAGAAGTCAATAAAGAGAGCACACGGCAAGGGAACCCAGAGGCCCAAGAAGTCAATAAAGAGAGCACACGGCAAGGGAACCCAGTGGCCAAAGAAGTCAATAAAGAGAGCACACGGCAAGGGAACCCAGAGGCCCAAGAAGTCAATAAAGAGAGCACACGGCAAGGGAACCCAGAGGTCAAAGAAGTCAATAAAGAGAGCACACGGCAAAGGAACCCAGAGGCCCAAGAAGTCAATAAAGAGAGCACACGGCAAGGGAACCCAGAGGCCCAAGAAGTCAATAAAGAGAGCACACGGCAAGGGAACCCAGTGGCCAAAGAAGTCAATAAAAAGAGCACACGGCAAGGGAACCCAGAGGCCCAAGAAGTCAATAAAGAGAGCACACGGCAAGGGAACCCAGAGGTCAAAGAAGTCAATAAAGAGAGCACACGGCAAAGGAACCCAGAGGCCCAAGAAGTCAATAAAGAGAGCACACGGCAAGGGAACCCAGAGGCCCAAGAAGTCAATAAAGAGAGCACACGGCAAGGGAACCCAGAGGCCAAAGAAGTCAATAAAGAGAGCACACGGCAAGGGAACCCAGAGGCCAAAGAAGTCAATAAAGAGAGCACACGGCAAGGGAACCCAGAGGCCCAAGAAGTCAATAAAGAGAGCACACGGCAAGGGAACCCAGAGGTCAAAGAAGTCAATAAAGAGAGCACACGGCAAGGGAACCCAGAGGTCAAAGAAGTCAATAAAGAGAGCACACGGCAAGGGAACCCAGAGGCCCAAGAAGTCAATAAAGAGAGCACACGGCAAGGGAACCCAGAGGTCAAAGAAGTCAATAAAGAGAGCATACGGCACGGGATCCAGAGGCCCAAGAAGTCAATAAAGAGAGCACACGGCAAGGGATCCAGAGGCCCAAGAAATCAATAAAGAGAGCACACGGCAAGGGAACCCAGAGGTCAAAGAAGTCAATAAAGAGAGCACACGGCAAGGGAACCCAGAGGCCCAAGAAGTCAATAAAGAGAGCACACGGCAAGGGAACCCAGTGGCCAAAGAAGTCAATAAAGAGAGCACACGGCAAGGGAACCCAGAGGCCCAAGAAGTCAATAAAGAGAGCACACGGCAAGGGAACCCAGAGGTCAAAGAAGTCAATAAAGAGAGCACACGGCAAAGGAACCCAGAGGCCCAAGAAGTCAATAAAGAGAGCACACGGCAAGGGAACCCAGAGGCCCAAGAAGTCAATAAAGAGAGCACACGGCAAGGGAACCCAGAGGCCAAAGAAGTCAATAAAGAGAGCACACGGCAAGGGAACCCAGAGGCCAAAGAAGTCAATAAAGAGAGCACACGGCAAGGGAACCCAGAGGCCCAAGAAGTCAATAAAGAGAGCACACGGCAAGGGAACCCAGAGGTCAAAGAAGTCAATAAAGAGAGCACACGGCAAGGGAACCCAGAGGCCAAAGAAGTCAATAAAGAGAGCACACGGCAAGGGAACCCAGAGGTCAAAGAAGTCAATAAAGAGAGCACACGGCAAGGGAACCCAGAGGCCCAAGCAGTCAATAAAGAGAGCACACGGCAAGGGAACTCAGAGGCCCAAGAAGTCAATAAAGAGAGCACACGGCAAGGGAACCCAGAGGTCCAAGCAGTCAATAAAGAGAGCACACGGCAAGGGAACCCAGAGGCCCAAGAAGTCAGTAAAGAGAGCACACGGCAAGGGATCCAGAGGCACAAGAAGTCAATAAAGAGAGCACACGGCAAGGGAACCCAGTGGCCAAAGAAGTCAATAAAGAGAGCACACGGCAAGGGAACCCAGAGGCCCAAGAAGTCAATAAAGAGAGCACACGGCAAGGGAACCCAGAGGTCAAAGAAGTCAATAAAGAGAGCACACGGCAAAGGAACCCAGAGGCCCAAGAAGTCAATAAAGAGAGCACACGGCAAGGGAACCCAGAGGCCCAAGAAGTCAATAAAGAGAGCACACGGCAAGGGAACCCAGAGGCCAAAGAAGTCAATAAAGAGAGCACACGGCAAGGGAACCCAGAGGCCAAAGAAGTCAATAAAGAGAGCACACGGCAAGGGAACCCAGAGGCCCAAGAAGTCAATAAAGAGAGCACACGGCAAGGGAACCCAGAGGTCAAAGAAGTCAATAAAGAGAGCACACGGCAAGGGAACCCAGAGGTCAAAGAAGTCAATAAAGAGAGCACACGGCAAGGGAACCCAGAGGCCCAAGAAGTCAATAAAGAGAGCACACGGCAAGGGAACCCAGAGGTCAAAGAAGTCAATAAAGAGAGCATACGGCACGGGATCCAGAGGCCCAAGAAGTCAATAAAGAGAGCACACGGCAAGGGATCCAGAGGCCCAAGAAATCAATAAAGAGAGCACACGGCAAGGGAACCCAGAGGTCAAAGAAGTCAATAAAGAGAGCACACGGCAAGGGAACCCAGAGGCCCAAGAAGTCAATAAAGAGAGCACACGGCAAGGGAACCCAGTGGCCAAAGAAGTCAATAAAGAGAGCACACGGCAAGGGAACCCAGAGGCCCAAGAAGTCAATAAAGAGAGCACACGGCAAGGGAACCCAGAGGTCAAAGAAGTCAATAAAGAGAGCACACGGCAAAGGAACCCAGAGGCCCAAGAAGTCAATAAAGAGAGCACACGGCAAGGGAACCCAGAGGCCCAAGAAGTCAATAAAGAGAGCACACGGCAAGGGAACCCAGAGGCCAAAGAAGTCAATAAAGAGAGCACACGGCAAGGGAACCCAGAGGCCAAAGAAGTCAATAAAGAGAGCACACGGCAAGGGAACCCAGAGGCCCAAGAAGTCAATAAAGAGAGCACACGGCAAGGGAACCCAGAGGTCAAAGAAGTCAATAAAGAGAGCACACGGCAAGGGAACCCAGAGGCCAAAGAAGTCAATAAAGAGAGCACACGGCAAGGGAACCCAGAGGTCAAAGAAGTCAATAAAGAGAGCACACGGCAAGGGAACCCAGAGGCCCAAGCAGTCAATAAAGAGAGCACACGGCAAGGGAACTCAGAGGCCCAAGAAGTCAATAAAGAGAGCACACGGCAAGGGAACCCAGAGGTCCAAGCAGTCAATAAAGAGAGCACACGGCAAGGCAACCCAGAGGCCCAAGAAGTCAGTAAAGAGAGCACACGGCAAGGGATCCAGAGGCACAAGAAGTCAATAAAGAGAGCATACGGCAAGGGATCCAGAGGCCCAAGAAGTCAATAAAAAGAGCACACGGCAAGGGATCCAGAGGCCCAAGAAGTCAATAAAGAGAGCATACGGCAAGGGATACAGAGGCCCAAGAAGTCAATAAAGAGAGCACACGGCAAGTGATCCAGAGGCACAATAAGTCAATAAAGAGAGCATACGGCAAGGGATCCAGAGGCACAATGAGTCAATAAGGAGAGCACACGGCAAGGGATCCAGAGGCACAAGAAGTCAATAAAGAGAGCACACGGCAAGGGATCCAGAGGCACAATGAGTCAATAAGGAGAGCACACGGCAAGGGATCCAGAGGCCCAAGAAGTCAATAAAGAGAGCACACGGCAAGGGATCCAGAGGCACAAGAAATCAATAAAGAGAGCACACGGCAAGGGAACCAGAGGCCCAAGAAGTCAATAAAGAGAGCACACGGCAAGGGATCCAGAGGCACAAGAAATCAATAAAGAGAGCATACGGCAAGGGATCCAGAGGCCCAAGAAGTCAATAAAAAGAGCATACGGCAAGGGATCCAGAGGCCCAAGAAGTCAGTAAAGAGAGCATACGGCAAGGGATCCAGAGGCCCAAGAAGTCAGTAAAGAGAGCATACGGCAACGGATCCAGAGGCCCAAGAAGTCAGTAAAGAGATCATACGGCAAGGGATCCAGAGGCCCAAGAAGTCAATAAAGAGAGCACACGGCAAGGGATCCAGAGGCCCAAGAAGTCAATAAAGAGAGCATACGGCACGGGATCCAGAGGCCCAATAAGTCAATAAAGAGAGCACACGGCAAGGGATCCAGAGGCCCAAGAAGTCAATAAAGAGAGCACACGGCAAGGGATCCAGAGGTCAAAGAAGTCAATAAAGAGAGCACACGGCAAGGGAACCCAGAGGCCCAAGCAGTCAATAAAGAGAGCACACGGCAAGGGAACCCAGATGTCAAAGAAGTCAATAAAGAGAGCACACGGCAAGGGATCCAGAGGCCCAAGAAGTCAATAAAGAGAGCACACGGCAAGGGATCCAGAGGCCCAAGAAGTCAATAAAGAGAGCACTCGGTAAGGGATCCAGAGGCCCAAGAAGTCAATAAAGAGAGCACACGGCAAGGGATCCAGAGGCCCAAAAAGTCAATAAAGAGAGCACATGGCAAGGGAACCCAGAGGTCAAAGAAGTCAATAAAGAGAGCACACGGCAAGGGAACCCAGTGGTCAAAGAAGTCAATAAAGAGAGCACACGGCAAGGGAACCCAGAGGCCAAAGAAGTCAATAAAGAGAGCACACGGCAAGGGAACCCAGAGGTCAAAGAAGTCAATAAAGAGAGCACACGGCAAGGGAACCCAGAGGTCAAAGAAGTCAATAAAGAGAGCACACGGCAAGGGAACCCAGTGGTCAAAGAAGTCAATAAAGAGAGCACACGGCAAGGGATCCAGAGGCCCAAGAAGTCAATAAAGAGAGCACACGGCAAGGTAACCCAGAGGTCAAAGAAGTCAATAAAGAGAGCACACGGCAAGGGAACCCAGAGGCCCAAGAAGTCAATAAAGAGAGCACACGGCAAGGGAACCCAAAGGCCCAATAAGTCAATAAAGAGAGCACACGGCAAGGGAACCCAGAGGTCAAAGAAGTCAATAAAGAGAGCACACGGCAAGGGAACCCAGAGGTCAAAGAAGTCAATAAAGAGAACACACGGCAAGGGATCCAGAGGCCCAAGAAGTCAATAAAGAGAGCACACGGCAAGGGAACCCAGAGGTCAAAGAAGTCAATAAAGAGAGCACACGGCAAGGGAACCCAGAGACCAAAGAAGTCAATAAAGAGAGCACACGGCAAGGGAACCCAGAGGCCAAAGAAGTCAATAAAGAGAGCACACGGCAAGGGAACCCAGAGACCAAAGAAGTCAATAAAGAGAGCACACGGCAAGGGAACCCAGATACCAAAGAAGTCAATAAAGAGAGCACACGGCAAGGGAACCCAGAGACCAAAGAAGTCAATAAAGAGAGCACACGGCAAGGGATCCAGATGCACAAGAAGAAGCTGAAAATGCAAATGGACGAAATTCCAGTGGAGAGGCGGATTGTGCAATTGAACCCGATTGTGTATTTTAATGATAACGACTTCGGGGATATATATATATATATATATATATATATATATATATATATATATATATATATATATATATCGCTTTTTAATATGTTAAAAGTCGTCAAAGTCAAGACTTTACACCCAAGTTATTCCAGATAAATGCGATATTGTGAATGTTCTATCGTCATAGTTGTTGTTAAATGACGGCACGCGCTGGTCTGTAGCATTGCAGCGTGTCTGTTGTGTAGACAGGTGCGGCATCTTTGGTGCAGGGTGATTTGTTTCCCTTTAATGCCCTACTTTCAATTCTTTCTAATAGTGTGTTCAAAACAATACATTTGCGGCGTGTATTCAAGGTTGCCTTAACTAAGTTTAAACGTATCAACATATTTGTTTTTTTGCTGGTGTGTTGAACAATAAACAATTCCGTCAGTGATTTAATTTTGACATTTTAAAATTTTTATGCACGTCGATTCATGCGACTGCCACTGTGAACTATTATACATATTATATTGTTTGTATACTGATGACACAACATTCATTTGACAGATCCTATGTCGAATGCATTCAGCATAGGAATGATTATTCAACAGCCTTAATATAAACTATAATGACATGACATTTTTTCGCGTAAATATGGGTGTCGAGGAAACATTCAAGAAGTAACGATAATAGTGATAATAGTGATAATAGTGATAATAGTGTCGACCGATAATATGCATTCAGCCGAATTGGCTAATAATACGAAGACTAAGCATATTTGAATAGGCAGTTAATACAATGAAATGTTAACAACAACAACAGCGAATTCAAATTACTTGCATGCGTGCTATTCAAGAGTTATTATTTGTTCATTTACATTCGCAGTGTAGAATCAGACATCGGCAGCACGTTCCCGGTACGTGAGGTATCTGCCAGTTCAAGTGGCCAAACTGGCACATAACGCAAATTATCTTCCCACGTCAGTAAGCCGAATTTCAAAGATCGCAAGTTATCGGCCGAGGCCAGTAAGCCGAATACCAAAGATCGCAAATCTTCGGCCGACGCCGGTAAGCCGAATACCAAAGGTGGCAAGTCATCGGACAGCGCTAGTAAGCCCAAGTTTAAAAGACGTGCATCATCGTCCAACTCCAGTAAGCAAACTGCCAAAACGGCGGGAGCCATCTGCCGACAGGATTAAGTTACCAAATCATCACAGGACATAGGATTCAGTTAGTGCGTGTGATGTTTGGTGCTACAAAAATGTGAACACAGCTGGTTGCGGTCTGCGCATACCTTTTACGTGGTCGAAACAGTTTGGTTTATTTCAATGCACAAATTGATAACGTGTCAGTATTGCCAAATATGCTCTTCTGTATATTGTAGTGCTGCTAGTATATGTATACACTGACCCCCCCCCCCCCCACACACGCACTAATATTATTACGAACACGCGTAAGTCGCCGATGCACAAACAACTAGTTGATCACTAACTGGTATTGTGACTTAGTAACAAAACAACTAGTTGATCACTAACTGGTATTGTGACTTAGTAACAAAACAACTAGTTGATCACTAACTGGTATTGTGACTTAGTAACAAAACAACTAGTTGATCACTAACTGGTATTGTGACTTAGTAACAAAACAACTAGTTGATCACTAACTGGTATTGTGACTTAGTAACAAAACAACTAGTTGATCACTAACTGGTATTGTGACTTAGTAACAAAACAACTAGTTGATCACTAACTGGTATTGTGACTTAGTAACAAAACATTCCATTATATCCGTGGAACTGGCAACTTGCTTTACGCCAGTAGGTCTATGGTGTCGACACATTACACTACTGAAAGTGTATCCTTGTTATCGTGTGGAAGTTGGCCAAGCGCATGTAACACAGTCAAGGAAAACTATTACTGAAACTTGTTTAAACGAAACTAGTGTAGCATCTCAACCGCCATTGCATCTTATTTAACATTGCCTATTACCTTTGTGCTATATGCTGATAAAACAATGCTACCGACTTGCTTAAAAGTTGTACTATGTAAGGTGATATGTAAATATTTGCTGATGAATGTGACGTTTAGCAATGACATTTTGCTAAGTGGTATTAAATGAATTGACATTTATACGAATTAATGGTATACTACAAAATAAAACAAATATCAGTCTCAGCAACTTTATACTTTATCTTTAACACATAACCGGGTGCGCATGCACGTGCGGACGTGAGTACACGCGCGCACACGCACCCATGTTGTGTGTATCCATTATTGTGTAAGTCTGCGCTACCAACGGCAGAAATCGGACCGGCATTTTTGTCACCCAGAAAAGGTTTAGAGCACGGTCGCGAATGAGGTTCACGATCTATGCAATAGTTTGCATCGTCTCCTGCAGGCCGCAGTATCCGTTCGTGCACAAAACTTATGACGAATAATTGAGTGATAACAGTGCGTGCGTGTGTGTGTGTGTGTGTGTGTGTGTGTGTGTGTGTGTGTGCGTGCGTGCGTGCGTGCGTGCGTGTGTGTGTATTGCGCGCGTGTGAGAGGGTTCGTTCGTGTGTGCGTGCTTTTATGTGCATTCTCAATTATTTTATCTTTCATGTCTTGGCGACATTCTCGCGGGCCAACTGAAGACCGCCCGCGGCACAAATTTAGACCGCGGGCCAGTTTGCCGAACTTATAACGTCTTCATAGACATTTTGGCATTTCTGGCACAGCTC
>OY759274.1:44728064-44753064 GCA_963662155.1 Lamellibrachia columna
TTCTCGACGTCGTGTCGCTCACTGTAGTCACTATATATATATATATATATATATATATATATATATATATATATATATATATATATATATATATATATATATATATATATATATATATATATAGTGACTACAGTGAGCGACACGACGTCGAGAAATAACACGACAGACATATGTATATATATATATATATATATATATATACATATACATATATATACATATACATATATATATACATATATATATATATATATATATATATATATATATATATATATATATATATCTATATATATATACATATACATATATATACATATACATATACATATACATATATATATATATATATATATATATATATATATATATATGTATATGTATATGTATATGTATATGTATATGTATATGTATATGTATATGTATATGTATATGTATATGTATATATATGTATATGTATATAGATATATATATATATATATATATATATATATATATATTTAATAGGCAGAGCGTAGTCTCGAAGATACGATGCTGATGCGCCCCGTTGTCAAATTTTCAAATGTTAGCAGCGTCCACTGTGGCTGTGAAGGCCGATTCTTGAGTGGCAGTCCTTGCCGCAGCCAAAGCTGACGAACCAGGATGACATTGGTGGTAGTGCTGCTTTTTGTGTTCGCCGCATCCTCTTCTCAGCCGCATGCTTGTGTTTCTTTTCATCTGCCCTTTCAATGCCTCTGCGTGTTTCCTGACGCGGTCTTCGGCCACTGCTTCCCAGCCTTTGGGGTTGATGTCACAGGCCTTCATGTCACGATTGCAGGCATCCTTGAATCTGAGGGCTGGGCGTCCCACTGGCCTCGCGCCACTGGTGAGTTGTCCATAGAGGATGTCTTTCGGCATGCGGCCGTCCTCCGTGCGCCGTACATGGCCCAACCAGCGCAGGCGTCTCGGGCTCAGCAGTGAATACATGCTGCGGATCTTGGCACGGTCCAATATGTCGCTGTAGGGGATACGATCCTGCCAGGTGATGCCGAGGATACGCTTGAGGCACCGCATGTGGAAGGTGTTGAGGCGGCGCTCCTGGCACATATATGTTGTCCACGATTCGCTGCCATAGAGGAGGGTGCTCAACACACAGGCCTGGTAGATTATCATCTTGGTGTTCTCAGTGAGCATCTTATTTTCCCATATTCTATAAGTCTTCTACTACCTCCAGGGTGTAGTCAATGATCTTGACGGAGGGGACTTGGCTGGCATCCTGTGCAATGACGTTCGTCTTCTTCAGGCTGGTTGTAAGTCCAAACTCTCTGCAGGCCTGTGCAAAGCGATTGACCAGCCTCTGGAGGGCCTCTCCTGAGTGGGCAGTGAGTGCTGCATCATCCAAAAACAGCATCTCCCTGACGTATACCTCTGTCACCTTTGTTTTGGTACGCAGACGTGCCAGGTTGAACAGCTTCCCATGAGATCTGGTGTGCAGGTTGATACCGTCTGAGGAAGAGTCGAAGGCATATGACAGAAGCAGGGAGAAGAAGATCCCAAACAATGTTGGAGCAAGGACACAGCCTTGCTTGACACCGCTGCAGACAGGGAAGGGCTCTGGTGTCGAACCATCGTACACAATTGTACTCTTCATGTTCTCATGGAAGGAGACCACCGTGCTACGTAGCTTGGGAGGGCAGCCGATCTTCTTAAGTAGGCGGAAGAGTCCCTTCCTGCTGACAAGAACGAAGGCCTTGGTTAAGTCAATGAACGCCACGTAGAGGGGCATTCCCTGTTCGCTGCACTTTTCCTGGAGCTGGCGTACTGAGAAGATCATATCGATGGTGGATCTTCCTGCTCTGAATCCGCACTGGGATTCTGGTTAGACACGTGAGGCAAGTTTCTGAAGTCTGATTAGTAGGACCCGAGCGAAGGCCTTCCCCACAATGCTCAATAATGATATGCCCCTATAGTTGTTGCAGTCGCCTTTGTTTTTGTACAAGGTGACTATTGTAGCATCCCGCATTTCTTGAGGGACTGTTCCTTCATTCCAGCAGAGACAGAGCAGTTGATGCAGGTGCTGTAGTAAGGCGGGCTTCGCACACTTGATCACTTCTGGCGGTATGCTGTCACATCCTGGTGCTTTGCCGCAAGAGAGGGAGTCAATAGCTTTGCTCAGGGCTCATTGTCCAGCTCCTCCATCATAGGCAAGTCCCTGATGGCGTTGAGAGCAGCGTTAGTAACGACTGTTTCTCGGGAGTACAGTTCTGAATAATGTTCAACCCATCGCTCCATCTGTTTATCCCGGTCTGTGAGCATCTCTCCTGATGTGGATTTCAGTGGAGCCATCTTCCTTACAGTGGGGCCAGCAGCTTTCTTGATGCCATCGTACATGCCGCGTACGTTTCCGCAGTCGGCTAAGCTTTGGATACTCTCGCACAGTTTCAGCCACTAGTCATTTGCACAGCGTCTTGCTGTGCGTTGTGCGATGCTCCGTGCAGATCTGAGAGCCGACAGTGTCTTCTCGCATGGATTGTGTTTGTATGCAAGTAGGGATTTTTCGTTTGGTTTCAATGACGGGTACTATAACATGTAGGTTAGCATTGAACTAGTCTTGGTTTGGTCTTTCTCTCTTGCCAAATGCAGTTATCGCTGCATTGTAGATGGTATTACTGAGGGTGTTCCAGCTTGCTGTGGCGTCCTGATCCGGAAGGTCATGAAGGGACTGCTCAAGGGAGGTTACAAACTGCTCTCTTCGTTGGGGGTCTGCAGTTCTAGCAACATTGATGCGAGTTCGACCTGTGGGCTTGGAGCGGTGCAGCTTACGCGGAGAGAGTCTCACTTTACTGCACACCATGGCATGGTCCGTATCACAATCTGCACGGGTGGTAGCTACGTGTTGCTAGGACATTGTTCAGAGCAGAGCATCTGGCGATGACGAGGTCTAGTTGATGCCATTTATGAGACATTGAATGTTTCCACTACACTTTGTGCTGAGACCATGAAATGAGCATAGCTACAATAATCTTTGTCCGTTGTCGTTCATCCTCCCAGTGCCGTGGTGTCCAATGCAGGACGGTCATGATTGATGGTCTGAGCCTACTCTGGCATTAAAGTCGCCAAGAAGGTTGAGCGGCTCAACTTTGGGAATCTTGCCAATCATGCTGTCAAGCTCATCATAGAAATGGTCCTTGATATCTTTAGACGCCCCCAATATAGGGGCGTAGATGCTGAACATGTGGACAAACCCAGCAGCAGTGGCGATACTGATAGATAGAATGCGCTCAGTGCCACCAGTGGGAGGCATCACAGTATCAAGGAGAGAGTTCTTGACAGCAAAACCAACCCCGTACAAGCGGGATTCCTCGGGCTCCTTCCCTTTCCAGAAGAAGGTGAAGTTCTCTTCCTTGAGACATCCGCTGGAGGCAAGTCTGGTTTCCTGGAGAGCCGCGATGCTGACATCGAGTCTGGTTAGCTCCCTATCGATAATAGCTGTTTTCCTGCTGTCATTGACCTGTTGCAGGTCATCTGAGATACCGGGACACATGGTCCGTACATTCCAGCTTCCGAAGCGAATTGCTGGGTACTTCTTAGTTTTTCGTTGTTTACCTGGTGCAGTGTTACCATCTGCTTGTTGTGCCTACACACTAAGCTTCAAGCACCCATTGAAGCAGGCAGTTGTTGGCGAGTCAGCACCTTATTGGCTAGGGGCTGCCCAGCTTAGGCGGGCGGTAGCTGACCAGTGAGACACGATGATCTCTCCCACCGTCAGAGACAACCCGTAGCGCCCGTACTCTACGCCAATCGAGTTGGGCTTATCACTCGTAACTGCTGTCTCCCGTGTTAGTTCCACACTGTGAAGTGAGGCTGGAGTAGCCTCTCCAGGGCGCAAGCCTAGGCAAGAGTTACCAGATCCACGGTTGCCCAGTCATCAAGATCCCGCTCTCGGCCTTACCGGTGGGATCCAAAGGAATGCGAAGTATGACGTATGGCACCAGCTTGGCTGCAGGAGCTGCTGGAAAAGTTACAACGTCATCACCAGACCGTCTTCGGGGCTCCACTCCGGATTTGTATAGAGTTTACTCCCCTAGCCTTCCCCAAGAGAGGGTATAACCGCAAGGCAGCGGAGGTTTGAAATAAGAGTTGACCTTCTCCTAGACGGGCGACCAGTCAAGGTTAACGAGCCCCATCTGCCCGAAGCTTCTGGTTTTAATATATATATATATATATATATATATATATATATATATATATATATATATATATATATATATATATATATATATATATATATATATATATATATATATATATATATATATATATATATATATATATGTATATGTATATATATATATATATATATATATATATATATATATTTATATATTTAAAGATCTGTGGCTTGTGAACATCCCAAACAGGTAAAAAATGCCCTATAAAACGTAGATCACCACAAGAAAAGTTACATTACTAAATGTGAGATAATCTAATGATCCAAAGTAGTGTTTTCCATCATTACCCACATGTTTGAGTATAATCATCTCTGATTCCTGCAAGTTTTCGAGTTAAAATAATGTTTCTGTGGCCTGTACTGTGTAGTGTATATTTTTTGGAACATACGAAATTGAGTCATTAGGTGTGTATACGGGGCTCTTATAAAGTAACTTGGAATGCACGGTATCTCTATATCAGTAGGTTACACCTTAATCAATAACATATCCAAAGTTGAAATTTTCATATTTATATTTAGAGTTATATATCTTTGAAAATGCTCAAACCAATTTTATACTGGATTTGATATCGTACATTCCACCTAACTGAGACAGTTTATTATCTGAACTACCATTTCTTCTATATGTTTAAGCTAAAGATATGCTGTACATGTAGTCATCTCTTTATATCCGAAATATCAAATCGTTCCATTGGTGGCATCCTTATTTTGTGGGGTAAATTAATGGATGTGGAACGTACGGTAAGTCTGGGACGTACGGTAAGTCTGGAACGTACCATATCGCTGGTAACTTGGAAACGCCGCACGAATCAGCAAACTAAGACGATAGCGCCATCTTCACAGATGGCGGAAGAACTTCATCGCGGTAAGTTATCGGGAAACCCTCTTTGCTATTTTTTCACTCTTTATGAAAGAAACATCGCTAGACACACATTGAAAGTGTCAATATTGATAGAATTGGCACTCAAGATTAACCAGGACGTGACAGTTTGAGGAATTTATGTCGAAAACAGTTCTTTGAAGCGATCCGAAGATCCGTCCCAAACCCGCGGTAAAACAATGGATACCTGCACGATAGCTGAAGCCACAAATTTAATTAATTTGGATGTTTAGTCGAAATGTGTGGACGTACGATATATCATGGCACGTACTATATATCATGGCACGTACGATATATCATGGCTTACAGTCTTCGAACTGTATTTTCTCTTCCGATAGTTAGGTGATACTGAAGGTGTGGGTATGTTTGTATGCTCAAATTGTGCCAGAATTGCATCGATATCATTAGATACTGATGTTGATCATGCCTGGCATTCCTTCCATCAAAATGTCTACATCGTACGTTCCATATCACATGTGTTGTGTTTTTTCAAAGCCCAAATCGAACTTTTTCCTGTGTATGGTCAGTGCAAAGTTTGGTTTAACCCCTCCTTATATTGTTTCATGATATATAAATTCCAAATCATATGAAATTGAACAAAGCGGATTTATGACTTGATATATCACGTACGATATATATATATATATATATATATATATATATATATATATATATATATATATATATATATATATATACTGGATTGGACACAATTATCCGACCCAAACAATGGTTTTGAGACATAATTTGCATATCGTACGTTCCACCCACTTACACAAATTAGCATACAAATGATCTAGCTGTCAAACAGGTATGAAAATTCACATAGAGATGCAGATAGATGTTTCGTATACGAAATGATAATAAAAAATACATTGTTGAACACTTTTTTATTATTCTATCATATTGCTATTTTTTTAACTAAAATATTGATTTTCTTATCATTTTTCATTATATATACAAAAGAAGTGCAAGTGGCTTGTATTCCTCCAAGAACTACAACAGCTATAACAACTACTGCTACGAAATTAAAAGGGCAGAAGATGGTACGAAAGAAGACACAGGCCCAGTCGTAGAAGGAATGGAGGGAGAAGAAGATGGCACAAGTTGGCGAACATTTGGTTAGAAGAGTGAGGCTGCTCGGTTGAGAGACCTTCGAGAACACCAAAAGGAGGAAGATTCGGAGGACGAGAAAGAAAGAAAGAAAGCGAGAATTGGCTAGGAAGCGGAAGGAAAGGCACATGGCATAGCAGAGTGGTGCAGAACCGGTGCCTGAAGCAGAGGGTGCGTTGCAAGAATTCGAAACAGACGCCGAACAGAAGGCAGGACCACAGGCAGCACCACAGGCAGCACCACAGGCAGCACCACAGCCAGCACCACAGGCAGCACCACAGGCAGCACCACCTCAAATCACACGCCGCTCTACAAGAAAGGTGCATCCGTTTCTGAAGAAATTAGATAGGTGCTAAAAATAATAGAGGTAGATAAATATATTAGACGTACAAATAAACAGACGGTTAAATACATGTGTGGGTGTTTGTGAAAAAATTGATCAGTGTTTCACGCATTTTACCTTTTATTGGCAATTATTTTCTGTAGTTCTATTTCTTATGGCATTCGATGCATTTGTGTCTTTAAATATATTTGTATTTTAGGGCAGTGGGAAAGGTCAAGCGACAGTAGCGAAGAAGGCCAGGTCGGAACGTAGGAAGGCCCCAATAGCAGAGTCTGACACCGACACTGACACCGACGACGAAGCTGCCTACAACGTTTCAACACTGGACAGAAAA
Source organism: Lamellibrachia columna (assembly GCA_963662155.1). Classification (NCBI taxonomy): domain Eukaryota; kingdom Metazoa; phylum Annelida; class Polychaeta; order Sabellida; family Siboglinidae; genus Lamellibrachia; species Lamellibrachia columna. The sequence goes on from OY759274.1 coordinate 44,734,945, forward strand.
GTAGGACTTAGCCTAATTTACCAATTGCTTCTCCTTGATAACACACATAAATCAAATGTTCTCAAATCAATCATCAATGTACTTTGTATATGTTTATCCAGATGTTCTTTTCTATGTACATTGTTACAGCACTTGTCTGATGTGGTTGCAGCCGTCCAGCAGCAAGTCTACGCGACAGCCCTGGACTGCACTCATTGATGAAATGGCGTACGTCATCCATACCACTTTCTAATTTATGTAAAGTTATTTTTTTCATTAGATTTTATCTGGTATTTCTTTCACATTTTGAATTGCATGTTTACATAGTTTCATTCCACATCTTTTCTTGCAGGAAAACTAGTACAAAAAAGGTCCTCGCACACCAATAAAATCCCACCTGTACTATGTCGTTAGCTGTGAGAGGAAAGCAAGAAAGGACAGCGATAATGAAATGTCACAGATCGAGCAAATGAAGGAGGCTATGAAGTCGGAGAAGACCAAGTCGACAATCGAGGTTACTTAGGAGTACTTTCTGCAGAGTCTTGGAACAAGCGTGACCGTGGAGACCCCACCTCCTGCGCCGCCTTCTGCCCCCCCCAGCGGCCAGCCGTGGAGACCTTAACTCCTGCGCCGCCTTCTTCCCCCCAGCGGCCAGCCGTGGAGACCCCACCTCCTGCGCCACCTTCTGCCCCCCCCCAGCGGCCAGCCGTGGAGACCTTAATACCTTCTCCGCTTCTGCACACCCAGCGGCCAGCCGTGGAGACCGTAACTCCTGCTCCGCCTTCTGCCCCCCCCCAGTGGCCAGCGGTGGAGACCTTAACTCCTGCTCCGCCTTCTGCCCCCCCCATAGCGGCCAGTCGTGGAGACCTTAACTCCTGCGCCGCCTTCTGCCCCCCCCAGCGGCCAGCCGTGGAGACCTTAACTCCTGCTCCGCCTTTGCCCCCAACCCGTTGTTGATAGAGTTGATATTTTATTCTCGTTGATAGATAAAATTGTTAATGTTTAATTAGAAGACATATCAGGGCTGGTAGTTAGCACAGTAAACGGTGCTCCAAAACTAATTTCACATGTAACAATGCCAGCCACATTTGAATATATTGCCAGTTTTGGGGGCAAGTTTGCCTTTGGACCCCCAAAGAAGGTGACTGAAGTTGATCACATACGAGTTTTGAAAATTTGTATAAATAAAGATTTTTGCTGTACAACATAATGCCTTGTGTAGTTCTTTTTAGAGAAATATGTATGAGAATTCAGATCTCCAAGTATCAAACTAATATGGAACGTAGGATATAAACACTGGAACGTACGATATGAATTTTCACTTCACTTACATTAAGTCCTAGGAAAAACACAACCATTATAGAGAAATAGAATGCTTGTTTCAGATTAGGAGGCATCTTTAGCTAATGGAAGAGTGATAGTAGAGTTAGCAACTTTTCATGAATACTAGTTATGAAGTTTACGAAATTTAGGTTTAAAGATTACACCTTTCTGGCGATGTTTCAAATTGCTACCCAAATCTCAACCGACCACATTTCATATTTGTTTTAAGAGACTGAAGTGAATTTTTCTAATATCAAGTTTATACACTGTCCTTATCTTGCAAATGTATTTCTGGTCCATTCCACCCAAAAAGGACTAACTGCTTGATAGGCTATAAAAACTGAACCCCTAGGAGTAAGTCAGTATAATGGACATTTCCTGAAAACTGAAGACTTCCTCTCTTAGGATAAATATAAATAGGAAGTATACCGTTATTGAAAAGTTTTTTGACTGCCAATTTTTAAAGCGTGGACTTGGCCAATTGTACACTTTGGGAAAAACTTACCCATATATATATATATATATATATCGGTTCATCTTGCAGCGGTCCTTCTGTGGTTGTTTGCCGGGCTACGTAAGAGCTACTCCCTCTGGTAAGTAGACACATATGCCGGGTTGTCTTGGTAGTTCTTGTAATGTTAGTTGCCACATATGGTCTTAAACATTTACACAATCAATAAATGATGTGTTCCATTCATTTATCGTCATCTTTGACAATAAATACTTTCTGATAGTCAATTTACATTGATCCTTCAATAACGTTACTTTGTGTCAATTAGTTCTTCTGTTCTCCTTGAGTGAACACATATTTCTATCAACTATATATATATATATATCTTAGAAACTTCTATTTGATCACCGATCAGTCTCTTTGTATGACGTGTTGTTTTATAGTAACTCCGACGTAGCCCGGCAAACAATCAAAGAAGCACCGCTGCAAGATGAACCGATATATATATATATATATATATATATATATATATGTATACATGTATACATATATATATATATATATATATATATATATATATATATATATATATATATATATATATATATATATATATATATATATATATATATATATATATATATATATATATATTGAGAACATAATTATGTATGTATGTATATATGTATGTATATATGTATGTATACATGTATATATATATATATATATATATATATATATATATATATATATATATATATATATATATATATATTAAGAACATCTTGAGGAGAACACGGAATTGAATTTGGTGGATTGGATGTTTGTTTAAAGCATGGAATATTGATCAGATAAGTAGTATTATCATGTGTATGTTAAACATAAACTTGCAAGAGACCTTGTTTATGCAATAGTCGCTGTTAAAGTTAACCATAGGAGTAAGTTAGGGTAGTTTACATAGTAGATCTCCGAAGACTTGATAACGCGAGTGATAATTAAGGTTTGTTGTGATCAGTTCATTGGGTACATAATACGAAACATAATATTATTGTAAGTAATTTAGTACATACTAAAGATTGAGCTACTGGATATTTTGTTTTAGCAACATTTGTTGTTAAAAGTTAGCCGTAGCCATAGGTAGTAATTCATTATAATTTAAAGAAGGTCATTGAAATTTCGTTAGTGCGAGCGATATGACGTTTGTTGTCGTCAGCTGTTACACAGAAAATAAGTTGCAAGTCAGTAGTTATAAGTTTAATTAAGACTTAAGTAATATAGCATAAAGTGTGTATTACAAAAAAGTCTTTGTGAAGACTACCTAGGGTAAATTGTAAACATTACTGATTATAAAGAAATATAAATTGAATTTCTAATATGGCGACGTGCAAACGCCAATTAAAGGCGAAACGTAATTTGACATGCTCTAGCTGCGACAGCTGGGTAGACTTTGCAAAGTCCGGGTGTGTAAATTCGTGGGCAGAGGTTCAGGCAGATGATTTTCATTTCATATGTAGGGGGTTTAACATAGTGAAATGTCTGCAGGAGCAGGTACATGAGTTAAGATATATGATTTTGATGATGACAGTGCAGGGTGAGAAAGAAGAGAGCAGAGATGGGGAGAATGATGAGAGCAGAGGTGGTGAGACCGAGGAGAGCAGAGGTAGTGAAAATGAGGAGAGGAGAGGTGGTGCGAACAAGGAGAACACAGGCAATGTGAGGGAGAAAGCTGGTTAGAAGAAGAAAGTTGGGAAATGGAAGAGTGTGCAACAAAGGGAAGATAACCGGGTGAGTAGAGAGAGGGATTGTCAGGTGGTAAGATGGTTGAAGGTAACAAGAGCAGAGAAAAGGAGAAGACTATGGATCAGAAGAAGAAAGATGACAGGAGGCAGAGTATGCAACAAAAGAAAGGTAAACGGGTGAGTGGAGAGGGATTGTCAGGTGGTAAGACAGTACAGGTTAATGATAGAAGAGAAAGGGAGCGTAGTGTGCGGCAGGAAAGGAGCTTTGCTGACGTAGTATCACAGGGGAAGATAAGGGAAAGCCCGGATATTCATGGGTGATTCTATCATTAGAAAAGTGGATAAAACAGAGGAGATGACATAACTGTATGCCTACCAGGGACAAAAATAGCGGATGTAGCAGAGAAAGCAGGACATGTCATGAGTGGTGGCGCGGGAGGTGCTGTTCTCGTGCATGTGGGAAAGAACAATGCCAAGAAGGAGGGTACGTCGGCCATCGTTGGTAAATACAGGAGGTTGGTCAAGACACTTAAAGAGGCACGAATTGGACAGATTGAATTGTCGGGGGTATTACCAGTAACGGGAGGCAGGGATGAGGAGTATAGGAACGGTATGAGGATGGCGATCAACACACAAGTAGAGAAGGTACGTATGGAGGAGGGAGTAGGCTTCGTAGAAATTTTTTAATAAAACTTTGTGAGAAGAGATTCATGAGCGATGGACTTTGTATGACAGGGAAGGGTGCTGCAATTATTGGGTGTGAGTTTATCAGGTTTGTGGACGAGGGCACAGGTACCATAAACTATTTAAACTAGATGCGCAGGGGGAATTGACAGAGAAAACTCAAAGGAGTACTACTACACATACACATCCAAAGAAATGTTCACCAATAATTTCAGACAATGAACTTAAATGTGTATGCCTAAATGCCAGGAGCATAGTAAATAAAAACAGTGAGTTAGACATTATGGTAGCAGATATTGATCCTCATATAATAGGTATCACAGACTCATGGGCAAATAAAGATATAGTAGATGCTGAATTAGCACTGACATGTTTAGGAATGGAGTAATTTTATATATTAAAGAATCTATCCAAGCTTATGAAATAACACTGAAAAGTGAAGCAGATTGTGAGGAAGCAATTTGGTGTAACATAGTTACCAAGAACTCAAGATCATTAACAATAGGAGTAGTTTATCGTAATCCTAACTTAGGACAAGAGGAAGATGTAAAATTACAAAAGGCGATAAAGGAGGTGAGGAAGGGGGAATGTGCTATAATGGATGGCCATGGCCATATACAATGGAAATCATTCGAGAGTGCTGGAGGTGACGACAACCAGTTTCTACTTCTAACACAGAATTGTTTCCTTACTCAACATGTCTTGGAAACATCCAGAGGTGGGAATGTGTTAGATTTAATTTTGTCTTTTCAAAATGAATTAGTTGACAATGTTAAAGTACACGAACCTTTGGGGTCAAGTGACCATAGCCAGATCCATGTTAATATAAAAGTAAAAACAAGGACTACATATAAAAAATAATGGAGGAGGAACTTCAACAAAGGCAAATATAAAAAAGATGAGAACATATCTAGCAAATGTAGATTGGAATAACTTGCTGAAGAACAAGACAGAAAAAAAACAGAATGCTGGACTTGTTTAAAATATGAGATTGAGGGCATTACTGAGAAATTTGCTCCATTAAGAAAACAAGGGAAAGGTTCCGGAAGAAAGGTTTTACCACAGAAGATATCAGCTCACTTCCAGTTCCAAATACTAAATCAGGCCGATAAATCAGAACATTTAGGGCAGTTATTGTAACTCCTGAAATGATAGCAAAGAATGGAAAGAAGCAAACATCACGCTGCTATTTAAGAAGGGATCGAAGAACAAGCCAGAAAATTACAGACCAGTGAGTTTAACATCAGTTCTTTGTAAATTACTCGAAACATTAATTAGAGACCACATGGTGGAATTCCTTGTAAAACATAAATTAATTAATACATATCAGCATGTGTTCATAAAAGCAAGGTCACGTTTAACCAATCTCTTATGCTTTTTGGAAGAAATTACAAAGTGGGTAGATGACGGGTCACCAGTGGATGTTGTCTACTTAGATTTTCAGAAAGGTTTCGAGAAAGTGCCACATCAAAGACTGTTACTTAAACTAAAAGTCCATGGTATAGGTAATGGTGTAATCAACTGGATAGAAAAGTGGCTTACACATAGAAGACAGAGAGTAATCGCAGATGGTGATATTTCAAACTGGAAATCTGTTTTGAATTGGGTACCATAGGATCAGTATCTTTTTAAAATATACATAAATATATAAATGATTTGGAAGATGACATATCAAGCAAAGTACTGAAATTTGCAATTGACACAAAAGTATTCAGAAAGGTTACAAATCATACAGATAAACAAAGTTTACAGGATGATCAAGATAAATTAGTTAAATGATCAGAAAAATCGCAAATATTATTAAATTTTGGGAAGGGTAAATGCATACACATAGAACTTGGAAACATGACGAAGAATATAAAATGGGGGTGCTGTACTAGGTAGAATCACACAAGAAATGGACTTAGGAGTAACATTTAGTGTTGACATGAAAGTTTCAGAACAATGTGGGATTGCTGCTTCGAAAGGAAATCAAATTCTAGAGCTAATAAGGAGAAACAGCTAATTGTACCCCTGTACAAAGCAATGGTTAGACCACATTTGGAATATTGTATACAAGTATGGAAGCCGTATCGTAAGAAGGACATAGACAAGCTAGAAAGAATACAAAGAAGAGCAACTAAAATGATTCCAGAATTGAGAAACCTTAGTTATGATAGCTTATTACAATGTGGTTTGACAACAACTAAAATAGTGAACGGCTATGAGGTTGTTGATTGGAATATGTTCTTCAAACTTAAAGAAGACAGTAGAACCAAAGGACACAAAGCAGCATTAGTTAAGGAACAGTGCAGGTTGGACATGAGAAAGTACTCTTTCTCACAGAGGGTGATAAATTAATGGAACAAACTGCCAAATGATTGTGTTAATGTTAGTAATGTGAATATGTTTAAAACAATATAATTGACATAGAGCTATACATAGATGGTAAAATTGTTGGACTCTCTATAAGCCAATGGCTTCCTTGTCACTTGCCATCTGGAACTTGTTGTTTGGGATGGCAATCTTGTTAAATCTTGTTAAAAATCTTGTTGAGCAACATTTTTTATACGTTTTCCACAACTAAGGTCCTGAGAGAGTTTAGTTTATGTCCTCCATACTCTTTCTGTTATTACTGTTGGCTTATTTGAAGAACCACGTATAGTATGGATAATATTTATGAAATACGTTCCCACGATTGTGTTCAATAGTAGATTTGCGTTACATGTGCTCTTGTGTTGATGTATCACACTTTCAAAATTATTCGTAATCGAATATTAGTAAACAATGTGTAATGTATTCGTATTTGAATACTTCAGGATAAGGTTATTATCAGAATCCTTCGAAAATGGTACTGTTTATGGAAGAATGTGTGATGTTTAACTTGAACACACTGCAATCAATATTCACAGAAACTACGCCAGTTAGTGACACTACACTGCTATGTTTAACTTGAACACACTGCAATCAATATTCACAGAAACTACGCCAGTTAGTGACACTGTTAGTGACTGCGCCAGTTAGTGACACTGTTAGTGACACTGTTAGTGACACTGTTAGTGACTGCTATGAAAAATGCACCGAGAAAACTCTACTTACGTCAACGCCACGAGCGGCGAGACGTCGAGAAATAACACGACAGATATTGTGTCATCAAAGAGTTACAGCGGTACGTAGATGTCAATGTTTCGATATACGACACCGCAGATGTTGACACCACCACCGGTGAGGTGACACGGCTTAGTGAAATAACACAGCAGATATTGACACTACCATCGCCTACACCATCGCCATTTCTCCCTCTGCACACCTACATACATGCATATATACATACATACATACATACATACATACATACATACATACATACATACATACATACATACATACATACATATATGCAGACAAGCATGCCTACATGCATACATACATACATACATACATACATACATACATACATACATACATACATACATACATACATACATACATACATACATACATACATACATACATACATACACACATACATACATACACCACACATACAAACATACACACAAATATACATAATTACACACACATATAAACCAGGCTTGTTAACAAATGCAAATGAATTTAAATGCGCATTTGAATGTTGAGCATTTGATTGCGCATCCAAATGCATCCGTGAAATTTAAAATGCATTTACATTTGAATGCGACCTACAACCATTTGATTCGTCAAATGAACAATCAAATGCATGCGTAATTCTTTGAATTATTAATATTGTCAGATTCACTTTCACAAGTTCACAACATGACATTGGAAAAAGTACTCTGTAGTGAGCAGTATCCTCAGCAGATTATGAAATTATTGTCTGACCAGTGAATCCATTTTCACAACGTGTTCTTTGAAAAAGACCAACTGGTCTATACATTCATGTCTTCAGCGATTATCTGTTCAATGTAACAATGCAGACAAATTACTCCCTTGTGTTGTGTTGGCACTGTTGCGGTGGGTTGGGTGGTAGCTCATGGGGGGAAACATTAGCAATGCCATCCCTAAATATTTACAGCCAGAGAGAGTGATTAATGGTAGCTTTAATTATCCACCAGGTTATCATCCCAGTGACCCCACCAGTGGATAGTATATGGGTTCCAATTCCATTCTGGCCTAACTGAATGATTAGTATTTCATTCCCTGCTATAGTTCGCAGTAAACTGTCAATTGTCCATTCCTCCCTCCCATTTCCACCAACTCTGCAGATTCAGTGTGTGACTCTACCGACATGTTCATATAGTGGGACTGGTATGTAGTGAAACTTAGTTGTCACAATAATGGACTTCTATATTTATTAAATAAATTAATAATGCGTCTGTAAACATTACGTTGTTTTTTCTCCAAATATAACAAAACGTTAACATAAAGCCAAACATCTTAAATTAATTCAAATGCATTTGTAAATGTGTAACCAAAACATTTGCCTTTGCATTTGAGTGCGACCATAAAACATTTGCATTTCTATTTGAAAGCGTTTCTGGAAACCGATATTTTCATTTGCATTTGAATAAAGCGAAATATTTTCAATAAAATGCAAACATACAAACATATACATACATACTTACATACATACATACATACATGCAAACATACATACATACATACATACAAAAATGCAAACATATACATACATACTAGCGCAACATAAATTATATATTATATATATAATATTATATATATTATATATATATATATATATATATATATATATATATATATATATATATATATATATATATATATATATAAAACGTTAATATAAAGCCAAACATCTTAAATTAATTCAAATGCATTTGTAAATGTGTATCCAAAACATTTGCATTTGCATTTTAGTGCGACCATAAAACATTTGCATTTCCCTTAGAATGCGTTCCTGGAAACCGATATTTTCATTTGCATTTGAATAAAGCGATATATTTATATTCAAATGCGTTGACATGCATTTGTTAACAAGCCTGATATATATATACATACATATACATACATACATACATACATACATACATACATACATACATACATACATATATACACACCTACATACATACATAGTATTACATACATATAAACATACATACATGCATGCATGCCAACATATATACGTACATACATACATTCATACATACATACATACATGCATACATACATACATACATACATACATACATACATACATACATACATACATACATACATACATACATACATACAAACATATAAATACATGTATACATATATACATATATACATACATACATACATACATACATACATACATACATACATACATGCATACACACATATATACATACAAACATATACATGCATACACACATACATACATACATACATATATACATATATACATGCATACATATATACATACATATATACATACATACATACATACATACATACATACATACATGCATGCATACATGCAATAACTTTACACATAATATCATTATATACAATAACAGTACATACAATAACAGTACATGCAATAACTTTACACACAATAACAGTATATACAATAACAGTACATACAATAACAGTACATGCAATAACTTTGCACGCAATAACAGTATATACAATAACAGTACATACATACATGCATACACACATATATACATACAAACATATACATGCATACACACATACATACATATATGCATATATACATGCATACATATATACATGCATACATATATACATACATACATACATACATACATACATACATACATACATACATACATACATACATACATACATACATACAAACATATACAAACGTACATACATACATACATACATACATACATACATACATACATACAAACATATACAAACGTACATACATGCATACATACATACATACATGCATACATACATACATACATACATACATACATACATACAAACATTCATACATAATAATAATAATAATAATTCCGTTTCTTAATATAGCGCTTTTTAGCTAACTAAATACCAATCAAAGCGCTTCACAATAATATGATGTGTTGACTAAATCTAAAATATAAATTCACTAAATACATAAGGTAAGATAACAATAAATAAGCTAAGATAAAAAAGTAAATAAGCTAAGATAAATAAGAACACATTACTATGACGTGTTGACCAAATCTAAAATATAGACTAATTAAATACATAAGATAAGATCAAATTAATAGTCTAAGGTAGATAAATAAGTAATCTAAGAGAAATAAGTAAGTAAAAATAAATAAATAATCTAAGATAAATCATTATAAAACAATAAATTAGTGTGTAAAAATACGATTTCAAACCGAACAATTTCAAACCAAGCAGCGTCATAGAATACAAATCAGTGTCATCAAGGCAGGTAGTGTGAACGAAATAAGTGAGTTTTTAGTTGTTTTCGGAAAGCTGCCAATGTCTCAGTTGTTCTCACACTCTTAGGCAAGCTGTTCCACATGGTTGGACCTGCCACTGCAAAGCTGCACCTTCCGACCGTTCTCCTCGGCACCGTCACTGCGAGCAATGTTGTGTCACTCGCCGATCGCAATGCACGAGTAGGCGCGTTGCGAGCTATCGCACAATTGAGGTAGTCCGGGGCCAAGCCATGCAGGATCTTATACATGCAAGTACAGATCTTGAATGTTACTCTCATCTTGATCGGCAGCCAATGCAGCGATCGCAGAATCGGTGTGACGTGATCTCGCCGTCTGACACGGTTGATAACGCGAGCGGCAGAGTTTTGTGCTCGTTGGAGTCGGTTTGTCAGTCCATTGTTCAGCCCACCGAGTAGACCATTGCAGTAGTCGAGGCTACTCAGCACAAGACAACGTATTGCGGCATGGCACGCGTCTCGCGTCAGCAGGTGTCGGATTCTGCTGATCAGTCGCAGATGGTAATATGCCGAAGAGCAGTAGCTGGACACGAGGCGGTCCAATTGCATATGCCTATCAAAGTAGCAGCCCAGATTTCTCACTGCGTCCGTAGATGTCAATGTTAGCCCAGGTAGCTCCAAGCTGGGGCTGCCATAGACTCGTAGATTGTGCGGTGACTGCAGCACGATAAACTCGGTTTTCTCGTTGTTTAGTTTCAATTGATGTAACAGCATCCATGCTCGTATTTCTGCTATGCACTGGATGATCAGCTGTTTTGCGTTTTCCAGCTCATCAGACATCATGGGGTTATAGCTGACATATAGTTGGGTGTCATCAGCAAAGCGATGGAACAGCACATGATTCTTCATACATATATCCGCAATGGATGTCGTGTACATATTGAACATCACTGGTCCTAGAACTGAGCCTTGCGGAACTCCATGGTAAATCAGAGTTGTGATCGAAGAAGACGAACCAACCGTGACACACTGTGATCTGCCGGTCAAGTATGACCTAAACCAGTCCAATGCCGTGCCGCCGATGTTGAAACGTGAACCCAGAGTGTTCAACAATATGTCAATGTTAATTGTGTCGAATGCTGCACTCGTGTCCAGGAGAACCAGCATAACACACCGTCCTGAATCGAGGTTTCGCACTATGTCGTGTTGTACTCTCATCAGAGCTGTTTCAGTGGAATGGTGTTGTTTGTAAGCGGATTGCATTTTATCATGCAAGTTATTCGTCATGTGCTGGTTAAGGCGTTTGAGGACAACGTGCTCGATCAACTTTCCGATGAAAGCGAGGTTGGAGATGGGACGATAGTTCCCTAGTTCGTTCTGGTCAAGCGAGGCTTTCTTCAGTAATGGTGTCACTAGGGCGGTTTTAAATTGTTTAGGAAATGTTCCTGTGATTAGTGACGCATTTACGATATTGACGAGCGTGGATAGCGTGGCGGTTAAAGTAGTTTTAAGTAGCCATGTAGGTAGCACGTCAAGTGGACAGCATTTCGTTGGTCTAGACTTGATGATCGCTTGCAGCTCTTCAGCGTCAGTTGAACAGAGACTGTTCAGACTTTGCAACGCAGGTGGAGCAGCAGGCAGGGTTGGCATCACGATACCTTCTATTGTTACTTTCGAGCGTGTAAAACCAACGACTTTCTGGATCTTTTCTTCAAAGAACTCAGCGAAGCCATTATACAAGATTTCATCGTTCTTGCGATCAGGCAATTTCCGGTCACTGCTTTCGGTTAGTGAATGTAACACCTGGAATGTTGTTTTTGCATCAGCGTTGTTCAGTGCTGCATCGTAGTAAGCAACTTTTGCGTTTCTGATGTGTTGTTTGACGTTGTTTATTTGCGACGTGTAGATCTGTTTGTCGATTTCGAGACCGGATAGGCGCCATTTTCTTTCGAGTGCACGTCGCTTTCGCCTCAAGCACAAGGTTTCATCGTCAAACCATGGCTGGCTTTTCTTGGATTTTCTAGTTCGCGACACAACCGGGGCATGGATATCGAGTGTGGCGGACACCGAATGTTCAAATTGTTGTAGGAGGTCATCAACGCCATCGCTGATGTTGTCGTCGTGTGAAGTTATTGCGGCATGAAGGTCAGATTTGAACAAATCCAAGTTCACGTGACGGTAGTCGCGCCCTCGCCACTTGTTGGTTGGAAGGCGCGGCGCGTCTCCTTCAATAGAGAATATTATTGTGTGATGATCTGAGAATGTGTTCGGTAGGATAACAGCAGGGGATGTGAGGATGGTGTCTTCTTTTCGCGAGATAACGACATCCAGTGTGTGGCTGGAACGGTGCGTGGAACCAGTCATGTGCTGGACGAGTCCTGTCGATGCCATAATGTTCGTTATTCGGCTTACTCCAGGCGATAGTGCATTGTCGAAGTGAATATTGAAATCGCCCAATATCAATAGTCGTCCGGGGATGATCGCAAATGACGTTACAAGATCTTCGAACTCGTTCAGAAAGTCGGATGTATTGGAAGATGGTGGCCTATATATCAACACAAAGTAGTATGATGGCTTGTCACACGACAGTTGTAAAACCTCGAAATGTGTCGGTGTCACTGCAGATCTGCGCACAACCAAGTTCAGTGAACTTCTGTGCAGAACACCCAGACCACCGCCACGCTTCTGCGATCGGTTGAGTTTCTTAAACTCGAACCCCGGCTGGGTTAGATCGTTCACTATGTCTTGGTGCTCATCTCGCAACCATGTCTCTGTGAAGAAGGTGATGTCAGCAGCAGCATCTAGTAACATTTCACTCACAACAGATACTTTGTTGCAGAGAGATCTGGTGTTTAGCAAAACAACTTTCAGTGATTGTGTCATTGTCCTTGTGCTGATACTCGTTAGGTGCCGTACTCGAGGTACGGACTTAGCAGGTGCTATTGGTCGTGCAGATACAATTACACGTATCGGTCGTTGTTTGCGTGCACCTCCACGGTAACCTCGATGGGTGGGCCGCTGTAGTGCCACCCCTGCTTCACAAGCAGCTCTCCAGGCAGTATTGTTAAGCCTAAAGTGACTGTGACCGCTGGGCCGTAACCGATACAGGTAGTCTCGGGTCAAGGAGGGCGTGCAAGCAATGTCCACTTTGTTCGGGTAACACATGACTGATCGCCAACTTGTCAATGTCACACAGGTGCAATCACAAATGTAAGTCGGATAAAATAGTAGAAAGACACAAACACTTGATAAAATCACTCACACCAGCGTCCTCCTGGTGTATTCATAAAACACATATACAAAGTTGAGCGCTGTAGACTGGGTAGACGTAGCAGAATCAGCTGTAGTTATGGAGAGCGTCGATCGGTGCAGCCACACAGGCGCAAGACTTAAATACATACATACATACATATATACATACATACATACATACATACATACATACATACATACATACATACATACATACATACATACATACATACATACATACATGCATACATGCAATAACTTTACACACAATATCAGTATATACAATAACAGTATATACAATAACAGTACATACAATAACAGTACATGCAATAACTTTGCACGCATTAACAGTATATACAATTACAGTACATGTAATAACAGCACATGCAATTACAGCACATACAATAATAGTACATTCAATAACAGTACATGCAATAGCAGTACACGCAATAATACTACATACAATAATACTACATACAATAACAGCACATGCAATAACAGTACAATCAAAAACAGTACATACAATAACATAACCATCTAAACAAATTTCTTTTGCAGCGGATACATTGGACATTGACTTTCCCCAATCGCGCCGTTGGTCCTCACTTGACATAGACGGTGTACACTCTGGCAGATCTAGAAGCAGCTTCGTCTCCCCGTCACCACCTGACGCGACTCCAGCTGAAGTGACAGAATCACGGGCAACTTGCCCTGATATCCTCCGCAAATGTGAGTTGTAAGTTAACTGTTCGTCCGCGTCTTTTTCTTGCATCTTTACCCGCTTTCAGGTTCTTTCTAATTGTTTGAAGTTGGTCACATAATTCAAAATTGCGTTAACTCTACTGAGATATTGACATGTATGGCTGACTGAGCGATTACTGTACATTTTACGTGTTGAATTTCAAGATGTTGGTTCTACGCCCTTGAACACATGGATTAAGACCATCGCTTTGTTCGTGTTACTGCTGCTGCTGGTGGTGCTGCTGGCGCTCATATATTATGACCACAATAAAGCAAGACAAGTGTGAGTATTCAACCCGGCTCACGTCCGCGTGCTATTGTCACAAATAAATCGTTGTTCCGCTCTAAACAAAGCATTCGATATTCAAGATTACAATTATCATTCTCTCTGTTAGTTGAGCCACACACGCCCACACGCACACGCACACGCACACTCACACGCCCACATCTTGAAAACAGTCTGTGTTCAAAATATTTAAATGTGAATTATATTACAATCAAAAAGAGCAAATAGATTTCAAAATATGTGACCGCATGTAGAATAGCTTTATGCAATTCTGTATGAAAGATAACTAAATTATACTGACGTTGTGCGGCGACTTGATTGGGTGGATGCAGACCTTAAAAAGGAGGGGTGCCCAGTTTCCAAAACACGACAACAAGTGATAGGACACATAATTATCAAAATGCCTGCAGGATACACCCACCCACCCACTGACCCACCCACCCTATACGTATCTCTACAAGACCACACATATTAATCAAAACGTTTGCAAATTTTCATAATTTGCATGGCTACTCTCACATGGCCTTGGCATGTGACTTGTTGTCGTTTTTATGTGTCACATGACCCTTGTCGTGTGGCTGGTAGCCATCTATATTTTTAATGATTTGCCATGCTTTATTCAAGAAGGAGGTAAATACTAAAAACGTCACACAGATGAACATCGTCGTCAGATGAGTGAGAAAGAGCGGCGCGAGCGAGCTAATGAAACAACAGTTCTCATTTCGTCGACTTCTGAAGATTCCGAAGGAGCATTCAGCATGGAAGAAGATTACGTTGTTATGCATGGTCCATCAACTTCTGATATTTCCCCGACCCCATGTAAGAGCGCGCGCAATAATGTATTAAATCATCGTTGGACCTAAAAAAATAAGCGATAACTTACTACTGCCTGCAGCTGCCATTACGTTTGACCATGGTGTTACTGAATTCACTATTACTCGAAGTTCAATCAAGTGACAACGTACAAAACTTTGCGTTGAGGTTGTAGAAACACTACAAGATTCATCAAGTCCAGTGCTCCACTGACTATCCATTGGGATAGTAAACTTCTTCCACAAATAAAATGAAAAGATCACGTAGAACGGCTACCTATTCTAGTTCCCCAAGGAGAAGGAAATCAACTTTTAGTAGTTCTCTATTTGTGGCAGAGGATCAGGTGACGAGATGGAGACAGCAGTAATGACATTAACCAAATCTAGGAACTTAGAAGACTGCAAGCTGCTTTCTCTGTTTGCCTACGATGGTCAAATGGCCCCAATATATTACTCTTCGTGATATTTAAAGAGCAACGGGGCTGCATAAACCAAAACTGGTTCAGCACAGCACGTGATTATATTGCCACGGCAAACACGGTTTCTGGATTATGGTAAGATATGTTATTGTTTGCTGGAGAACAGCTGCGAACTCAACAACCTAGAGACAATTAAAGTGAACTTTCCTCGGAGATCTGCCCATACTGGGCGATGCATCGCGCCAGATGGATGACTAAAGCGCAATATGCTGTCAAAGTGTTCGTTCACATATTTCGTTCACAGTTCAAACTCACCGCGAGGGAGGAGATGGCACTGCAACGTATTTACATATCCGTTGTTACGGTACAATGCTACCAGTACTGCCATTTGTCTGGAGGCGTTCAATGGCGGTGTGCAGGTGTTCGACACGTTCGCACAAGTTCAAACTAGAATGCATAAATATCAAAACAATGGTTGGTGGCATGAATTTACAAAACATGAATTTGTGAAATATGTTACATATTTAAAGAACAAGGATTTATGTAATTTGCTTTATATTTATTTTATTTATACTTAGTTATTTCATTTATAGTATATATATATATTTATATATATATATATA
This sequence comes from Lamellibrachia columna, assembly GCA_963662155.1. NCBI lineage: Eukaryota > Metazoa > Annelida > Polychaeta > Sabellida > Siboglinidae > Lamellibrachia > Lamellibrachia columna. The sequence continues at coordinate 44,751,606 of OY759274.1, forward strand.
TACTATAAATTATATATATATAATTTATAATATATAATATAAATTAAAAACAATTTAAACTTTACATATATATATATATATATATATATATATATATATATATATATATATATATATATATATATATATATATATATATATATGCACAGAGTTGCAAAGAGAACTGTGCATGAACTTTGTAGACTTTGAAAAAGCCTTTGATAGCATACATACAGACAGCCTCTGGTGGATACTACGTAAATGTGGAGTTCATATACAGAGACAACCTCTGGAGGATACTACGTACATATGGAGTTCATATACAGAGACAACCTCTGGTGGATACTACGTAAATGTGGAGTTCATATACAGAGACAACCTCTGGAGGATACTACGTACATATGGAGTTCCGCCACATATCTCATCAAGCTTTTTACGAGAACTAGGATGCGCGATATCAGCAGTCCTATTCAACCTTGTCATGGACTGGATTATGAAGAAAACAACAGAATGACAAAAAAGAGGAATAAGATGGACATTCTTTTCTTTTCTAAAAAATACACCTAAGCTGGGGCCAGGCTGCAGATAGAAAGAGGTGAAGGACCCTAGTTTCTGCTTTATGTGCCAGTGGGCATGAAGAGGTCTAAGTAAACACACACATATATATATATATATATATATATATATATATATATATATATATATATATATATATATATATATATATATATATATATATATATCTTATTTCTTGCCCCTCCCTGAAAAAATTCCTGCGGACGCCTCTGGGTGCTCAGGCACCTGATGGACATCCCGTGGCCCATGACTTGACAGTAACCGATATATTTTCTTACACTATTTAACAAGATTAACAAGATTGCCATCCAAAATAAAAACTTATTTGTGACAAGTGGTCAATGCAACCATTGGCTTATCAAGAGTCCAACAAGTGTAATAAGGAATATTGCCGGCCCTTATCACGTATCTATCGAATTTATTTTTAAACACCCTGTGTGAGAATGAGCAGTTTCTCATGTCCAACGTACACTGTTAACTTATCTTAACCATAATTATTTCTTAAAGCATCTCAACAAGTGAAAACAGAACTGATGCTACTACTGCACATAGCACGTCAGTGAGTGACAACAAGACGACTGAGATTCCAAGCAATACAACAACTCCAGCAGGCGTCCAGTCGACGACCATGAACGGTGACTACTCCGACTTCTGTGCATGTGAACACGGCGGTAGTTGCATCGAGAGCTCGGATATGTACGAAATGGATCAAGAGTGCGTCTGTTTGCCAGGGTTCCGGGGCCCCAATTGCGAGTGTGAGTGACGTCGCCGCCTTCGACCAAGAACTATCAGGAATCAGGAATCAGGAAACGTTTATTTGTCCCAACGCAAAATACAATAGTTAGTACATATTCTAAGTTGACATGAATATAAAATGTTTTCTATAGTAAAATAAAAGCATTCA
>OY759274.1:44758064-44930564 GCA_963662155.1 Lamellibrachia columna
TGTTATGTTTCTTCTTATCAAACCAAGAATTTGATTACCCTTTGAAGCTGCAATACCACACTGCTCTGAAACTTTCATATCAGCGCTTATTGTAACTCCTAAGTCCTCTTCTTTTACAGTAGTACCCAGAACAGTATCTCCCATTTTATAGTTTACATCCAAGTTCCCATGTCCTGTATGTAGGCATTTACATTTCCCAAAATGTAACAACATCTGCCATTTCTCAGACCATTTCACTAATCTGTCTAGATCGTTTTGTAAATGTTGTTTATCACCATCAGTATTAACCTGTCTAAACAGTGTTGTGTCATCCGCAAATTTCAGTACGTTACTTGTTATACTGCCGTCGAAGTCATTGATATATATTAAGAATAATATAGGTCCTAATATCGATCCTTGAGGTACCCCACTCAAAACTGATTTCCAATTTGAAACTTCTCCGTCTACTACAACTCGTTGTCTTCTGTCAGTCAGCCATTGTTATATCCAATTAGTTATGCTATCCGCGATACCATGGGCTTTTAATTTAAGTAGTAATCTTTGATGTGGCACTTTGTCAAAAGCTTTTTGAAAATCTAAGTAGATAATATCTACTGGCGATCCCATGTCTATCCACTTAGTGATTTCTTCCAAAAACATAACATATTTGTTAAGCATGACCTCGCTTAAAGGAATCCATGTTGAGATGAATTTAATAATTTATGCTTAACGAGGAAGTCCACCATATGGTTTTTAATTAACCTTTCTAATAATTTACAAATCACTGACGTTAAACTCACTGGTCTGTAATTCTCTGACTTATTTCTCGAACCCTTTTTAAATAATGGTATGATATTTGCTTCTTTCCATTCAAACGGAACAACTCCCTCTTTTAATGACAAGTTGAATACTCTTGCAAGTGGTATACTGATTTTGTTCTACTGTTTCCATTAGTAATTTTGGAGGAATCCCATCCACTCCCGGTGATTTATTATCCTTCATTGCCTTTATTTTCTTAGCTACCATTTCTGGAGTTACAACTAACGGTCCTAAATAGTCAGATTTAGCGTCCTAAAATTTAGCATCAGCAACTGGTAATGAACTAATATCTTCTTTGGTAAACACTGAACTGAAGTAACCATTTAGGTCTTCCGCCATTAAAAAACCCTGTAATATTATATTTCCAGCACTGTCTTCTAGAGGTCCAACCTTGTCTTGTACATTTTGTTTACTCCTGACATATGCATAACAACTCTTGCTGTCATTTTTTATGTTACATGCTAGTTTTTGCTCATAGCTTCTTTTAGATTGTCTGAATTCAGTTGTAGCTGCATTAAGTGCCTCTTTGTAATTTGCAGTCTTCTTCCTTTCTGGTACGCCTATAAACCCTCCACATAGTTTGTTTTAACACTATTTTTCTAATAGCCTCTTTTGACAAGCGTTTCTTTCTACATCGTTTTCCTTGTTTTTGGAAGGGAACAAATTTATCGATGATACTCTCAATTTCATATTTTAGAATATTCCAACATTCAATTGCGGTCTTATTCATCAGCATGTTATTCCAATCTAGCTTTGCTAAGTATTTTCTTGTATCTTTGTAGTTACCTTTGCGGAAGTTTCTCTTGTACGTTTTCTTATATTTCCTTTCTGATTTTACATTGATGTCAGAATGTATTTGATTATGGTCACTGTTACCCAATGGTTCAAGTATTTTTACATTGTCCACTAATTCTTTTTGTGATGACAAAACTATATCTAAAACATTTTATCCCCTGGTTGGTTCTAGCACGTGCTGAGTAAGAAAGCTATCCTGGATTAAAAATAGAAATTGTTGGTCCTCACTCCCTGTGCTCTCTAGAGAATTCCATTGTATGTGTCCATGGTTAAAATCTCCCATTATGATGCATTCCCCTTTACTAACTTGATTTATAGCGTTTTTTATTTTTGTGTTGTCCTCTTCGTTTATGTTTGGACTTCGGTAAACTAATCCAATAGTTAATTCTGAATTTCCTGAAACAATTTTGCACCAAACAGCTTCATCGAAATCTGCTTCCCGTTCTAGTTTTATTTCATAAGCCTGAATAGATTCTTTAACATATAAAATAACTCCCCCGCCCCTTCTTCCTATTCGAACTTTCCTAAACATTACGTGTCCTGTCAGTCCTAATTCAACATCTGTTATGTCTATGTTGACCCATGATTCAGTTATACCAATTATGTGACGGTCAATATCTTCTACCATAATGTTTAATTCGTTTTTCTTATTTACTATGCTCCTTGCATTTAAACATACGCATCTATAACCTGTTTCAGAGATGTTTTTCGGACGATTTGATATTGGTTTGTCTGTACTATTGGCCTCTTGTTCTGCTTGAGACACCTCTAGGTAACCCCCCTGCACTTCTAGTTTAAACAATGTTTACTGCCAAAAATATTTGTCATTGTACCCATGCCAATATCTACTGCTGCTGAAAGTTCGTCCGCGAATACTGCTGTCCCCTTTCCACTTAGATGAAGCCCATCCTTCATGTACATATCAGCCCTCCCAACAAAACTTCCCCATAAATCCACAAATCCAACTTCCTCTTCCCTACATAGCTTCTGGACTAACATGTTAATTGCCATCCTCCGACAATTTCGATATTTGTGACCCCTCCTGCCCATTACTGGTAAAATCCCTGACAGTATTACCTGCTGAACCCGCGTCTGTTTTAGTGTTCTGACCAATTGCCTATATTTCCTAACTATGGCAGTTGTACCCTCCCTCTCTACGTTATTTGTCCATACATGTACTAAAACAGATCCACCCTTACCCGAACCTACGATGTTTTCTACCCTCTCTATTATCGCCTCTATTTTGGCTCCAGGCAAGCAGACCACCACATCATCTCCCTTGTTTAAGACTCTGTCGGTCTTCCTAACTATCGAATCCCCCACAAACAACCTCGCTCTCTTCCTCACCCCCTCTATCACTGCTGCAGAATAACTCTTCCGTTCGATCCCCTCCATCACATTCTGTCCTGACCCCTTCCCTCCCGTCTCCTTCGCTCCTGTCTCCCCTACTTCCCTCTCCTTCGCTCTTGTCTCCCCCACTCCCCTCTCCTTCACTCCGGTTGTTTTCCCTCCCGTCTCCCCCACTCCCTTCTCCTTCCCTCCTGTCTCCCCCCTAAAACATTTGAATCTTCTGTGATGTTAACGATTGACACTCTGCGCGTGATTGCGACATCATCGCGATGAACTATCGTGGCGGCTGCCGGCTGTCACCGCCACTGCTAGCGCAAAGCTCGCAGTAGATATTTTGTTTCGACTAGCACGCCTCTAGTGGCGAATTTGGAATTAAGCAAATATGCTGGCGCTCACACCACACGTGGCGGCGATGCGGAGAAGAAGACAGAAGCTGGCTTTGTTCTTTGGCTATGCTACGGAGGATAAGGAGACGCAGAAAAGCAAACAAAAGGTCAACATAGGTGAAACATTGGATTCTGAGACGAGACAGCCAGAGGATTTACAACAACAACAAACTCATTGAAGAAATTGGAGAGGAAGACCGACTGAGTATCGCTCGTACTACCGGCTGTCAAAGGAACGTTTCCGGGAGATACTCGCGCTTTCTCAGGACATAATTAAGACAAACACAAGAATGAGGTCCAGTATTGCTGCTGGACAGAAATGATCTGTGAGTCTGACAATATACAAGACTAGCACTATTACTTCATCATTGACATCAAGACGGATACCGGTCAATTTTGACATGACATTGCTGGAAATATCAAACTTTGCATTTAAATTTTACCTCATATGATTTAGTCTTACATCATGCGTGTATGTAACCGATATTATCAATTTTATTCCTTATAAATAAAAACAATTATCTAGATTGTATTCAATATTGAAAACAATTATGAAAAATATGTTTGTAATAAACAAACAGTAAGTAATTGTGACCAGAATAATGGGTGTTAAAATGTATCACGCTACTGTCTTTTAGTAACTGAATGCAAGATATGTTCATTTATATTATAAATACACATTATTTTTACTTTTATGCTGGGTAAAAAATTACTTGTAATGTGTTCTCATATTTACACCCTAAATAAATGAAGGTAAATATGTTTTCAGGTGAAACGTTTAGGAATCTCCAGAGAAAGCAGATTTTCAACTACCGACTGTCAAGAGCTCGGCGAGTGGTTTTTGGCATTTTATCTAATAGGTTTCGAATTTGTCTGACAACAGTTAATCAGCTTCCCGAAAAGGTCGATATGATTGTACTTGCAGTGTGCTGCTTGCACAATTATTTACTTCACTATTCGACGACATCATATGCCCTCAAGCATTTCTGGACAGTGAAGACGTATATATATATATATATATATATATATATATATATATATATATATATATATTTGGCTCGAATATTTATGAAGTGAATGAATTGAATTTGCACGCCACCTATTGGTCGTTAATCGCGCGAGCCTTGACAATTTGTCGGAGTTTGCAGCACACTAGCTGACAAGGCCCGTCGGGACGTCCTGAGATCTAGCACTGTCAGATATTATTCGACAAGCCCCGATCTTGTCGGAATTCGCGGCACAATAGCTGACAACAGAAGATTATTTGTCGGACAACGAAAAATCGGCTAGTGTGCTGCGGGCTTTAGTAACTGAGTGTGGGTGTAACTTGGTCTACTAAAGCTTACTAAAGCCTGCGATATATATAGTTATATATACTGCGATACCGTTGTTAACGGTACAACAGATAAGATAATATGCTACAATCGCTATGCAGCTATTGTTTTGACTTTGCTAAGACTATTTACATTAATTGGCAATGACTACGAAAAACCTGGGGAACGTAATGCCAATATACATTTTTGGTCTTAAGACTGAAAAGTGCTTTATGTGCAGGTGCAGAAAGCCCCTAGCGGCCTGCTATGTTATTAAATAGCCCCTAGCGGCCTGCTATGTTATTAAATAGCCCCTAGCGGCCTGCTATGTTATTAAATAGCCCCTAGCGGCCTGCTATGGGGCTATTTAATAACAACATGTCACCCCTCTCTTCCTGGAAATTGGCATAGTTCTTAACTAGGCTAGCCGGGAGGCGTTCAAAGCATCCCATTGGTAAGCGGCGCCCGCGGGGAAAATTTGCGGGAAGATACTAGAGGCGCAGGTTTGCAAATTACTTTTCTGCACTGCGCCAGACGAGCAGCACCGCATTACTACTTTGATTTTGAATTTTTTTTATTTGATTCTGAGAGAATTTTTTCCTTGTTTCACATTCGACATCTACTGAGAAGACTGCCGAGCCAGCATTAAAACTGGGTCGACAAAGGTGAGTATGGCGCAGAATGTGCTAATTGCTGGTCATAGCTATGTGAGTCGTTTATAGAGTTTCATTGCAAAAACCAACATATAGAACTTTGTGTTCAATGCAGGACGCACCAAGTGCTATTTCTCGTGTAAGGGTGGCGCGACCGTACCGAAACTTGGCCGTAATGGCTTGTTCGACAAACTAGCAGAGCATCGTCTGTGTTTGTTGATCCTCAAAATAGGCACGAATGACTTAGATTCGACAATGGCCGACGCCGCAAAACTGGCTCGTGATCTGTTTCAATTGGCGCGGCGTTCATAATTACGGGGTAAACACAGTCCTGTTGTGCCCAGTGCTCCCTATGGGGACCCGGGCTGTTTCGGGCTGAGACGCTAGATTTCTTAGCAAAAGCTGAGCTGTTTAATGCCTCCCTAAAGCGTTTGTGCGCGACCGAAAATAACATGGCTGTGGTCAAGCATAAGCTAATCATGACCAAGCTACCGTCATTGCTGCTGGATAGGGTACACCTCAGCTATTGACTTAACTTGACTTATTCCTTTGTACTCCGTGTGGACGTCGGCCACAAGCTTCGTCCACTTGGCTCTGTCTCGGGGCAAAACTTCCAGCTGACCCCAAGAGTGTCCAAATGTCAGCCCTTCGGTCTTCACAGACCTTATCCAGGTGGACCGATGTCTTCCTCTCTTCCGTTTCCCTTGCAACCAACCAACTTACAACCAACCGTCTATTGTTGATGCCATAATCCAGTCAACTGCCAGCAGGAACAGGAATGGAGACAGCAAACATCCTTGGCGGACACCTGACAATATGGAGAAGAGTTCAGTCAAGGAGCCGTTGTGGACAACCTGGCATGTGGATAGTTCATAAGTTGCACGGATCAGTCTGATGATCTTTTCCGGGATACCGTAATGTGCAAGTAACTTCCAAAGGGCAGTACGGTCGACGCTATTGAAAGCTTTTTCGAAGTCTACGAAAGTAATGTACAGAGGAGAATTCCACTCTAGGGTATGTTCAATGATCACTCGTAGAGTAGCTATATGGTCCGTGCATGACCGCTCCTTCCCACAGCCAGCCTGTTCCTCCCGCAATAGTCTGTCAACCTCTGTTTTCATTACTTCCAGAAGAATCCTGTTGAACACTTTTCCTGGTATTGACAGTAACGTGATACCCCTCCAGTTTTTGTAGTCTTTCAATTTGCCTTTCTTAGGGAGTTTGAAAAGGTGGCCAAGTCTCCAATCCTCTGGAATCTCTTCTTCAACCCAGATCTTCCCAAAAATCTTGTATATACATTCCACTGATGTCTCTGTATCAGCCTTTATTGCTTCTGGTGGAATCCTATCTGGGCCCGGGGCTTTCCCTTTCTTCAACTACAAGATTGCTTTCCTGATTTCCTGTTTTGATGGCCTGTCGGTGTTGATGCGAAGTGGTGTTTCAGCCGGAGGTATATCTGGAGGCTCATCAGGTGAATGTCGGTTTAGTAGTTCTTCGAAATACTCTTTCCATCGGTTCATTTGGTCTGCTTGGTTTGTCAACAGCAGTTTTGTCCATAATCTGTTCATCTTTACGACGTGTACCTGCTAGCTTCCGTGTAATGTCATCAATTCTTTCATATTTATTTGTCCTACGGCTTCTTCTTCTTGGCCGGCCAGTCTCTCCATAAAGTCTTTCTTGTCAAGTTTTACACTTCTTCTTACCTCCTTGTTGGCTTCTGTATATAGGCGATGTGCTTCTGTCTTGGCTGCTCTTAATTTGCTGTTGTTTGTTGTTGCTGTTCTCTGCTTCCTTCCTGCTGCCCTCCCCAAGGTTTCGGCTGAAATCCAGTATTTGTGCTGTCTTGTTCTCTTACCAAGTATCTTGTCACATAATTCTTTCCGTGTTGATTTTCTTTGTTGCCACATTTGTTCCACTGTTGCATCATCTTCAATGAGGTTGGACTTTACTTTATTTTACTTTATCCGTCCGCTTGTACCGGGGAGTGTCGCGGGGGGATGAAGCTGACGATCAGCAGCAAGCAGGAATGCCCGGAGAGGGGGCATGCCGTATGTCTTGAGGGTCTCTTTGACACCTGCAATCCAAGTTTTTCTTGGTCTCCCTTTCGCTTAGAAGCCTGCCATCCTGGTTTTGCATGCCTTGTGTGCCAGTTGGTTGGTTTCAGCTGTCCAAACCACTTGATTCTCTGTTGTTGTATGTAGTGGTGGGCTGGTGTTGTTCCGACCATTTCCCTGATGTGCTCATTTCTTATCATGTCTCTTCTGGTCTTGTTGACGGCTCTTCTTAGACATCTCATCTCGCAGGTGGTGATCTTTCTTTCAAGGCTTTTAGTCAGATTCCATGTCTGGCACTGGTATGTCAGGGTTGGGATGAAGATGGAGTTGATGAGCTTAGCTTTGGTTTCGAAGTGGATGTTGGGGTGTTTCAGGAGTGGTGCAAGCTGGTACCTGACATTGTTTGCTTTCTGGACTCTTGTTTCGACTTCTCTGTTAAATCGTCCATCTTCTCTAAATATGCCACCGAGGTACTTGAACTCGGTCACATGCTGGAGTTGAGTACCGTTGATGTTGAGTTTGCTGTGTGTTCTGCTCACCTTCATTGCCTTGGTCTGGCTGATGTTGATGTTGAGTTTGCTGTGTGTTCTGCTCACCTTCATTGCCTTGGTCTGGCTGATGTTGATGTTGAGTTTGCTGTGTGTTCTGCTCACTTTCATTGCCTTGGTCTGGCTGATGTTGATGTTGAGTTTGCTGTGTGTTCTGCTCACTTTCATTGCCTTGGTCTGGCTGATGTTGATGTTGAGTTTGCTGTGTGTTCTGCTCACTTTCATTGCCTTGGTCTGGCTGATGTTGATGGTGAGTTTGCTGTGTGTTCTGCTCACTTTCACTGCCTTGGTCTGGCTGATGCTGATCTTCATGTCGTATCCGTCACAGGTAGTGTTCAGGCTGTTTGTGTGCTTTTGCAACTTCTTTTCATCTTCGTTTGCAAGGCTTTGGTCATCGGCAAACAACATTTCATTTAAGGCTTCTGATTTCTGGGTTTGCCTCCTTAGTTACCTTGTCCATGTACACAATGAACAGCAGTGGTGATAGGATACACCCTTGTATCACCCCAGATGTGATTTGGAACCAGTATGTGAGTCCGTTTGGGGTGCGGACTGAACTCATGCTGTTGGTGTAGATGGCTCTGATGTTGGCGAGTCGTTGTCCTTTCACGTTGTACGTGTCCAGTACTCTCCAAAGTTTGTCTCTGTTAACCCTGTCGAAAGCCTTCTCTTGGTCTTCGAAGACAAGGTTCAGTTCTCGGTTGTACTCAATTGCCTTCTCGCTTAGTTGTCGTAGAGCAAAGATGGCATCTGTGCATCCACTTCCTTTTCTGAAACCCATCTGTACGTCGATCAGCAGTGGTTCCACCTTATACCTAATTCGCTGCTCGAGGATTTTTACGTATATTTTCCCTGTGTTGCTGAGAAGCGATATTCCTCTGTATGCGCCACAGTCGTTCTTGCTGCCTTTCTTTGTCCAGATCGGTACAATTACTGCTCGCTGCCAGTCTTCAGGGACTTTTATCTCCGTCCAGGCCTTCTGGAATATGGTGGTAAGCCATGTGATCCCGGTTTCTGCACATGCTAATATGGCCTCAGTTGATATTTCATCCACACTGGCTGCTTTGTTTCTTGGACTTATCTTCACTGCCTTCCTAACTTCAGATTTCAGGATTGTAGGCTCCTCATGATCTGGGTGTCTTTGGGTAAACTGATACTGGGTGTTTCTTGGGCTGGCAGGATTTAGGAGTCCTTTGACGTATTCTTGCCATATGTGCTTGATGCTGTTTTTATCATATAGGGGGTTTCCATCTTTGTCGTGTATCATTGTTGTTGGGTTGTATATCTCGTTTCTCAATCTCATGGCTTTGACACTCTTATAAAATTATCTGGGTGAGTGTTTGCACAGTTCGCTCAATTCCTCACTATATGCCTTCCATGATGATTTTTTTGGCAGTCTTCACCACTATCTTGCTATGTCGTCTTGCAATTCTGTATTTGCTGTAGTCCTCCTACAGCTTTGTTTTCACCTACACCTTGTACAACTTCTTCTCTCTCATGGCTTCTTTCACTGTGTCGTTCCACCAGGCTGTCTGGTTTGTCTGCCCTCTTCCTCTCTTCCTTGTGCCGCACGCTTTTTTTTAGTGATTCGACTAGAGTGTTCTTGAAGACCATGTTTCTTCTGCAGTCACTTCTGTGTTGTTCACATCCTTCAGCTTCTTGGTGATTTCTATCTCCACTTCTTGCCGGATTTCTTCCTTTTGGAGTTTCCTCAGGTTTATCTGTTCTTATGAAACTTTCATGTTGGATATTGGTGTTATTCGGCTTTGTGTTCGAGCGCATAGGATGACTGGACGATGGTCTGTGTCCAAGCCTGCGTTGGGAATGGCCTTTGCATCTTTGGCGTTTCTTCTGTGTACCATCCTTGTCAAGATGAAGTCTATCTGGGGTGATGTATTTATTTTGTCCCCGGTCCTGTCCTTCTGCAGTCTGAAATACCTATCACTGATACTCTCTTCTTCGTCATGAACTCTATAATTTCAGGTTCTTTGTCCTTAAGTCCACATACATCCCACGTGCCTGTTACTTCGCTTGTTCTTTCTCGTTGACCTGGACCGTGTCCGGTCCGTGTTCCAATTTGATCCGTCCGTTTCTTTCTCCTTCTAACATCCTGAGCAAATGTTATCCACTATCGGCTTGCTAGGCCTGTCGCAGCTTCACCAGAGCCCCGTTAGCTGGGTCGTTTCAGGTTTCCTCTACTTTGGCCTGTTTCCACCCCCACGGCAATGGACGAGGGGTTGGACTTTGGGGAGTAATGAGGTTGGACAGGGGTTGATATCTGTTTGTTTGTTCCAATTGGAAGCTGTACTTGGTTGTTATGTCTCTCAACAGTTCTGTGTTGTATCTGAATCCAGGTTTTGCTGCCGTTGGGTGATCTCTTGAGCTTGAACTTGATTTTCCCTATGACCAGGTGATCGTCTGTTCCCATATCAGCCCCTTTCTTGGAGCGGACGTCTTGCAGGGATCTTCTAAAGGTACTGGATATACAGATGTGATCAATCTGGTTCTCTGTCTGATGGTCTGGTGAAATCCATGTGGTCTTGTGAACCCTCTTGTGAATACACTTCCCCCGATAACCAGACTGTTGAAGTGATAAAAATCTGTTAATAGTTCTCCGTTCTCGTTTATCTCACCAAGGCCCTATTTATCTCACCAAGGCCCTATTTATCTCACCAAGGCCCTATTTATCCACGACTAGCTCTTTTCCTATGGTGTCCTTTCCAATATTGGCATTGAAGTCACCCATCATGATTAGTAAATCTTTCTTTGCTTTTGGTCCACAACTCCTTGGTGTCTCCCATAGAACTCTGATTTTTTTTTCTCTGCATCCGAGTCGTTTGTTGGGGCATAGCACTGTACAATCAGTACCTCGCGTATTCTGGTGTGGAATCTTGATGAAATGATGCTGGATAAAAATGCCTTCCAGCCCAGAAGGCCTCCAGCTGCTCTGTTGGATAGCATTAGACCAACTCCTTCTGTGTGCGGAGCGTCCTCTTCCTCGTGTCCTGAATAAATGAGGGTCTCGCCTATGGCCAGGCGAATCTGCCCTGACAGCGTCCATCGCGTCTCATAGAGACTGAGTACGGCAAGTTTGTACCGACTCATCTCTGCTGCAATCTGGGCGGTCTTCCCTGTTTAGTACCTAGTACGCACGTTCCATGTACCAACTTGGGTAGTTGTCCCGGGAGAAAGAAGGTTCCGCAGGGCAGCTTCATTGCGGCTTTCACTGCAACGCTTCACACTCAATCCAACTGCATTGTCTTCCTCTCCCGAGACTTGATCTTTTGAAGAATTGCTTGTAGTCGTTTCTGTAGCAAGCTTTGTTTTACGGGGTGAGGCTACTAACCCCTCGCCCAACCTTCCTCCTACCTATCTCCAAGAGAGTACAAGGCGGAGTTTGGCCTGAAGCGATGCTGGCCTAAAAGTATTACTTTTCCTTGCGGCTTTGAAGTAGTGTTCATTAACGTTTCCTCTGCAGTAAGCTCATCCCAATTGTTTCAAAATATTTTCTTTATAATGGTGGCGTTCCCATATTTACCCAGGCAAGCAACTCGGGCCCTTGGCTCTGCCTTTGTTTGCACCTGCAGCTAATTAGGGCCACGGGCCATGCCTGATCGTTCTTAGTGAGGACAGGGTCAAAGTACAACTATTCTTACAGGCCAGGCCACAAAACACTGCACGCAACCATCAACTTGGCTTTGGGCTAAATTATTGCATAATTAATATAGGTACATTCACTAGGTGTCAGCACAAAAAAAGCGAGTAATGTTTTTCTACGCTTGCTCCGAGTAATTAATGTAACTGGGCGGAGCGACACGCCACGATGACGGCGACATCTAACGGCAACGATGCAAATTGCGGCCGAAGCGTCTTTGTTCGAAGAAGGGGGATCTCTTGATTAAAGTTTAGTACGTTTGAAGGTAGATATTATTCGAACTGTTATTGATATCGTATAGATAATAATTCACAAAATTGCCTTATGCATGGAAGAGGATAAGTAGGAATAGTTAGTTACGCCATACATGTTGTGTCAACAAAAGTACATCAAGAAGGCTTTTGACAGCGGCAAATGGAGATTTTTATAGGGGCAAATATATTTAATAATATATGCAAAAGTTCTACGTGCCTTGGACTTGTTTATTGCAAAAGTTCATGTGATCAAACATTGTCTGTTGCCATCTGATATGGTAGGTCCTGTCCTACATAATGCAATGCAGCATTGTTTATTTTAATTTTGTTTATAAAATACGATAACACATTATTTTGTTAAACAATTATAACACAGTCAGTATCGGTGATGGTCACTCCACCATTATGTAACCTAAATGGCAGTGGAGGAAGAAGCGGACATACCCAAACGTGGGGACACGAACTGTGTTTAAGGTAACTATACTTCCTACGATATTAGTGTAATTGTGAGAATTAATATTGATATACATACTATTCAGCATGCATAATGCACCCATCTAACATTATATAAATCTGAGAAAGGTCAACAATTTTCAGGACTGTGTTTGTGACGAGAACGCTTATAGTTAGCAGTTAATCGCTAGGTGGAGATACTATCTTATTACTTACCGTTGAAGTCGCCACTTTAATTGTATGCATGCTGGCACGGCTTGGCCAATGAGAATGTTTGGCGTGCTAGCAAACATATGCTCCGAATAAAGCCGAGTTACTTTGGTCAACGCGTTTGTCTAATATGAAAAAAATAACAAACCGCGATATGGTGTCAGAACTGGTACGAAACGGTGTCTGTAAACAACTGTAGCATCGACTGAGCGTAACGAGGATAATCGCAACGGAGTACATAGGTTGAGAAATAAGACTTTTGAGCCGAAGATATCAAGCTCGTGAAAGAACTTGGACTGTTCGAGCGGGAAGAAATATAACGTGGTGTGCATTGTGCTAGCGGCGATTCAAGGTACTGTGAACTTTCATAGCGCTATGAGGCAAGCAAGAAGCTAAATCAGCAGTCATGTCGGAGGTAGACAGGTCCGACAGTGACAGTACATCCGGGGAAAGGGTGGCGGTACCCCCACCACCAGCAAATTTGCCCCCACCGAAGCCATTGAAAATGGACGATAATTTAGCTACTAGCTGGAACCAATGGAGAAAGATATGGATACGCTATGAAATTGCAACCGGCATTAATAAGCAGGTTGGCTTAGTGAGAGTTGCAACACTTTTGTCATTCATAGGCAAAGATGCAGCTAAAGTGTATATGACACTTTTACTTGGCTAGCTGGTGAAAACGAACAATGCTTTGATCAGGTGTTGTCAAAATTTTACAGCTACGGTGAACCTCGTTTTCGCTTCAACAGTCGCGTACAGGAAGCGGGTGAAAACATTTCTGTGTATGTCACCGAGCTTCGTACGATCGCCAAGAACTGCGCGCACGATGGGATTACCCCTGATGAAATTCTCCGCGATAGGCTTGTGTTAGGCTTGCGTGACGACAAGATGCGTGAACGCCTGTTGCGTGTAAATGACCTAACCCTCGAGAAAGCCATAGACATCTGTAAAGCGTCAGAGCAGACAAGTGCACAGTTACAAGCTATGCAAATTGGCACTCATGACGTCGTGAGTTTTTTGAGAAAACGTCAGACGCGCCATGCAGCCAATGCACCCACTAACCGCACATACAAAAAGACGAGCTACAACAGTAGAGCAACAAGACTGCAAGTACTGTGGGCGTCAACACGGAAAAAGCGAATGTCCCGCCTATGGGCAAACCTGTCGAAAGTGTGGAAAGAAGAACCACTTTCAGGTGAAATGTAGAGCGGCGCAGTTGTTGAATTTTGAAGAAGTGTTCTTCGTCGGTCTCATCAGAGACAAATCATCGAAGGCAGTGATTACTGTGGACCTTTGCCGTCCTAGAACACAGAGCCGAGTGCAATTTCAAATGGACACTGGCGCCGAGTGCGATGTGCTATCACAGAAGACATATTGTAGAGTAACGGGAGACAACCAGATGAAGCGTGTGCTGCTCGAGCATCCGACCACGCCCCTCCCGTTTCTGTTCTGCCTTTAACAAAGGGGAATATCAAAGGCCAGATGGATGTTAATTCTACAAAGCGAATGGGCATAGTCAGCTCGTCTGCCGGGGCAAGTCAAAGCTTCCCCACAGCAGAACCCATTATAGAGCCCCCCTAAAACAGGTTGAGATAACCACAGGGGTCAGCAATGATCCATTGATTCAAGGTAGATTTACAAGGAGCGGTAGCGTGATATTGACACCAGTAAAAACTAATGTCTTACCATTTCTGTCGCAGGGATGCGACACAAATATAACTCGCCGTTAGGCTTAGTCTCAAAGAAAGAGTCCGGCGTATTTCGGCTCATTCATGACCTGAGTTTCCCCAAAACCAATTCAGTCAATTCACACATCCTGCCTGAATTCACTACTGTCGCTTTTCAAATGCTAGACCACTGCGTCGAAAAACTTGCGATGGTGGGAAAAGGCGCATCCACCGCCAAAGCCGACATACAAGATGCATTTCGCATAATTCCTGTCTCCCCCCTTGATTACAGATTGGTTGGTTTAAAATTTCAGGGACTGAAGTATCTCGACAAATCGTTGCCGATGGGATGTAGTCATACATGCCAATTGTTTGAGCTATTTTCACAGGCCCTACGATGCCAGCATACGTTTTACATTTCCAGTATGAGTCATATCCTTGACGATTTAAATTTTTTGGGCAAAACAAAACCTGAATGTCATTCCAAACTGTCTCGCTTTCTTGAGCTCAGCAAAATGATTAACTTACCTATAACACAAGCTAAAACAGTGTTACCTGCCACAAAGGTCACACTCCATGAGATCGAAGTTAACATCTTAAATCAAACACGTGCATTACCGCTGGAGAAGGTGGTATCGCTATTTCAGAAGCTAATACACCTAGTCAAAAAGAAGAAAGTCACCTGAAAAGAGCTACAATAATTGATCAGCTCCCTTAATGTTGCATGTCTTGCCATAGTTCCAGGTCGCGCATTCTTAAGACGCCTCATTGACATGACTAGAGGCACGAGGAGGCCCAACTAACGTATCCGTTTGACGGGTGAGGCTTGGAATTCGGCGTGAATTTCTGCAGAATTGTAACGTTCAATTGTCTTTGTTAGCTACTAACTGGACATCATCAGATGTGCTGTCTCTTACAACAAATGCAAGTGGTTTTGCATTCGGAGCTATCATGGGTGACTCTTGGTTTCAGGGACAATTTCCCCCTTCCTGCGACTCATTTTCATCATAGAGCTCTTACCAATCGCACTGGCTGTCAGGCGATGGGGACCAGTACTGACTAATCAACTAATTAACAGGCAAACGGCCAGGGACCCACAACTGATGTGTTGAGTTCGCCAACTCGTGGTTGCATGTCTTTCCTATAACATATATTTCCGTTCCAAGCACATCCCTGGAAAGATCAATGTTGTTCTGGATTTTATCTCACGGTTGCAGGATCAACCGACTCTAATTCACAATCAGTGGTTATCCTGGCACGCAATGCCCTGAGTACCATGGAGACTTCCCTTGCATCGAGCAGTGCTCGCCGTTAGGAAGCTAACTGGACCAGATTTGTAACAATTGTGCAGAAACTAGCTAGAAAGCAGACTTGCCTTTCAGCCATTGCAGAAAGGCACGAAGCTTGTCACTACCTCGATCCCACAGCGGATTATTTGATTCTAAAGACTGTTAAGGGAGCGGCGCGTTCACATCCTCACGTTGACCAGCGCCAACCTATTCCCTCAGGTGATCTGTCCCTCATCATTAAATCCGTTCCTTTGTCTAAATGTTCTTCCTAAACTGTTTTTCTGTTGTTCAGTTTGATGTTATTTGGTTTTCTAAGGGTAAATGAGGTAACAGCTAGCCCCCATAACTTTTCAACGTCCCACTGTCGCCTAAAACCCTCTAAATTACGGCTGGTGTTCAATTCATACAAACACAGTTCTGGCCGTCCTTTCAGTTTGGATGTCCTTCTCACAAGAAAAAAACAGAACCTGCCCATACCGTAGGATGGTAGACTATATCAAGCTCATGGGACAGCAGGGTCCTCTTTTTTGCTATGCCAATAAGTTGCCATTTCAAAAAACTGCAAAGGGACGTGCAGTGATGAGTTCAACTACGGGATGAGCAGTGATGAGCTCAAGTACGGGATGAGCAGTGATGAGTACAACTACGGGATGAGCAGTGATGAGTACAACTACGGGATGAGCAGTGATGAGCTCAACTACGTGATGAGCAGTGATGAGTACAACTTCGGGATGAGCAGTGATGAGTACAACTACGGGATGAGCATTGATGAGCTCAACTACGAGATGAGCAGTGATGAGTACAACTACGGGATGAGCAGTGATGAGTACAACTACGGGATGAGCAGTGATGAGCTCAACTACGGGATGAGCTGTGATGAGTACAATTACGGGATGAGCAGTGATGAGCTCAACTACGGGATGAGCAGTGATGAGTACAACTACGGGATGAGAAGTGATGAGCTCAACTACGGGATGAGCAGTGATGAGTACAACTACGGGATGAGCAGTGATGAGCACAACCACGGGACGTGCAGTGATGAGCACAACTACGGGATGAGCAGTGATGAGCACAACTACGGGATGAGCAGTGATGAGCACAACTACGGGACGTGCAGTGATGAGCACAACTACGGGATGAGCAGTGATGAGCACAACTACGGGATGAGCAGTGATGAGCACAACTACGGGACGTGCAGTGATGAGCACAACTACGGGATGAGCAGTGATGAGCACAACGACGGGATGAGCAGTGATGAGCACAAATACGGGACGTGCAGTGATGAGCACAACCACGGGACGTGCAGTGATGAGCACAACTACGGGATGAGCAGTGATGAGCACAACTACGGGATGAGAAGTGATGAGCACAACTACGGGACGTGCAGTGATGAGCACAACTACGGGATGAGCAGTGATGAGCACAACGACGGGATGAGCAGTGATGAGCACAAATACGGGACGTGCAGTGATGAGCACAACCACGGGACGTGCAGTGATGAGCACAACTACGGGATGAGCAGTGATGAGCACAACTACGGGATGAGCAGTGATGAGCACAACCACGGGACGTGCAGTGATGAGCACAACTACGGGATGAGCAGTGATGAGCACAACTACGGGATGAGCAGTGATGAGCACAACTACGGGATGAGCAATGATGAGCACAACCACGGGACGTGCAGTGATGAGCACAACTACGGGACGTGCAGTGATGATCGCAACAACTTGACTTGCCAGTAATGAACGTGACGTGCAGCGATAATCGCGACAATGTGACCAGGTAGTGATGAACATGACGCAGCAGTGATAACGTGACCCGGCATTGCCGAGTGCAACAACGTGTCGGTGATAATCGCATGTCTTGACATTCATTCGTTCCCTCAGAGGCAGCAACTTGAAATTCGGCACAGCATACTAGGCCGACCAAAACCGTAGACAGAGGGATGGTTGTGAGGCGACTTATCCCTCTGTCGGCGGAGAAAAGGTAGCTAGGCAATTTACCTTCTGTTGGCAGAGGGTGGGTCGTGAGGCGACTTATCTCTCTGTTGGCAGAGGGTTGGTTGTAGTCGAGACTGACCCCGACCTACGGTGCCAGCCAGTTCAGCATACATGTATTACTTTGTGGTTGAACCCCAATTAGGGTTTTTTATTGGGCTGTGCCCATCAATTCATGTGAATCTTAACCAAGACCACTACAATATTCGGCATAGAGTATTGCCAGTACTGATTCTCCTTTTGCTCTGGCTTTGGCCAATAGGTGTGCAGCCCTTTAGCAGGGGTTGGGGTCCCAGACAGCAAGCAGATAGGGCCTGTGTGGATTACTTACACACCGCATTTGTGTGTAGTGAATTTTAAATAGTCTAGTTGGTACTGTGGTTGTGCAGCCTTAAATAAGTGTCTTTTTCCGTTGCATTGTTATGCTGGAACATTATATAACAGAACAGCAACAAGGGGTGTTTGGTCACACTTTTATTGCTAACATGTACCAGTTTATCTTATACACTGATGTAGTTATGCAGACATTATTTCTGACTGTGCACCCTGTGCTGCAGGCATTTTACATTTAATGCGGTGTGCACAGTCGAAATTACGTTGAAATACAACCTAAACATTTTTTTTTGACGAATTTCCCATTTTTAACCTACATAGGAGTTGGGTTTTTCCACACAAACTAAGAAAAGGTTGCACGTCCCCGTTATTAACCAAATACACCGGGGATTCATAGATAAAGGAACTGCGTAGGCACACGAAATTGAGATTCCTACGCGGTTTCGTATAAAGTGGTGCCTGGAAATATCAAACCAAATGTATATGTCGACATGATCACATGCGAATTAAAAGAGCAGAAATGATGTATAAT
Source organism: Lamellibrachia columna (assembly GCA_963662155.1). NCBI lineage: Eukaryota > Metazoa > Annelida > Polychaeta > Sabellida > Siboglinidae > Lamellibrachia > Lamellibrachia columna. The sequence goes on from OY759274.1 coordinate 44,776,355, forward strand.
ACCAGTGTCCTGCGTACAGTGACGGTGGTTCTAACTCGTATTTCAAACCGTATTTCAATTTCCTCGTTACTCAATCTTACAGCAATATCAACATGTATCATTTTAACACATCGGTTTCTTTAACTATTTGGTCAAACAATCTTAATAGCCGTGATATGTCGCTCCGAGTTGTCAGTTAGTGCGACTGTTTTCTCCATTGAAACCAATACTAAAAGGAAATCAGACAGTTCCACACGGCGCACAAAATTACGATTTGGTTTTAATAAAAAAATACGTACATTTTGATTTGTATCTCGTCACCGAAGTACAGTTGCGGTTCGGTCAAATCGTACAATTCGAAAAAAGTCAACATGGCAAATATTACCCGTTATGTGTCATCCAACCGGATTCGTTTTGAAGTTTCCCCGCCTTATTACTTGCTTATTTCTTTATCTAAATAATATTATATTATTGCATACCATTGGCTTTTCTTTCAGATAATATATATATATATATATATTACCTGAAAGAAAAAAAAATATATATATATATATATATATATATATATATATATATATGTATATATATATATGTACATATCTTGCAGAACTTGTTCAACCACGAAAACGTGACGGACGCCTACGCCAGAACTATGCGCCAACACTGCACCAAGGCATAACAAAGAAGTGTATTGGCGATTCGGCATTTGGTGCAGCAGCACCACGACTATGGAATGAATTACCTGTGAACATTCGTGCATCGGGGACACTTTCTGTGTTTAGAAAGTGTTTAAAGACATATCTTTTTATTAGACATTTTAATTAATTCAAATTGTTTTGAAATGATGGACATTGCTTTATAATTTCTTTTGAGTGTTATATACATTTTAATTAGTGTTTAGTTTTTATATTAATTTATATAGTTTACATAAAAAAAAATTTTTAGTACAGTATTAGTTTAGTTTAGTTTATATAATTTACATACACATTTTTGGTACAGTATTTATTTATTTATTTTTATATTAGTTTACATAATTTACATAGTACTGTACGTCTTTAAACCAGTGTTTAATTTGTTTAAAATTAATTTATATAATTTACATACAAAGGTTTAGCATTGTAAGTCTTAAAACCAAAGTTTAATTTTATTTATATAATTTATATAATTTACATTCCTCTTTTTAGTATTGTACGTCTTAAAACCAGTGTTCATATATAGATATATAGATATTTTTAACAAGTTACAGTTTATCTATTTATATTTATTAATATACATTTATTATATTTCTTGTACAGCGCATCGATCCGCCATGCGGGAATTAGCGCTATAGAAAAATAGTATTATTATTTATATATATATATATATATATATATATATATATATACATATATATATATATATATATATATATATATATATATATATATATATATATATATATATATATATATATATATACATATATATATATATATATATGTATACATATATATATATATATATATATATATATATATATATATATATATATGTATATATATATATATATATATATATATATATATATAAAGTGTCCACGTCCCTTTAAAGGGTAAAAAAACAGCCAAAATTAGCTTTCCCAAAAATATTTTTCATTTCAGAAAGCTATTATTTTAATATTTAATAATCACAGTTTACCATACCGTTTTGAAGTTTCCCCGCCTTATTACTTGCTTATTTCTTTATCTAAATAATATTATATTATTGCATACCATTGGCTTTTCTTTCAGGTAAAATATATATATATATATATATATATATTTTCTTTCAGATAATATATATATATATATATATATAAATATATATATATATATATATATATATATATATATATATATATATATATATATATATATATATATATATATAAATATATATATATATATATATATATATATATATAAAGGGTCCACGTCCCTTTAAAGTGTAAAAAAACAGCCAAAATTTGCTTTCCCAAAAATATTTTTCATTTCAGAAAGCTATTATTTTAAATTTAATAATCACAGTTTACCACTTTAAATGTCTTATGTTAAAGTAAACTTTCCAATGTGTGTCTCAAACTATGATTGAAGCCCCTACAATAGCTGTTCCTACCCACATGTATTTGTTAACGTCCTGTACCAAGCTCCAGCACCAATATTTTAATACTACAAATTAATGATTTTCCAAAATTAACTTTGTTTAGGAAGCAGAGTATAATCAAATTTATGATCAATGTATTATTTCACAGTAGTTATTTGAATAAGTGCCTTTTCTTTTGATCTTCGTTCTGTCCAACAAATTGTCAAACTTTAACTGGTTACAGTCGGTACCAAACTTTGTTATGGATTGAGACAGAACTAATGAAAATAATTACTTAAAAATTTACAAATACGTAAATAACAATAATTGTTGTATATGTGAATGCTTTCTTTCTCTTGGGATGATTTCAATAACACATCAAGAGAAACCCATTTAGACGAATGTTCAGCATTTAATCAGAACTTTTACGGCCAGTACCAAGATAGTCACCTGTCGCCAAGACGTTTCAACTAAAGTCCGTTAGGAAAAGTATACATTTGTATTGCTCCTCTACATTTAGAAGTATTTTAAGCACCAGTGTTGGAATATTATATGGAAAACAACAACTATGTTCCACAATATTATCAGATGGTTGTTACGCCCGGTACCAAGGTGTGGTGGTTGTTGTTACACCATGTACCAAGGTGTTGTGGTTGTTGTTACACCATGTACCAAGGTGTGGTGGTTGTTGTTACGCCCAGTACCAAGGTGTGGTGGTTGTTGTTACACCGTGTACCAAGGTGTGGTGGTTGTTGTTACACCATGTACCAAGGTGTTGTGGTTGTTGTTACACCATGTACCAAGGTGTGGTGGTTGTTGTTACACCATGTTCCAAGGTGTGGTGGTTGTTGTTACACCGTGTACCAAGGTGTTATGGTTGTTACACCGTGTACCAAGGTGTGGTGGTTGTTGTTACGCCCGGTACCAAGGTGTGGTGGTTGTTGTTTCACCATGTACCAAGGTGTGGTGGTTGTTGTTACACTATGTACCAAGGTGTGGTGGTTGTTGTTACACCATGTACCAAGGTGTTGTGGTTGTTGTTGCACCGTGCACCAAGGTGTGGTGGTTGTTGTTACGCTCGTTACCAAGGTGTGGTGGTTGTTGTTACACCATGTACCAAGGTGTGGTGGTTGTTGTTACACCGTGTATCAATGTGTTGTGGTTGTTGTTGCACCGTGTACCAAGGTGTGGTGGTTGTTGTTACGCCCGGTACCAAGGTGTGGTGGTTGTTGTTACACCATGTACCAAGGTGTGGTGGTTGTTGTTACACCATGTACCAAGGTGTGGTGGTTGTTGTTATACCATGTGCCAAGGATTGGTGGTTGTTGTTACACCATGTAACAAGGTGTGGTGGTTGTTGTTACACCGTGTACCAAGGTGTGGTGGTTGTTGTTACACCATGTGCCAAAGTGTGGTGGTTGTTGTTACACCGTGTACCAAGGTGTGGTGGTTGTTGTTACACCCTGTACCAAGGTGTAGGGGTTGTTGTTACACCATGTACCAATGTGGGGTGGTTGTTGTTACACCATGTACCAAGGTGTGGTGGTTGTTGTTACACCGTGTACCAAGGTGTGGTGGTTGTTGTTACACCATGTGCCAAGGTGTGGTGGTTGTTGTTACACCATGTACCAAGGTGTGGTGGTTGTTGTTACACCATGTACCAAGGTGTGGTGGTTGTTGTTACGCCCGGTACCAAGGTGCTGTGGTTGTTGTTACACCGTGTACCAAGGTGTGGTGGTTGTTGTTACGCCCGGTACCAAGGTGTGGTGGTTGTTGTTACACCATGTACCAAGGTGTGGTGGTGGTTGTTGTTACGCCCGGTACCAAGGTGTGGTGGTTGTTGTTACGCCCGGTACCAAGGTGTGGTGGTTGTTATTACACCGTGTATCATGTAATGTTGCGCAGCTAAATATAAATTCTGACCACTTCGCTCAGAGGAATCAGAAGAAGGATGTTCAAAAGCTGAACAACTAGATCTGTCAAGATGTCAGGGTGGAAGCTCGATTAGTTGAATAGTGGCTACGAACAGATTATGTTAGTGACACAGGAGGTACCCGCTGAATAATGGAAATGAGGAAATGCTTTACAAGGAATATATTCCTTAGAAAAGTATTTGACACAAAGAACTCACAAAGAATCAGCACGCCGTGATACCATAGATCAATGGCAACCTTAATGAGGACGTATGTACTGTGCAAATTGTAGAAAACATTCTGAGAACCAACATTAAAGAAATCCAATTTGCCTCGATGTCAACAAAAATACCGTTACACTGCATCCACACATAGAACACCACACGATGAATGTTCAGAATGAAAATACTTTACATGCTTATTGGCATCTTGGAATGACGTTCTCATTGCAAAGAGTAGACAACTTCAGGAATGTGCAAAATATGATAGCAAAAGGACCCTCCCACTATCCAATGGATAGTTCCTGTTATTAGTGCTGTTGCCGTGATGCCAACACCGATACATTTCAAGGACATTAATGATAAATGGGTGAAGATAACAACTATAATTTCATTACGCCGTATTCGCATGGACATAATTTATTTACTCGTTTAACAACTACACTAAGATGCGTATAATATAACGAAAGTTAACGAGTTTACGTAATATTCAATGTCATTGTACAGTGTCACTAGTAATTTCACCACATATTTTGTGTGTTACATTATAACTAATTATCAGGTTCCAATACGTTAATCGTGTATATTCACCACTCGTGTGTATATTATACGTGAAATTACGTATATTTTAATGCATCTTCTACGGTGTGTTTTATAATAATAATTATTATTATTATAAAAATAATAATCAGTCCATTGTTCTGCTCAGGTTTTCAAAAGGGCAGGGTGCCATTTTAGAAAAAGGGCACGTAGAGCGCGGTGAGCCATTTTTAAAAAGGCACTTGCGACGCGCGCGTTAACATGACACATCAGGCATTGCACAATTTAGTTTATTGCAAGACGCACGACAATGAATGCTACACAGGGACACCAAACCCAAGCCGACACTTGTGCTCCGAAAGCCAGGCTTTGACTGCTGCTGGCTCACACTCCTCAAACCTATCGTCACTGCAACTCATCTTGATATGCAGGAGAGCCTGCAGTGTCTCCGTCTTCAGCTCATCTTGATATGCAGGAGAGCCTGCAGTGTCTCCGTCTTCAGCTCATCTTGATATGCGGGAGAGCCTGCAGTGTCTCCGTCTTCAGCTCATCTTGATATGCAGGAGAGCCTGCAGTGTCTCCGTCTTCAGCTCATCTTGATATGCGGGAGAGCCTGCAGTGTCTCCGTCTTCAGCTCATCTTGATATGCAGGAGAGCCTGCAGTGTCTCCGTCTTCAGCTCATCTTGATATGCAGGAGAGCCTGCAGTGTCTCCGTCTTCAGCTCATCTTGATATGCGGGAGAGCCTGCAGTGTCTCCGTCTTCAGCTCATCTTGATATGCAGGAGAGCCTGCAGTGTCTCCGTCTTCAGCTCATCTTGATATGCAGGAGAGCCTGCAGTGTCTCCGTCTTCAGCTCATTTTAATATGCAGGAGAGCCTGCAGTGTCTCCGTCTTCAGCTCATCTTGATATGCAGGAGAGCCTGCAGTGTCTCCGTGTTCAGTTCATCTTGATATGCAGGAGAGCCTGCAGTGTCTCCGTCTTCAGCTCATATTGATATGCAGGAGAGCCTGCAGTGTCTCCGTCTTCAGCTCATATTGATATGCAGGAGAGCCTGCAGTGTCTCCGTCTTCAGCTCATCTTGATGTGCAGGAGAGCCTGCAGTGTCTCCGTCTTCAGTCGGTTGCGGTGCTTCGTCTTTATCAGCGCCAACTGACTGTTTTTGTAACGACTCACAAAAAACCTTTACACTTACAGTAATGATATCGGTAGGAAATATGTACAAAAACAAACGTGACATAATACATTACTCTTACTAGTAGCCACAACTGAATTTGTATTTAAAAACAACAGTTACCATTCCAATCATCACTACTACACTCTAGTCCTGTAGGCCTACTTACTAATAGTTACTATAATTATAGAGGTGGGATGCGCCATTACTTTTCCTTAACACAATTGAAAGCTGACTCTTGCCTAAAATGATTTACGATTTTATCACCAAAGCACGCACACACCACCACTTCCTGTTTTACGTCGACGAGTGTCAAATATGCCAACGATCAGTCGACGTGAAAACATGTGGTGGGCAAAAATAGATGACAAATCTATGTTAAAATACATGTGAGTCCGCAATCTAGACGAGTGGTCAATGACTATTAGTACCACTAACAACTTATGAAATCAATCAACCATAACATATATCACAATAGTGTAAATAGCCCACCAGGGCCGGCGGCACTTATTTGTTCAGTTATATCGTCAATGATATGTAAGCATAACTATCTAAGCCAAGAGGAGGCTAAACTTAACTTAGGCTAAGTGACTGTTTGAATCTGTGCGAATTTCCACGCATTTAGATTAATTTTACCAAACGTACATTAGACAAGCGAGCGTTTAGCATTTTGGTCGACAAACTGTTTCTTGATTTCGCTTTAATTCTACCAATTGTCGAAAACCCTCTTTTACAGTCGGATGTTGAAACTGGTATCAGCTGGTATCAGCTGGTATCAACTGGTATCAGCTGGTATCAGCTGGTAGGTCTGGACCAACACTGCCAGATTTGGGAACACTTGGCCTAGTGGACGTCCTGTCGACAACAACATCATCATTTCAATTGCTGTCTTTCCGGCAAGTCTGATCAACAACAAGCGTGTGTTTATTGAGTTGCCACTCCGTCTCGGTCTTGTCGAGCTTCACAAGGGAAAACGCGCACCTGCAAACGGAAAGGCACGACAACCACTCGCTGACAGGCCGAAGGGGAGGCCTGGTTGAGGCCGCACAGAAAGTGTCTACCGGTGCATCTACTGCAACGACGTGTACGAAGACCCGCCGACTGAGGATTGGCTGCAATGTCCAGAGTGTTACGGGAAATGTGGCAATGACAAATGTGACCTTTGTGTGTGAATAGTAACAGAGTATGTGACTGTACACTGTGTCTAAGAACTTATGCTATAATTGCATTTAAGTGGTTTAATTTTATCCGTAATTATAGTCATCGTGGCGTACAGAGTAGTAACGGAGTCGGCGACTGTAGACCGCGTCTAACGTTTACTTTCATTGCAGTTAAATAATTGTACCCGTAATTGTAATCATCGTTACGTAGACTAACAGCGGAGTTGGCGCCTGTAGGCCTACACTGTGTCTAAGTAATTATTAGGCCTTACGTTTGCTTTAATTGCAGTGAAATGCTATATAATTTTATTCGCATCGTAGGTGCGCTTTTGGGAAGCATCTGGGGCGCTTTGGGGGCACACTTTCCCCAAATGCCCCAGATGCTGTTAGTAGTTAGTGGAAGTTTCTGAGACCTCAAATTCGCCGCAAAGTCACGTGACCAAGACATCAAAGGAACATCAAAGGCAAAACACCCTAATATCGCCCACCGCTTCTGAGTGCGCGCAGCCAATCAGAGCGCCCCCTGGCGGTCGTAGCCGAGCGTGCGTAACCTAAGCGCCCCTAGCGACTGGAGGAGGAACGAACATGGACCTAGTTACGTAGCCAATCAGAGCGCCTCCTGAGCGCAGTGTCGGATGGGTAACCTAAGCGCCCCTAGCAACGGGAGGAGGAACGAACATGGACCTAGTTACGTTTACCGAAGGGTCGTTAACCTAGTAAGGAGACGAACACAATCGTACGGTGCACACGTATTTTATTGAATACAACAAAGCGGCAGCAGTACAAACGAGGCGATCGTATGTAATTGGATACAACGAGTCGGGTATGATGAAGGCGAGGCGACTTGCGAATGGTGACCATCGCGCCAGAGGTCGCGAACTTACGGGTGTCTCCACCGCGCCAGAGGTTCGAGGGCGAGCTTACGGGTGGAGCGACCACCGCGCCAGAGGCTCAGTACGATATGCGATAGTACGGTATACCCTTTTTCAGCAGGTTAATCCAATCGAACACGCGACAATCGTTAGCGACCAGATCGGTGTGGAAAGCGTTGACGAAAGTTCTCATAGGAGCGCCGTTACAACGAAGCATGATATAAGTGATGCAATATTGTCCGCAAACGTTAGACAGAGGACTCTGAAGTCTCGTGCCATACGCATATTTTCGTTATATGTCAATATTGTTAAATAGTGCGCTCTTACACTTTACCCATACCTCCTACAGTTTACCCATAATTCCTACAATTTACCCTTAATTCTCCTATTGAATAAGAGTACAAGGACATTTTATTAAATATTTGAAAATAATGACACAATATCATCCACAAACGTTAGACAGAGGACTCTAAAGTCTCTTGCCATACGCATATTTTTCGTTATATGTCAATATTGTTAAATAGTGCGCTCTTACACTTTACCCATACCTCCTACAGTGTACCCATAATTCCTACAATTTACCCATAATTCTCCTATTGAATAAGAGTACAAGGACATTGTATTAAATATTTAAAATAATGACACAATATCATCCACAAACGTTAGACAGAAGACTCTAAAGTCTCTTGCCATACGCATATTTTCTTTATATGTCAATATTGTTAAATAGTGCGCTCTTACACTTTACCCATAACTCCTACAGTTTACCCATAATTCCTACAATTTACCCATAATTCCTACAATTTACCCATAATTCCTACAATTTACCCACAATTCCTACAATTTACCCAGCACACATATGTATTGAAGTGTGTTTGTTCGTTCACCTAGCTATAAAAAGAACGGGACTTTAGTTTCATACAACTAGAATATATATATATATATATATATATATATATATATATATATATATATATTCACTGTACCCACAGTACAGAGCTAGAATACATAGTCACTGTCCCACAGTACACAGCTAGAATACATATACACTGTACCCACAGTACAAAGCTAGAATACATAGTCACTGTATCCAGAGTACACAGCTAAATTACATAGTCACTTTACCCAAAGTACACAACTAGAATACGTAGTCACTGTACCCACTGTATGCAACTAGAATATATATATATATATATATATATATATATATATATATATATATATATATATATATATATATATATATATATATATATATATATATATATATATACATAGTCACTTTACCCAGAGTGCACATATAGAATATAAATTCACTGTACCCAGAGTACACTGCTAGAATACATAGTTACTCTACCCACAGTACACAGCTACAGTACATAGTCACTGTACACACAGTACACAGCTAGAATACATAGACACTGTACCCACAGTGCACAGCTAGAATACAGAGTCACTGTACCCACAGAACACAGCTGTAATATATATATATATATATATATATATATATATATATATATATATATATATATATATATATATATATATATATATTCACTGTATATAAAGTACACAGCTACAGTACATAGTCACTGTATCTACAGTACACTGATAGAATATATATTCACTGCACCAACAATACACAGCTAGAATTCATAGTCACTATACCCACAGTACATAGTACTCAGCTACAATTCGTAGTCACTGTATCCACAGTACAGAGCTAGAATACATAGTCACTGTACCCACAGTACACAGCTAGAATATATAGTCACTATACCCAGAGTACACAACTAGAATACATAGTCACTGTACCCACAGTATGCAGCTAGAATACATATTTACTGTACACAAAGTACACAACTAGAAAGCATAGTCATTGTACCCACAATACACAGCAAGAATGCATAATCACTGTACCCACAGTATACAGCTACAATTCGTAGACACTGTACCCACAATACACAACTAAAATACATAGTCACTCAACCCACAGTACACAGCTAGAATGTATATTCACTGTACACAGAGTACACAGTTAAATATAATAATTAGTCACTGTACGAAGAGTACACAGCTAGAGTACATAGAACTGTACCCATAGTACACGGCTAGAATACATAGTCACTGTACCCACAGTAGTCAGCTAGATTACATAATCACAATAACCACAGTTCACAGCTAGAATACATAATCAATGTAACCACAGTACACAGCTAAAGTACATAGTCACTGTACCCACAGTACTCTGCTACAGTACATAGTCACTGTACCCACATTACACAGCTAGAATACTTAGTCACTGTATCCAGAGTACAGAGCTATAATACTTAGTCACTGTACAAAGAGTACACAGCTATAATACATATTCACTGTACCCAAAGTACACAGCTAGAATACATAGTCGCTGTACCCACAGTATACAGCTACAATTCAAAGTCACTCAACCCATAGTACAACGCTATAATACATATACACAGTACACAGTTAAAATACAAATTCACTGTACCCACAGTAAACAACTAGAATACATAGCCACTGTACCCACAGTACACATGTAGAATACATAATAACAGTCACTGTACCCACAGTACACCACTACAATTCATAGTCACTGTACCCACATTACTCAGCTAGCATACATAGTCACTGTACCCACAGTGCACACCTAGCGTACAATATTACTGTACCCACAGTACACAGCTAGAATACATAATCACTGTATCCAGAGTACACAGCTAAATTACATAGTCACTGTACCCAGAGTACACAACTAGAATACATAGTCAGTGTACCCACAGTACACAGCTAGATTACATAGTCACTTTACCCACAGTGCACAACTAGAATATAAATTCACTGTACCCAGAGTACACAGCTAGAATACATAGTCACTGTACCCACAGAACACAGCTTTAATATATATATATATATATATATATATATATATATACAGATATAAATATATATATATATATATATATATATATATTCACTGTACGCACAGTACACAGCTACAGTACATAGCGACTGTATCTACAGTACACTGATAGAATATATATATATTCACTGCACCAACAATACACAGCTAGAATTCGTAGTCACTATACCGTCAGTATATAGTACTCAGCTACAATTCGTAGTCAATGTATCCACAATACAGAGCTAGAATACATAGTCACTATACCCAGAGTACACAACTAGCATACATAGCCACTGTACTCACAGTATGCAGTTAGAATACATATTTACTGTACACAAAGTACACAACTAGAAAACATAGTCATTGTACCCACAATACACAGCAAGAATGCATAGTCACTGTACCCACAGTATACAGCTACAATTCGTAGTCACTGTATCCACAGTACAAAACTAAAATACATAGTCACTCAACCCACAGTACACAGCTAGAATGTATATTCACTGTACACACAGTACAAAGCTAGAATACTTAGTCACTGTACCCACAGTAGTCAGCTAGATAACATAATCACAATAGCCACAGTTCACAGCTAGAATACATAATCAATGTAACCTCAGTACACGGCTAGAATGCATTGTCACTGGACCCGGAGTACACAGCTACAGTATAAAGTCACTGTATCCCCAGTACACATCTAGAATACATAGTCACTGTATCATCCAGAGTACACAGCTAAATTACATAGTCACTGTACCCATATTACTCAGCTAGAGTACATAGTCACTGTACCCACATTACACAGCTATAATACTTAGTCACTGTACACAGAGTACACAGCTATAATGCATATTCACTGTACCCAAAGTACACATCTAGAATACATAGTCACTGTACACAGTACACAGCTAGCATACATAGACATTGTACCCACAGTACACAGTTATAATACATAGTAACTGTTCCCACAGTACTCAACTTTAATACATAGTCACTATACCCACAGTACACAAATAAAATACATATTCACTGTACCCACAGTACAGAGCTAGAATACATAGTCACTGTCCCACAGTACACAGCTAGAATACATATTCACTGTACACACACAGTACACAGCTAGAATACATAGTCACTGTATCCAGAGTACACTGCTAAATTACATAGTTACTGTACCCACAGTACACATCTAAAATACATATTTACTGTACCCAGAGTACACAACTAGAATACATAATCACTGTTCCCACAGAACACAGCTAGAATTCATTGTCACTATACCCACAGTACACGGCTAGAATACATAGTCACTTTACCCACAGTGTACAGCTAGAAAACAAAGTAACTGTACCCACAATATACAGCTAGAATATATAGTTGCTGTACCCAGAGTACTCAGCTACAGTACATAGTAACTATACCCACAGTACACAGCTAGCAAACATAGTCACTATATCCAGAGTACACAGCTAAAGTACATTGTTACTGAACCCACAGTACACAGCTACAGAACATTGTTGCTGAACCCATAGTACACAGCTAGAATGCATAGTTACTGTACCACAGTACACCGCTACAGTACATAGACACTTTACCCACAGTACACAGCTAGAATACATAGTCACTGTATCCAGAGTGCACAGCTGTAATACATAGTTCCTATACCCACTGTACACAGGACACAGCTAAATTTCATATTCACTGTATCCATAGTACACAGCTAGATTACATATTCACTGTACCCACAGTACACAGCTAGAATATGTAGTCACTATACCCACAGTACACAACTAGAATACATAGTCACGGTACCAACAGTACACATTTAGAATAAATAATCACAGCAACCATAGTACACGGCTAGAAGACATAATCAATGTAACCACAGTACAGGGCTAGAATACATTGTTACTGGACCCAGAGTAAACAGCTACAGTATATAGTCACTGTACCCACAGTGCATAGCTAGAATACATAGTTACTGTACCCACAGTACACATATAAAGTCACTGTATCCCCAGTACACATCTAGAATACATAGTCACTGTATCCAGAGTACACAGCTAAATTACATAGTCACTGTACCCACAGTACTCAGCTAGAGTACATAGTCACTGTACCCACATTACACAGCTATAATACTTAGTCACTGTACACAAAGTACACAGCTATAATACATATTCACTGTACCCAAAGTACACAGCTAGAATACATAGTCACTGTACACACAGTACACAGCTAGCATACATAGACATTGTACCCACAGTACATAGCTAGAATATATAGTCACTATACCCAGAGTACACAACTAGAATACATATTCACTGTACCCACAGTAAACAACTAGAATACATAATAATAATCACTGTACCCACATTAACCCACTACAATTCATAGTCACTGTACCCACATTACTCAGCTAGCATGCATAGTCACTGTACCCACAGTGCACACCTAGTATACAATGTTACTGTACCCACAGTACACAGTTAGAATACATAGTAACTGTTCCCACAGTACTCAACTTTAATACATATTCACTATACCCACAGTACACAAATAAAATACAGCTATAATGCAATGTCACTACATCTCCAGTACACGATTAGAATACACAGGTACTGCTCACCCAGGACACAGCTCGAATACATGGTCACTGCTGTATCTCCACCACACAGCTGTAAGATATAGTCACTACAACTCCAGTACACAAATAGAATACACAGTTACTGCTAGAATACATGACCAGTGCACCCTCAGTACACATCTAGAATGTATAGTCAGTAAGTTGCTACGAACTCAATAATGGCGGTTGTGATGACGACACGACGATCTCAGCCGTCTTATATACCATGCTAGAAATAAGCCAGACAACTGACGTCAGCCTCGGAACAATACCACAGTAATCAGAAAACTGATAAACGCGGCAGGCAACTGTCAACTAACGACGCCGGGCATCCATCACGGAAGGAAAAAGTGGGGTTACGCGTACGCAGACAGCGGTAGAACATGCTGTATTACAGGCTGTCTTGCTGTATTACAGGCTGTCTTGCTGTATTACAGGCTGTCATGCTGTATAACAGGCTGTCTTGCTGTATTACAGGCTGTCTTGCTGTATTACAGGCTGTCATGCTGTATTACAGGCTGCCCTGCTGTATTACAGGCTGTCTTGCTGTATTACAGGCTGTCTTGCTGTATTACAGGCTGCCCTGCTGTATTACAGGCTGTCTTGCTGTATAACAGGCTGTCTTGCTGTATAACAGGCCGCCCTGCTGTATTACAGGCGGCCCTGCTGTATAACAGGCTGCCATGCTGTATTACAGGCTGTCTTGCTGTATAACAGGCTGTCTTGCTGTATTAAAGGCTGCCCTGCTGTATTACAGGCTGTCTTGCTGTATAACAGGCCGCCCTGCTGTATTACAGACGGCCCTGCTGTATAACAGGCTGCCATGCTGTATTCCAGGCTGTATTACAGGCTGTCTTGCTGTATTACAGGCTGTCTTGCTGTATTACAGGCTGCCATGCTGTATAACAGGCTGCCCTGCTGTATTACAGGCTGTCTTGCTGTATAACAGGCCGCCCTGCTGTATTACAGACGGCCCTGCTGTATTACAGGCTGTCATGCTGTATTACAGGCTGCATTACAGGCTGCCCTGCTGTATTACAGGCTGTCTTGCTGTATTACAGGCTGTCTTGCTGTATTACAGGCTGTCTTGCTGTATTACAGGCTGCCCTGCTGTATTACATGCTGTCTTGCTGTATAACAGGCTGTCTTGTTGTATAACAGGCCGCCCTGCTGTGTTACAGGCTGCCATGCTGTATTACAGGCTGCCCTGCTGTATTACTGGCTGTCTTGATGTATTACAGGCTGTCTTGCTGTATTACAGGCTGTCTTGCTGTATTACAGGCTGCCCTGCTGTATTACAGGCTGTCATGCTGTATAACAGGCTGCCATGCTGTATTACAGGCTGTCTTGCTGTATAACAGGCTGCCCTGCTGTATTACAGGTGATGGACGCAATGTGTAAAGAGCCAGGATGTGGCTGGAGGTAGGAGAAACAGAGGATATTATGGTGGAGGCAATGTGTAAGGAGGAAGGGTGTGGCTTGAGGTAGGAAAGACAGAGGACAGTATGGTGGACGCAATGTGTCAGGAGTCAGGATCAACATTACACAACTTCACACAACTTGTTAAACTTCGCACAACTTCGCACAACTTCACACAACTTCACACAACTTTACCTTCTGATTACCACACCTCACCACCCCCACCATAGAGTAATGAGACGAGCATAGCCATCTGACCACCAGGGGGCGCACGGGGCGCGCGATTACAGGAAAAATGTGTATTTCGCGGAAAAAGGTGTATTAGCCCCCGTGCGCCCCCTGGTGGTCAGATGGCTATGCTCGTCTCATTACTCTATGGTGGGGGTGGTGAGGTGTGGTAATCAGAAGGTAAAGTTGTGTGAAGTTGTGTGAAGTTGTGTGAAGTTGTGCGAAGTTGTGCGAAGTTTAACAAGTTGTGTGAAGTTGTGTAATGTTGATCCTGACTCCTGACACATTGCGTCCACCATACAGCCTGTAATACAGCAGGGCAGCCTGTTATACAGCATGGCAGCCTGTAATACAGCAAGACAGCCTGTAATACAGCAAGACAGCCTGTAATACAGCCTGGAATACAGCATGGCAGCCTGTTATACAGCAGGGCCGTCTGTAATACAGCAGGGCGGCCTGTTATACAGCAAGACAGCCTGTAATACAGCAGGGCAGCCTTTAATACAGCAAGACAGCCTGTAATACAGCAAGACAGCCTGTTATACAGCAAGACAGCCTGTAATACAGCATGGCAGCCTGTTATACAGCAGGGCCGCCTGTAATACAGCAGGGCGGCCTGTTATACAGCAAGACAGCCTGTTATACAGCAAGACAGCCTGTAATACAGCAGGGCAGCCTGTAATACAGCAAGACAGCCTGTAATACAGCAAGACAGCCTGTAATACAGCAGGGCAGCCTATACTACAGCATGACAGCCTGTAATACAGCAAGACAGCCTGTAATACAGCAAGACAGCCTGTTATACAGCATGACAGCCTGTAATACAGCAAGACAGCCTGTAATACAGCAAGACAGCCTGTAATACAGCATGTTCTACCGCTGTCTGCGTACGCGTAACCCCACTTTTTCCTTCCGTGATGGATGCCCGGCGTCGTTAGTTGACAGTTGCCTGCCGCGTTTATCAGTTTTCTGATTACTGTGGTATTGTTCCGAGGCTGACGTCAGTTGTCTGGCTTATTTCTAGCATGGTATATAAGACGGCTGAGATCGTCGTGTCGTCATCACAACCGCCATTATTGAGTTCGTAGCAACTTACTGACTATACATTCTAGATGTGTACTGAGGGTGCACTGGTCATGTATTCTAGCAGTAACTGTGTATTCTATTTGTGTACTGGAGTTGTAGTGACTATATCTTACAGCTGTGTGGTGGAGATACAGCAGCGACCATGTATTCGAGCTGTGTCCTGGGTGAGCAGTACCTGTGTATTCTAATCGTGTACTGGAGATGTAGTGACAATGCATTATAGCTGTATTTTATTTGTGTACTGTGGGTATAGTGAATATGTATTAAAGTTGAGTACTGTGGGAACAGTTACTATGTATTCTAACTGTGTACTGTGGGTACAGTAACATTGTATACTAGGTGTGCACTGTGGGTACAGTGACTATGCATGCTAGCTGAGTAATGTGGGTACAGTGACTATGAATTGTAGTGGGTTAATGTGGGTACAGTGATTATTATTATGTATTCTAGTTGTTTACTGTGGGTACAGTGAATATGTATTCTAGTTGTGTACTCTGGGTATAGTGACTATATATTCTAGCTGTGTACTGTGGGTACAATGTCTATGTACGCTAGCTGTGTACTGTGTGTACAGTGACTATGTATTCTAGCTGTGTACTTTGGGTACAGTGAATATGTATTATAGCTGTGTACTGTGGGTACAATGTCTATGTATGCTAGCTGTGTACTGTGTGTACAGTGACTATGTATTCTAGCTGTGTACTTTGGGTACAGTGAATATGTATTATAGCTGTGTACTTTGCGTACAGCGACTAAGTATTATAGCTGTGTACTGGGGATACAGTGACTTTATACGTGCACTGTGGGTACAGTAACTATGTATTCTAGCTATGCACTGTGGGTACAGTGACTATATACTGTAGCTGTTTACTCTGGGTCCAGTAACAATGTATTCTAGCCCTGTACTGTGGTTACATTGATTATGTCTTCTAGCCGTGTACTATGGTTGCTGTGATTATTTATTCTAAATGTGTACTGTTGGTACAGTGACTATGTATTCTAGTTGTGTACTGTGGGTATAGTGACTACATATTCTAGCTGTGTACTGTGGGTACAGTGAATATGTAATCTAGCTGTGTACTATGGATACAGTGAATATGAAATTTAGCTGTGTCCTGTGTACAGTGGGTATAGGAACTATGTATTACAGCTGTGCACTCTGGATACAGTGACTATGTATTCTAGCTGTGTACTGTGGGTAAAGTGTCTATGTACTGTAGCGGTGTACTGTGGTACAGTAACTATGCATTCTAGCTGTGTACTATGGGTTCAGCAACAATGTTCTGTAGCTGTGTACTGTGGGTTCAGTAACAATGTACTTTAGCTGTGTACTCTGGATATATTGACTATGTTTGCTAGCTGTGTACTGTGGGTATAGTTACTATGTACTGTAGCTGAGTACTCTGGGTACAGCAACTATATATTCTAGCTGTATATTGTGGGTACAGTTACTTTGTTTTCTAGCTGTACACTGTGGGTAAAGTGACTATGTATTCTAGCCGTGTACTGTGGGTATAGTGACAATGAATTCTAGCTGTGTTCTGTGGGAACAGTGATTATGTATTCTAGTTGTGTACTCTGGGTACAGTAAATATGTATTTTAGATGTGTACTGTGGGTACAGTAACTATGTAATTTAGCAGTGTACTCTGGATACAGTGACTATGTATTCTAGCTGTGTACTGTGTGTGTACAGTGAATATGTATTCTAGCTGTGTACTGTGGGACAGTGACTATGTATTCTAGCTCTGTACTGTGGGTACAGTGAATATGTATTTTATTTGTGTACTGTGGGTATAGTGACTATGTATTAAAGTTGAGTACTGTGGGAACAGTTACTATGTATTATAACTGTGTACTGTGGGTACAATGTCTATGTATGCTAGCTGTGTACTGTGTACAGTGACTATGTATTCTAGATGTGTACTTTGGGTACAGTGAATATGTATTATAGCTGTGTACTCTGTGTACACTGACTAAGTATTATAGCTGTGTAATGTGGGTACAGTGACTATGTACTCTAGCTGAGTAATATGGGTACAGTGACTATGTAATTTAGCTGTGTACTCTGGATGATACAGTGACTATGTATTCTAGATGTGTACTGGGGATACAGTGACTTTATACTGTAGCTGTGTACTCGGGGTCCAGTGACAATGCATTCTAGCTGTGTACTGTGGTTACATTGATTATGTATTCTAGCTGTGAACTGTGGCTATTGTGATTATGTAATCTAGCTGACTACTGTGGGTACAGTGACTAAGTATTCTAGCTTTGTACTGTGTGTACAGTGAATATACATTCTAGCTGTGTACTGTGGGTTGAGTGACTATGTATTTTAGTTGTGTACTGTGGATACAGTGACTACGAATTGTAGCTGTATACTGTGGGTACAGTGACTATGCATTCTTGCTGTGTATTGTGGGTACAATGACTATGTTTTCTAGTTGTGTACTTTGTGTACAGTAAATATGTATTCTAACTGCATACTGTGAGTACAGTGGCTATGTATGCTAGTTGTGTACTCTGGGTATAGTGACTATGTATTCTAGCTCTGTACTGTGGATACATTGACTACGAATTGTAGCTGAGTACTATATACTGAGGGTATAGTGACTACGAATTCTAGCTGTGTATTGTTGGTGCAGTGAATATATATATATTCTATCAGTGTACTGTAGATACAGTCGCTATGTACTGTAGCTGTGTACTGTGCATACAGTGAATATATATATATATATATATATATATATATATATATATATATATATATATATTAAAGCTGTGTTCTGTGGGTACAGTGACTATGTATTCTAGCTGTGTACTCTGGGTACAGTGAATTTATATTCTAGTTGTGCACTGTGGGTACAGTGACTATGTAATTTAGCTGTGTACTCTAGATACCGTGATTATGTATTCTAGCTGTGTACTGTGGGTACAGTAATATTGTACGCTAGGTGTGCACTGTGGGTACAGTGACTATGTATGCTAGCTGAGTAATGTGGGTACAGTGACTATGAATTGTAGTGGTGTACTGTGGGTACAGTGACTGTTATTATGTATTCTACATGTGTACTGTGGGTACAGTGGCTATGTATTCTAGTTGTTTACTGTGGGTACAGTGAATTTGTATTTTAACTGTGTACTGTGTATATGTATTATAGCGTTGTACTATGGGTTGAGTGACTTTGAATTGTAGCTGTATACTGTGGGTACAGCGACTATGTATTCTAGCTGTGTACTTTGGGTACAGTGAATATGTATTATAGCTGTGTACTCTTTGTACAGTGACTAAGTATTATAGCTCTGTACTCTGGATACAGTGACTAAGTATTCTAGCTGTGTAATGTGGGTACAGTGACTATGTACTGTAGCAGAGTACTGTGGGTACAGTGACTATGTACTTTAGCTGTGTACTGTGGTTACATTGATTATGTATTCTAGCTGTGAACTGTGGTTATTGTGATTATGTAATCTAGCTGACTACTGTGGGTACAGTGACTATGTATTCTAGCCGTGTACTATGGGTACAGTTCTATGTACTCTAGCTGTGTACTCTTCGTACAGTGACTAATTATTATATTTAACTGTGTACTCTGTGTACAGTGAATATACATTCTAGCTGTGTACTGTGGGTTGAGTGACTATGTATTTTAGTTGTGTACTGTGGGTACAGTGTCTACGAATTGTAGCTGTATACTGTGGGTACAGTGATTATGCATTCTTGCTGTGTATTGTGGGTACAATGACTATGCTTTCTAGTTGTGTACTTTGTGTACAGTAAATATGTATTCTAGCTGCATACTGTGGGTACAGTGACTATGTATTCTAGTTGTGTACTCTGGGTATAGTGACTATATATTCTAGCTGTGTACTGTGGGTACAGTGACTATGTATTCTAGCTCTGTACTGTGGATACAGTGACTACGAATTGTAGCTGAGTACTATGTACTGTGGGTATAGTGAATTCTAGCTGTGTATTGTTGGTGCAGTGAATATATATTCTATCAGTGTACTGTAGATACAGTATATATATATATATATATTACAGCTGTGTTCTGTGGGTACAGTGACTCTGTATTCTAGCTGTGCACTGTGGGTACAGTGTCTATGTATTCTAGCTGTGTACTGTGTGTACAGTGACTATGTACTGTAGCTGTGTACTGTGGGTAGAGTAACTATGTATTCTAGCAGTGTACTCTGGGTACAGTGAATTTATATTCTATATGTGCACTCTGGGTAAAGTGACTATGTATATATATATATATATATATATATATATATATATATATATATATATATATTCTAGTTGCATACAGTGGGTACAGTGACTACGTATTCTAGTTGTGTACTTTGGGTAAAGTGACTATGTAATTTAGCTGTGTACTCTGGATACAGTGACTATGTATTCTAGCTTTGTACTGTGGGTACAGTGTATATGTATTCTAGCTGTGTACTGTGGGACAGTGACTATGTATTCTAGCTCTGTACTGTGGGTACAGTGAATATATATATATATATATATATATATATATATATATATATATATATATATATATATATATATATATATATATATATATATATATATATATATATATTCTAGTTGTATGAAACTAAAGTCCCGTTCTTTTTATAGCTAGGTGAACGAACAAACACACTTCACTACATATGTGTGCTGGGTAAATTGTAGGAATTGTGGGTAAATTGTAGGAATTATGGGTAAATTGTAGGAATTATGGGTAAATTGTAGGAATTATGGGTAAACTGTAGGAGTTATGGGTAAAGTGTAAGAGCGCACTATTTAACAATATTTACATATAAAGAAAATATGCGTATGGCAAGAGACTTTAGAGTCTTCTGTCTAACGTTTGTGGATGATATTGTGTCATTATTTTAAATATTTAATACAATGTCCTTGTACTCTTATTCAATAGGAGAATTATGGGTAAATTGTAGGAATTATGGGTACACTGTAGGAGGTATGGGTAAAGTGTAAGAGCGCACTATTTAACAATATTGACATATAACGAAAAATATGCGTATGGCAAGAGACTTTAGAGTCCTCTGTCTAACGTTTGTGGATGATATTGTGTCATTATTTTCAAATATTTAATAAAAGGTCCTTGTACTCTTATTCAATAGGAGAATTAAGGGTAAATTGTAGGAATTATGGGTAAACTGTAGGAGGTATGGGTAAAGTGTAAGAGCGCACTATTTAACAATGTATGTTAAGGTAGCATCATCCACCCCCTCCCTGCCCTGTATGTTAAAGTGGCATCCTCCACCCCGCCCTGCCCTGTATGTTAAGGTGGCATCCTCCACCCTCCCTGCCCTGTATGTTAAGGTAAGCATCCTCCACCCCCTCCCTGCCCTGTATGTTAAAGTGGCATCCTCCACCCCCTCCCTGCCCTGTATGTTAAAGTGGTATCCTCCACCCCTCCCTGCCCTGTATGTTAAAGTGGCATCCTCCACCCCCTCCCTGCCCTGTATGTTAAGGTAGCATCATCCACCCCCTCCCTGCCCTGTATGTTAAAGTGGCATCCACCACCCCCTCCCTGCCCTGTATGTTAAAGTGGCATCCTCCACCCCCTCCCTGCCCTGTATGTTAAAGTGGTATCCTCCACCCCCTCCCTGCCCTGTATGTTAAAGTGGCATCCTCCACCCCCTCCCTGCCCTGTATGTTAAGGTAGCATCATCCGCCCCCTCCCTGCCCTGTATGTTAAAGTGGCATCCACCACCCCCTCCCTGCCCTGTATGTTAAGGTGGCATCCTCCACCCCCTCCCTGCCCTGTATGTTAAAGTGGCATCCACCACCCCCTCCCTGCCCTGTATGTTAAGGTGGCATCATCAACCCCTCCCTGCCCTGTATGTTAAAGTGGCATCCACCCCCCCTCCCTGCCCTGTATGTTAAGGTGGCATCCTCCACCCCCTCCCTGCCCTGTATGTTAAAGTGGCATCCTCCACCCCCACCCTGCCCTGTATGTTAAGGAAGCATCATCCACCCCCTCCCTGCCCTGTGTGTTAAGGTAAGCATCCTTCACCCCCTCCCTGCCCTGTATGTTAAAGTGGCATCCTCCATCCCCTCCCTGCCCTGTATGTTAAAGTGGCATCCTCCACCCCCTTCCTGCCCTGTATGTTAAGGTGGCATCCTCCACCCACTCCCTGCCCTGTATGTTAAGGTGGCATCCTGCACCCCCTCCCTGCCCTGTATGTTAAGGTAGCATCATCCACCCTCTCCCTGCCCTGTATGCAAATTGCAAAGGATCCATGCGACCGGCCACGGCTGTTGTGAGCTGATAATGTACAATTATTTCCATGCATTTGCACAATGCAGATGTTAATGCAACAGGTCTGAAGTCTTTCATGTGAGTGGCATTTGGTTTCTTAGGTACATAATGGTGGGTAACCGCCATAAACGCAGAACAAACTGAGTATCCAACAAAAGCTGGAACAGGCGTGTAAAAGCACTCCCTAACTGAGTGGCACATCCTTTCAAAACCTTTCCCTTCAGACCATCTGACCTTGGGGCCTTCCAAGGGTTGACATGTGACAACACAGAAACAACATCATCTTCACACACTGTGACCTGTGACTGGTGGTGGATCAAGATACTGGCACATAATTATAATCACATTCATTTTTGAAATCTTTATCATCAAAACATAAAAGGTGTTAATTTCATTTACAAACTTCACAGGATCTGGACATTTCAATAGTTGTTGGTATGTATTTCTACTCATCATAACATTAAGACCTTTCCAAGCGTCTCTTGCATTCATACATTATATATACATATATATACATTCATATATTTTGCATTCAAGTATAACAGTTTTGGCCTTGCTTCGAAATTATTTCTCTAGTTCCCTAACTCTCTGTTTATTCCCCTGCAAAAATACAATCTCACAGAAAGTTATGTATGATGTGATTATATAATTCAGTGCATCCTGGTCAGATTCGCAGCTATCAAAAAAGACATTCCAATCAGTTGCCCCGAAGCAGCCTATGAGAGTCTCAGCACTATCAAGAGTTCAGTGTTTACTGTGTGAACTTGAGGGGTTCTTGCTTCAATTTCTGGCGATATTTAGGATGGTCCAAGAGCTGGGCGGCACCTGGAGACATACGCATCACGAATATTCCTGAAGCACATATCAAGCGTTTTGGCCAGCTGAGTAGGGCACGACCATAGAGTTACATCATTAATCGTTATCCTATAGACTGCAGCGATAAGCCATCTCGCTACCGTGAACCAGGCGTGGACCACTGGCTGGAATTGCATTGCACTGCAGAAAAAGCTGCATCCACTGGCATGACACTTAGGTTAGTACTGTTTATAGTGTGAACATAACATGTTGCATACAGTTGTCTAGCATATGTAAGTAAGTAAGTAAGTAAGTAAGTAAGTAAGTAAGTAATGTATTTCCTCCTCATCATCATGATGTATAATATAAGGCAAACAAAAGCTATTAAGATGAGATGGCTATCAAAGAATAAAAACATATTGGGCTAGTAGCCAGTGACGGTGACACCAGGAACCAATTGAAGATTTGTCGTTGTCATTTGTTCTTAATAGGCCACCCGACTGATTAGTCATTTGGGTGAGGGTGGTCCCAGCAGTTGTGTTAACTTATAAGTGTGGGCAGTATGGCTGTTCATACTGGAGTGAACAGCGTGCATTAGTGTTAAACTCTCCAAGACATTTGGAGGCTTGTTGGAGACAGTTGTCGGACAACGAATATGGTCATTTCTGTGTGGCTTAGAACTGTTCAGATCGATAGAAAACATGATCTAACATCTCTTGTCAGAGATAAGAATCATCAGTTGTACAAAAAAGTTTAGTTTACTGTCAGAATGAACACGAATTCGCTCCATCAATTTAGAAGCATAACAGTTTTATACGACATTGCATTTGGGACATGTGCGCAAATTTAAAGTAAATTACTTAAGTGTGATGAATCCTTTAACAAGTTCGAAAATTATATTTTCTACCTTATTAAGCAATGCTTTCAATTTATAATTGTATCATACTGCGTGATAGAGAACTGTCCATCTTTTTATTTCAGGGTATTTACGTTATCAGTTATAATTACTTAATGGTAACTTTGATTACTAATGTGTTGGAAAATGGGGAAAGAGATGTCTTTAGACCTTATGGAAGAATGTCCAACAGGGCCTAATGCGCTGAATAGTGTCCAAAACTTGTTTGTAAGCAACAGTGCAATGCATTGGCAATATGCATGTGAAATAGACAACATTGTGGACTGTTGAGTTTATGCTATTAGGGGTTTATGCTTGTAGAGTACTAGTTTTACATTAATACCTACATATGGACGTCCGCAGGGTGGGGCAAGTGTCGACCCCTTGATCTGGCATTTTTTGTGGGCGTATATTCGTGAGTTCAAAGTATATGTTAACTTAATATATATATATATATATATATATATATATATATATATATATATATATATATATATATATATATATATATATATATATATATATATATATGTGTGTGTATATATATATATATATATATATGTATATATATATATATATATATATATATATATACATATATCATATATATATATATATGATATATATGTGTATATATATATATATATATATTTATGTATGTATATATATGTATATATATATATTATATATATATATATGTGTAGTATATTTAATTACTATGCCTATGCTTTATTGTCCCCAAATGTCTTGCCCACCCTGAAAAACATTCTGCGGACGCCCCTGTACCTACATGTATTCTAGGGAATTTATGGATAAACATTAATATTATTATATATTAGTACTGAATAAGATAACATATATTTTACAGACAATATTGTGAATAGCACCGATGTGTTGGAACTTTGGTACTGAACAGATGTTTATGTATCATCTTATCTTACACTGGATGCTACGATATACAAATAGCTGACTTGTTCCGTTTGTATTCGTACAAGCTCACTCCTTGGTGTGGTACTGAAGGAGTGTAAATTGTGTAATGACTGAGAAACTTGGTTTTGTATAATTTTAGTAGTAAATTTAGTTGATCAGTTTAGTTAGTAAGCTGCAATAAATGTTATCTTACAAACTTGCCTTACAGTGGTATATTCGTAATTTAGGCATAAACTTGTCACCCGCAGCTTACATATTATTATAGTTATTTAAAAGTCACATTAATGAGACATGTATTTTAACCCATTCTACATTTATTTATTTATTTTAACCGAAGTTATTTAGTAGATGCTGGTATGATATATGACGAAGACTAGTTCTGTACAGCATAAACCCCATTGCGCCTCCAGTGGGTTCTTGCCGTGCAACAGTATTGATGTCACTGGCTCATGCTTGCATTTCTGTAAAGTAGGGTGGGTCAATACGCCTACTTTTTTCGGGAAATCGACTCGTGGGAAAACCTTTTAGCTATATATCTCATGTATTGGATGCATCACCTAGATCATTATCTTAGCTGAATATCATGTGTTGACATTTTCGATGTTCAGTAACACAAAAAACGTTATAGCCATTTTAGCGGCGGTACTCAATATGTGCTTTTTTAACCAGCGACCACGTACCGGAAATGCATAATGGATTCATTGTACGACTGGGAGAATATTTTCTTTGTAAAAAAAACAATGGAATGCCATCACTACAAATACTAGTACTTTTTGGTGGAGGCTAATTTCTTGTTTTTTTGGGACAAATGTATCTAAGGACATTATCAGACCTGCATAAACCTAGGTTTCATCCGTCTTCTTCAGTTTCGTCTGTTTTTTCGAACTTCACGATTCATGTACAACATTATCACACTAATGGACAAAACACAGTTTTAATACTTTCAGGGTAAATTACACACAAAGTAATATTCATACGCAACGTAATATTAAAAATAATGCCAATCAACCAATTATTTGTCACGTAGCATACAACCCAACATCACGAGTAGATCTCATTGATCAATATTTGACACGTAAGTAATCACTACGATTTTATCTTAAATGACTAGTCTTATGTTGTGCCAATTAAGTTAGCTACATGAACTGCATGTGATACGTCCATTGAATATATTTTTGGAATGTGTTGTTTCGCTTCAGTTGATGCTGTTACGAACCAAGATAGCAATCACAGTAATATTAAACGTATAATATTATTAACTAATATAAGCAAACAACGTCCATAACGATTTTACTGCCGGACTCGTAACACGAGGTATGGACGAGGACACCGAATTATGCTTCTGGGATACAACTTTACAATACGCTTCAAAAACTTGCTAATTAATTATGCAATTATAACATTTAGTGTTCTTATTATTGTTGTCTTCTTTGAGAACTTTGATTGAAATTGTTAATTAATCTACCCCTTATCTGAGCTTCACAGCTCATTTATTCACTTTCAGACTCACAGTTATGACAGGTATAGTATTCCCCCCCCCGCGGTACAATCATGGTGAGACGAGAGGTGGCAGGGCTGGCACTGGATCCAACTCTCGCCAGACCCACTATTACCATACGGCTCGCCACAAACGAGATATGTCCATGCTTTGACGTCCGACGATGAGTCGGGTGAAACAGCCCATCGTTGTCCGGCCTTTGCTTTCTTTTTAGGTTTGCAGCGAGAACGTCCTGGCCTCTTTGTAGGGTCGCATCCAGAAGGTCCTGGCCTCTTTGTTGGGTGGCATCCAGAAGGTCCTGGCCTCTTTGTAGGGTGGCATCCAGAATGTCCTGGCCTCTTTGTAGGGTGGCATCCAGAAGGTCCTGGCCTCTTTGTAGGGTCGCATCCAGAAGGTCCTGGCCTCTTTGTAGGGTGGCATCCAGAAGGTCCTGGCCTCTTTGTAGGGCGGCATCCAGAAGGTCCTGGCCTCTTTGTATGGTGGCATCAAGAAGGTCCTGGCCTCTTTGTAGGGTGGCATCCAGAAGGTCCTGGCCTCTTTGTAGGGTCGCATCCAGAAGGTCCTGGCCTCTTTGTAGGGTCGCATCCAGAAGGTCCTGGCCTCTTTGTAGGGTCGCTTCCAGAAGGTCCTGGCCTCTTTGTAGGGTCGCATCCAGAAGGTCCTGGCCTCTTTGTAGGGCGGCATCCAGAAGGTCCTGGCCTCTTTGTATGGTGGCATCAAGAAGGTCCTGGCCTCTTTGTAGGGTGGCATCCAGAAGGTCCTGGCCTCTTTGTAGGGTCGCATCCAGAAGGTCCTGGCCTCTTTGTAGGGTCGCATCCAGAAGGTTCTGGCCTCTTTGTAGGGTCGCTTCCAGAAGGTCCTGGCCTCTTTGTAGGGTCGCATCCAGAAGGTCCTGGCCTCTTTGTAGGGTGGCATCCAGAAGGTCCTGGCCTCTTTGTATGGTGGCATCCAGAAGGTCCTGGCCTCTTTGTAGGGTGGCATCCAGAAGGTCCTGGCCTCTTTGTAGGGTGGCATCCAGAAGGTCCTGGCCTCTTTGTAGGGTGACATCCAGAAGGTCCTGGCCTCTTTGTAGGGTCGCATCCAGAAGGTCGTGGCCTCTTTGTAGGGTCGCATCCAGAAGGTCCTGGCCTCTTTGTAGGGTCGCATCCAGTAGGTCCTGGCCTCTTTGTAGGGTCGCATCCAGAAGGTCCTGGCCTCTTTGTAGGGTCGCATCCAGAAGGTCCTGGCCTCTTTGTAGGGTCGCATCCAGTAGGTCCTGGCCTCTTTGTAGGGTCGCATCCAGAAGGTCCTGGCCTCTTTGTAGGGTCGCATCCAGAAGGTCCTGGCCTCTTTG
The DNA here is from genome assembly GCA_963662155.1 of Lamellibrachia columna. NCBI lineage: Eukaryota > Metazoa > Annelida > Polychaeta > Sabellida > Siboglinidae > Lamellibrachia > Lamellibrachia columna. The sequence goes on from OY759274.1 coordinate 44,804,332, forward strand.
TAGGGTCGCATCCATAAGGTCCTGGCCTCTTTGTAGGGTGGCATCCAGAAGGTCCTGGCCTCTTTGTAGGGTGGCATCCAGAAGGTCCTGGCCTCTTTGTAGGGTCGCATCCAGAAGGTCCTGGCCTCTTTGTAGGGTCGCATCCAGAAGGTCCTGGCCTCTTTGTAGGGTCGCATCCAGAAGGTCCTGGCCTCTTTGTAGGGTGGCATCCAGAAGGTCCTGGCCTCTTTGTAGGGTCGCATCCAGAAGGTCCTGGCCTCTTTGTAGGGTGGCATCCAGAAGGTCCTGGCCTCTTTGTAGGGTCGCATCCAGAAGGTCCTGGCCTCTTTGTAGGGTCGCATCCAGAAGGTCCTGGCCTCTTTGTAGGGTCGCATCCAGAAGGTCCTGGCCTCTTTGTAGGGTCGCATCCAGAAGGTCCTGGTCTCTTTGTAGCGTCGCATCCAGAAGGTCCTGGCCTCTTTGTAGGGTCGCATCCAGAAGGTCCTGGCCTCTTTGTTGGGTCGCATCCAGAAGGTATTGGCCTCTTTGTAGGGTGGCATCCAGAAGGTCCTGGCCTCTTTGTAGGGTCGCATCCAGAAGGTCCTGGCCTCTTTGTAGGGTCGCATCAAGAAGGTCATGGCCTCTTTGTAGGGTGGCATCCAGAAGGTCCACTCATCTTGTTCTCTACTGATTTTTTATAAGGCGAAGAAGTCAGGACTGCGCTTGTCACCTTTAGAAATCAGAATAGGCCCTACATGTTTTGGGAACCGTACACTAGGCCCAGTACAAGCTAGATTATTATGCAAAACACAAGTTATATGAAGCCTTAATACAATAGGACTATAATAATGATAAATACATTTCTTATATAGCGCCCCATCCAAATAATTATTCTAGGGCGCTTTACAATATTTCATAAAATCTAAAAATAATGAAAACTATTTAAAATTGTTAAATGTATAGATAAATAGATAGATAAATATATAAATAAAAAATAAATAAAACAATTAAAAATTAACTAAGATCGGAGCAGTAGATAAATAAATAGTTGAATTAGAATGATAAAATACAATGATAAATAACAGTAGCTAAATAATCTAAACGAAATAGTTCTTGAAAAGGTCCGTCAATATAGATCTACATTACACATGCTAAAACACGTGATGCAGCGGGAAGGTTTACATAGTCTCAGTCACATAGAATTGAGCAACGGTTTACACGTATCTGCCCAATGCACCCTCACCTTCTTTGTGTTGGTCCTACGTCGTGTCTTGCTCGAGATTGACGCCACCGACGTTGGGGAACAAGCCTTGATCAAACGACGTATGTAATCTTGGTTGACGGCGACGGAAGCGTCGTGCGCATCGGTTACGACAGCCGGAGGGGGTCGGGTGTCATCTTCGTCTTGGCTGGCGTCGACGAGAACGACAGGCGCATCGGCGGCGACTACTACGGTCGAGGCGGGCTGGATGTCATCTTCATTTGGTTGGCGACGATGAGGGTGGCATGCACATCGGCGGCGACTACGACGCCCATGCCACCTTCTTCTTGATTGCCGATGATCGCAAACAGTTCTTCAAACTTCGAGTCATCCAATGGGCACAGTCCGGTCGCGTTGAATCCATTCGTCGCCGTTGTACGCGTTGTACGCCTGCTTAAAGAGAGGGATGACATCAAACTGTTGTACGCCTGCTTAAAGAGAGGGATGACATCAAACTGCGATATTCGACGGCCCTTATTGCACACTATCCAGTTCTCGCAAGACCGGGAGTACGCCGCCTTTAGTGATCTCAAGAATGTTCTATCCAACGGCTGTAGCCGATGGGAGCAATGTGGTGGACATGTCTTCTTCACAACGCCGCTGTCCCTGGGGTACAGGATTACTTAAGTGACTTGTGATTGTCCAACAATAGGAGATGAGGCGTCTGTTTGGTGAAGCCAACTGTTTCAACGAGCAATCGCATCCACTTGAGGAATAATGTATTGTCGATATACCCCGACCGGCGTACGTTGACGGCACCGATGGAACCATCCGTTTTCATTTACTAGTGACTCGATAATTCGCTTCCGTGGAAACAAGAATAGTGGGGGCACAAACATGCCTGCTGCGTTCATGCAGCACAAGACAGTGATATCAGTGATATTCTTGCCTCGTTCGGCGCTGGATACCTTTCGTACTTGGTTTATTCCGGTAGTGCAGATAACGAAACCGGTTTCATCGCAGTTCTATATTCTCGTCGGGACAAAGTTAACTTCCGTAAGTAAAACTTTGTAGTCCGAAAAACTTCGTCACCGCATCCTTGTTGAATCCGTTGATTCGAGCCAAGCTCGTCGCAATGGGCCGCCTAATGGTGAGAGTGATGTGCCTGCCGAGGAATGCTCTTACCCAGTCCAGACCAGCCAGACCATTGGTGAAGGGGTGAGCAATGTTAGCTCTGACGGCAAGATCGAATTCCAAACGTCGAAGATCTATCATTGTCAAGCAGTGCGTGGCAGATTCCATTTCGTGTACATGTTTCACAAGTTCTTCCTCGAACTTCAATGAAAACAATGCCGTCTTGCTCCCCATTTTTACTTTACTCGGTTTTCTTACCAAACCTTCAAAGTGCCTAGTCAGTGTCCGTCGCGGTATATCGTAGTCACCTTAAAAGAACAAAGTATATAGACCATTAAAATGTGTTATGATAACATGGGACGTCGGGACATTATCATTATTTTATTGTTAATGTATGTACATATATACAGCCAGTATTACTGGCCAATTTCATGATTTAGACTCTATGGCAAGCCTACCCGACGCCTTGTTTACAGAGTCCCCAGCTGCCACTGCGTTCAGTGCTCTGGTGAGACAATCATCTCCGTACGACCCGCTAGTTGTTTCGCGTTTATAGTTGCGTACCATCTTGAATAAAACAATAGTTTCTAGTATTATACATCCTTCAAGCATAGAAGTTTATGATATAAGTAATTTATATGGCAGACTCGTAGTCTTATACACACACGCACACACATTTATTATCATATTATATAGGTCTACATATTATAATTATTATACATATATTTTTATATTTGAAAAATCTTAAACAATATATTTTGTTTAGTTACGGTTGTGGTTCAATTTATAACCTCATTTCAATAGTAAACATATTGAGATAATCACGTTCGTCATTTAGCATTTAGTAGTGATTCAATGCACTTATAAATGCGTTGAACTAACTGATGGCGATGCAATGTGAAGGTAGAAGTTTGATCTGAAGCGTAACGCCGACAGCTTTGTTTATAACAATCATATTTTAATTAACACGAGTAGACTAGTATGTGGCAGTCAGCCCACCCTTGGCCTTTTGCCCCAACCGTTCAATATTTAAAATTCAGTATTTACATAATACTGTCCATTATCACTCACAATAGCAACATTCACAAATCTAATGATTACATATTTGTCTACTGCGTACAATCAACTCTTTGTTTCAGTTTCCTATGGTTACTACTCACTAAACCACTGTTGTGGAGACCATTTTTGTTAATTAAACAGTCGCAATGTCAAAGTAAAACAACCTACCTCGTGGAATTTGTCTGCTGCGTCCGTATTCTAACCGAATGGGAAGTAATGTATGTGGCTCCATCTGGCGATCTCGTAATTCTTATTTTCGTGCTGTGAAACTAGTTAGAGGATGGGCCTTATGCTCCAAAACTTGCGTTATGCCCCATACTACTCTATCATGTGTCAACTGATAATGGCTCAGCTGTCTTGTTTTATTAACGCGTGTAGTGTTCTATTTATGTCTGTAGGCACGACACATATTGGTGGAGTGTAGGAAGCTGCTTACTAATGTCACACCTGGTGAAATCGCCTAACACGAACACAGGCTGGTCCGGTGACCTAGTGACAGCCTTATTGTAGCTTTCGGCTATGCGGTCAGCTGCGAGCGTGAAATCCGGGTCAGGCACGCACAGAAGTATGACGTACTGTAATCTGTCCAAACTCTCGAGGGAGATAGTGTGGCCTGAATGACTCAGTGAAGATCTCGTAGTGTTTAGTGTTGACAGTCTCTCGCACAGTAAAGTTCGTTACCCATGTGTTGTTCACCAGCATGCCCAGACCACCTACTAGTTGTTTCTGGTTTTTTAGAATCACGATCAAGACGAATAGTAGTTTACCGAGGCGAATTCGTGTCTGAAACATCTTCTGTATGCCATGTTTCTGTAAAGCATGTGAGAGAGAATGCACCGGCGACAATCACCACCATACTTTGCCAAAGCTGAAAATTCGTCCATCTTGTTTTAAAGGGAGCGCACTTTTTCAGTCTGTTTCGAACCCCACCCCTCGATCCCCGTTTCTTCTTCCTCTTTGGTTTAGAGTTCTGTGTCACATCACTCTAATCAATGTCAAGACCGGGGGCTGGTGTATCGACCACTGATCTATAATATAACTGGATGGCGCGGCGGCATGTAAATTTGACCCCACCGAGCCGCCATCTTGGAGAGATCAGTGCTGTCAATCGGTAAGTAATCGCAGTGGAAAACGCTCAACTTCAATAATAAATTGCTGCCCGTATGTAAATATACTTAGGATACTGTTAGAGGTTAGAGCTTAATAATATTGTTTATCGTCAAAAATTTAATGTTCCCCTTTAATTATTAATATTCTAAAGTATGACGTGGCTATGGGCTATATCGACTTATCATAATATCGGGTTATTGGGAAATTGGCTATAATACAATATATATGCAAGCTTACCCGTTCCTTAACTTCAAGGCTCAATGATCAGAACGTAGTCTTCAGAATTTAACAATAGTTTTGCGCCGTCATTTCAAAGTCACCGAAAATGTCAATGAGTGCACTGCCACTGGTTGGGACAATTACTGTTATGCTTACGAGGAAATGCCTTTTTTGACAAACATCTTAAGAAACATTTGTTCAATGGATCCATATTCTAAATGAGTCACAATTATTTCATCGATTGAGTGAACAAATTGTTAGTATTTTTCTGGTGATGAACTTAACTTACTATTATAAAACAACAAACGTTGTTTTGGCAAGACATTTATTCTTGTAAGTACTGTAGATCCAAGTACAAGGAAAAACAGGTTTTTGTCACCTAATCTAACATATCTAGCTATCAGAATAACGAACGTAATATCAAAATGTTGTGTTTATTTTGTATTGAATAAACTGCTATCATTATATACCAAAATTTAATAATTGCACTAGATTCTGAGAATAAACTTACGCCACTGTCTTCCTTGCATTACACTATTGTTGTTCTAAAGTTTAATTTAATTCTCTATCTCCCTACCTCTCTCATTGTCTCCCTCCCCCTCACACACGCGCGCATGCACGCGCGCCCGCAAACACACACTTCCTCCCTTCTCCCTCAGGGAATATTCGGAAAATGTACTGTTATGCATTATCTTTTCAGAATGGCTGCTCACCGAGACAGCACTAGTAACAGTGCATAAAGGCTGACATTGTTACTAGTTGGGTAGTTTTGTGCGTCATATGCAGCAGCAAGTTTGCCCTGGTAAATCTATGGTAAGTCTTTATCTTCCTTGGCAGATGACATTTTCAATCATATATGACAGCTTGAAATTGTTATTCTGTTTTAAAAGTTACTTTTTAAAATACTGTACTGCTTTATCTAAACATTGTCATTCTCTTTTAACAGTTAACTTCTCAAAATTCTTATTCATCTAATACAAATTACCGTTCTTGTAAAAAAGTTACTTTCAAAATACTGATTCCTCTACGCATGAGACTGTGCCTAATTAAAAACAAATGTGGGTCTACACCAATAACTGGAATCGACATTGGCCTGGGTCGACTCTTCTTCAACAGATGGCAGCTCCGATCTCTGTGCAAAGTGGCTGGCGTCATAGTAACTACACAGTTTGATCCACTGGAAATGACATACAAAGGGGCCGCGGTAGCGAATCCTCTTGCTGCCGTTTCAAAACGTGGACAATTTCGCTCCCTCCCTTGGCTGGGTCCAATTACAAAAAAGAAATCAAATCAATTACAATTACTTTCAATTTTGCAGTTCAATTACAATAACACTTCTAAAATTTTCAAATAAATTACAATTGCAGCATTTCAGTTTCAATTACAATTACAATTGTACTATCTATGCAGAACAATTACAATTACAATTGTACTATCTATGCAGAACAATTACAATTACAATAATTATTGTACTATCTATGCAGAACAATTACAGTTACAATTGTACTATCTATGCAGAACAATTACAATTACAATTGTACTATCTATGCAGAACAATTACAATTACAATTGTACTATCTATGCAGAACAATTACAGTTACAATTGTACTATCTATGCAGAACAATTACAATTACAATTGTACTATATATGCAGAATAATTACAATTACAATTGTACTATCTATGCAGAACAATTACAGTTACAATTGTACTATCTATGCAGAACAATTACAATTACAATTGTACTATCTATGCAGAACAATTACAATTGTACTATCTTTGCAGAACAATTACAATTACAATTGTACTATCTATGCAGAATCATTTGTTACTTGTGTAGCGTATGTTGCTGATTGTGTGTACGATTAATACGATTGATAAACAAATATATGTTTGTACATTTTGTTGAACCGTGACTTCATGATTTCATATATAATTAGCTAGATCAATAGTATTGTTCCTTATAAATATAATGTAATGTTTGATTGGTTCATTAATTAGTGTTTAATTACACAGAGTACAGTACAACTATAAACACAGGCCACAACCATTTGAAATCCTAATGAGTCTCGCCAATCTACTAAGCCATTTCAAAGCAATTCTACTCATAAAATGTAACCACAAATAATCATACCAAAATTCATACCAATACATTAGCAATGTTCACATCAAGATATGCACCAAAGGGTTTTGTCTGTACCCCCCTGGTGTACACCTATTCCGTCTACTGTGTTATACACAGATTGGTTTACTTGGCAGTTGTGTTTTGAGGTTGTACCCTAGTTTGCCTACCATGAGTCTCTTGGCTTCTTACATAATAAACATGTGGGCTGTAGCTCACTCTCAATTAACCACCATCTGACCCTTCACTGTGTACACTGGAATAGAAGATTACAGAATCAAAGAAAAGGCTGACCAATGACCAATTGGAGTATATCTTGATAACAGCTGATGGTGATGCCTTTTGGCATATTTGGAGACACTTTGGAAGCCAGTTATGAAATGTCTGCTGGCAGATTGCAACTAAATATTGCTTAGAAGGAAGGCCAGATGTATTTTGTTGGTGCACTTGTTATATCTGAATATTTCTTTGATTATATGAGCAGGTCATGCAGGTGTTTTAATTAAAATCTTGATTTTCAAGTTGTATGAGAGAGTATGTATATTTTTGTATAGTTTTGTTTCTGGTAGTTTGTTATAGAAAAAATACTGTAATTGATTGTAATTAATGAAATTACACAACACATTTCAATTACAATTACAACATAATTTCAAAACCAAAGTCAATTACAATTACAACATTTTGTTATAATCAATTACAATTACATAATTGGACCGAGCCATGTTCACTCCGCATTGCCTCAGTTCACTTAACTGAATAGATGACTACCTGTCTATACACAGTGGTGGGTGTGAACGAGTAATATCCACACAGTAATAGAGTTCTTCCTAAAGAAGTCGAGTTGGTGTATAAATAAACAGCTCTACCAGGGGTTGAAGTGTCAAGCGCTTTGAGCGGACCCATGGACTGGATACCGCGCTATGTAAGAAACATTTACAATGAGATGGTGCTTACTTTGTGAATATTGCTACATCCTGATCTTTATGTAACACTGGGAACAACACTTGATCAGAGAAAACATATGGTTACTGAGACAGGTTGAATCAAACATATGATTATTCAATTATTCAAATACATTGACCTCTGCAAACACCTGCAAGACTGTTGTTGAAATGGCACTGGGCTGCCCTGGGGAAGATTAACGAAGACGCACAATTTTAACAGTCCTATCGTTAAAACTATCGTCAAAATGCGCTGAAAACATTTTGCTAAATTTGGTTGGCTTGAAACCTTAATGCGAGACACATCGCAAACCACACAGCTGCACACTTTACAAGCGTCCTTGCATTCATCCTTGCACACCCTTGAAGCGATAATGACATCCAAAATGTTAAACAACAAAACGTAAGCGTCAAGTGAGAGCCACGAGGTCGCGGAGTTGTGCCCCTGTAATGCTCCTGGAATATGAGGAGACGCAGCAGGTATAGTAAATTTTACCAATTAGATTTCTTTGGCCATATTATTATGTGAAATTGAACAGGACCGATCCCACAGTATAAGTACTTTATCTAATCCAAAATGTGAAATAGCTATTCAGATGTCACCTATATACTAATAGGTGTTATTGGTTCAAACGGGCGAAAATATGGTATGCGTTACCTTTGTAATCTTAGTGACACATGGGACAAAGCGCACCCCTGTGTGGGACAAAGCGCACCCCTGTGTGGGACAAAGCGCACCCCTGTGTGGGACAAAACGCATATCTGTGTGGGACAAAGCGCACTACTACATGGGACAAAGCGTACCATTGTGTGGGAAAAAGCGCATCCCTGTGTGGGATAAAACAAAAAGCGCACCCCCGGCAAAAAGCGCACCTCTATATGGGACAAAGTGCACCCCCGCGCGTTTGCCACGAATATGAATATATTGTGATTAATTTTATTGACAAAGTTTGTCACATTATTAACATATACGAGGGGAGTGTGTGTGCGTCAGGAAGTGGGAGGTGAGAGGTTCGTCTAAAAAAAAGGTGGGAGGTTGGCCCCAGAAATAGGTGTGAAGTGGGAGGTTGACCTAAAAGATAGAGAAGGTGGGAGATGTTAACACAAATTATATAAATAACATATTACAACTTATATAAATTGCATTACCACACAGCCTACGGCAGCAGTTGCATCGTGTCAGAGATGTCCAAAATAATAATTCGTCATACATCTCATAGATTGGTGCCCAGTCCACCATACATGGCACCATATGTATAAAATTCCATCTTGCGCGTAGGGTGCGAAGCGTGTATTGTGAAGGATTTGCGACGGGTTATTGGTTATCGGACAGGTTATATAATTCTTCATAATAATATATAACCTGTCAAAATGTGTTCGTTTATTTGCCATATTAACTAAGTAGGTTCTATAGATTGGGTGTAGGGAAAATAGATTTACTGTTGCAATAAAATAAATACAAATCAACTAACCACGTAATTATGTGTGGGGGCGGAGGGGGGCGGAGGGGGGCGGGGGAGCGCAACACTTACGACATTTGCGGGCTGGACTGCCACTCTTTTTTTGTAGTAGTTAGTAGTTTTAGTAAGGTACTGTCATTTTAGTACTATTTAATTAAGGGTTGTGCATATATAACTGCGTTAACCGTTTCCGCCTTAGATGAATATAAGTAGACCAAATCGTGCTTGCACCGAAAGGGGTGCGCTTTGCCCCACTCTACTACTCTCCTCCCTAAATAACTACGGCCTTGATTCAATGGTTAAAATATTCTATTGAAGCACAGACAACGCCTCGAGCGTGGGCGCCGCTGTCTTGGAGTGGGTTGTGTTGTTACCATTGCACATCCTGCTGACTCACGAGTGAGCTATGGCTTTGAAAGACGTCCACGTGTATTTGTACACGATTGTTCAAGAAACATTGACAAGTGAGCTTCATTGGACCGGAACCGTTACAATCACGTTCGGGTGTCTCCGGAGAAGTTAGATACACCGACACCCTGATCTACTTAGCCGCCATTTGGACTCGTCTGTTTGTTGACATACTTTCCCGGAAAGCCGTACGGCTTGCCCGGTAGCTTGTCCTTTGTTCACACCAGTCATGCTTTGAATGGAATGGGGGGAGGGGTGGGCTATGATCAGAAATTATTTTCGGTCGCACTGGTGTCCCGATAGACTGCGTGGATATTTCAAATGAAGCGAACTAGCGAACTTTATTTGTCTATGACTCATGATGAATCCAGAAGTAAAATAGTGATGTGTTGGCACACAAGCGCTCACACCACATCCACACGCGTGCGTGCGCGTGTGCGAGTGCTTATGTGTATATGGGTGCGTGTGTGTGTGCGCGTGTGCGTATGTGTATATAGATGCATGCGTGTGCGTGCGTGTGCATATATAATATGTGAACATGTGTTCATATGTACTTCCAAGTGTATGAATAATATGTCACGCACTGCAGTTAGCCTCTTTCCGACGTATCTAGTTCACAACCCAGTCTGCCACACTGGTGAGCATTATGACATAAAGCATCACATAGGTCAATGCGATATAGTGCCAGTTTAATCATAAACATGATACATTCTGAGATCAAGAAAATGTTTCCCGAGCTGCTGTGTGTGGCAATGAGACGTACTTTTACAACACGGCAATCACATTCACACTTAAATGAACAGTAATTTCTGCTTCTCTACCAGAACTGTCAATTTGAGAATTTTTTCATATCACATTTATGACTAATTGCTGCTGACTATGGAAACTAAATCTCACATGTTGTTCATCATTAGTTACAATAAGGTATTCAAGATTCCACCTTTTAAGCATTTTAGTATTTCAGGTCCTTATGATGTGACCAGTGATAGCCCAGGAAGAGACACGGTCAAGTGAAACACTATCCAACAGAAATGAATTGAAACACTACCCAACAGAAATGAATTGAAACACTATCAAACAGAAATGAATTGAAACACTATCAAACAGAAATTAAAGGTTCAGGCAAAGCTACCATAAATACTTATGAATCACACCCAGGTAAGAATACTATTCTCTATAATGTACTTTAACTATTTATTGTGATTTAATTACTTTATGTTATGGCAAATTAGCTTACCTATGGAATCTTTATTTATATTTAAAGGGTAGTCGCACAAGTCCAAACAAACGTATAACATTATGTATTGGTGGCTGGTGGTTTGGTCGTCACCACGTTTTGCGCGTTATCTTATGTTCCACCCCACATATTGAGGGGGCGCGCGGTGGTTTGAACCGGTACTAAATACTATACGCTTTTGGACTTATGTGACGACCCCTAAATTTGATGTGTTTCATGTGACTAGCGGTGCATGTGCTTTTATTTAGTAATACAGCACGAGTTTTAAATAACTATGATTAACAAAGTTGGTGTAAACTGGTTTGTGCTTTGTTGCCTTTTTCATTAAAAAAAGCAATTTAAAAACTATGCAGATGCATATGTGAATGTACGGCCAGATTCATTTACATTTTAGTTTATCACAAACATTTCAGTTTACATTTAAATACAACTGTGTATGAGTGCAACAGCATTTGAATCAGTTAAAACATTTGCATTTAAATGCGAGCCCAAGCCTGGTACATTGTTTGTACTTCACCTTAAGCTGGAGTTCAGTGGAATACATTGCATTATTTTGATTCAACACCGTTTCACAATAACGACAGCCACCAGTATGCCGGTAAGCAACATGTGTAAACACAACCAGGACATGGTATAACAGCTAATGTTCATACTGCGTCCGAGCGAACCCGTCTGCGAAACAAATACAAATACCAATAAGATACAAAGTGGAAAACCAACACCAAGCAAACACCCATTCCATGCTTTTAAGCCATTTTGCATTTACATTAACGTTCACAAAACTAGCAAAGAGTTTTGTTGTCTGCTATGTATTTTATAGGGTTTTATATAACAGGTTAGGGTGTAAAATAACTATAAAAACACAATTGGCGACGAAAATACCTCATATCCCTTGTGGCATCATCCTCCACAGATGCCAAGACTCCCATTAATAGCAATTAATAGCACGTCTATGGTAGGCGACCTTCTAACCCAACTCTCCTTTGTTGGATCTCACGTCCCAAAATCACGTGTACAAGTTTAAGGGATATGTTTAAACGCTATGAAAATAGTTTCTTCGCCACTGTATATTCCTGCTTCATTGCCTGATCAGAATACCATATTGCAGTCAAGAAGTCATACGTCAAGACGAAGCTTCCTTTCTTTCAGGCAAATTGGTAGTAGCATTGTCAACATAATGGTAGTGGCATTGCAAACATAATGGTAGTGGCATTGTCAACATAATGGTAGTGGCATTGTCAACATGTGTTAGTAATAAGCGATTTACTGTGCCCTAAAATAATAGTTGACCTATGGCGTAGAAGTGTTTAGAAGCTACAAAAACATCCTGCTTCATAACTGCCAGAAGAGGTCGGCATGTCCTAGACACCGGCCATGTATGTAGGATTATCAACACCACCATTCGGTCCAGCCGCTTTCACGGGATAGCCTGTGTTCACTCCGGCCGCTTGCCCGGGATTGACTGTGTTCACTTAAGCCGCTTGCGCGGTATAGCCTGTGTTCACTCCGGACGCTAGCACATGATAGACTGTGTTCACCCCAGCCGCTTGCGCGGGATAACCTGTGTTCAGCGGTTGAATGATCGAGACTGCAGGTTGAGTAACCACAGGCACTGCAAATACAACAGTCTGCATTCAACACTGCGCGCAGCATCGTACCCAAACACTGCAGGGAACATACGCCATTACGGACCTCGCACTGAATACTCTTTTTGTATTATTCCCAGGGTTAATGCACTTCGAAGCAAACCAATGTTGATGCTAACGTTAAATTCTTATATGACGCTGTATCAAAGCCGTTTAAAGTAATTTACACTTCACCCCCTGGCAGACATGTTCATTCCAACACCAACTCGACTTCTCTAGGAAACATTCAGCCATGCCGCAATTACTGCACGAAAACAACGCATTTATTAATTTTATATCCACCACTGCTTATATAACCAGGTAATAACTCATACAGTTGTTCTCTCGAACAAGAGTCCGACGTTCTAACCACTGCGCCATTGCGCTCTGTACAAACACCTTCGTTAAACTCAAACACACAACTTTACCGTGAACGATTGCTCCACGACTGCTTCTGCTGCAACACTTGCATAAACAAATGCTGAAACCCACTACGGACGCCACAGCCACGATGCCAATGACGACGAGGACCAAGACCGCTACGCTGCAATGAGACGAAACAGACATAGGCCAATGTACACCAGGTGTCACTCTCCTGTGTCTTCAATGGTGATTCGTTGTAAAGTTCGTTGGTCTTCACCACACAGGAAATTACAGTTGATAAGTTAATCTTTTATCATATTTAGAACATAGCTAATATATATTATCTGATATGCTTCTGGGAATGCTTCCTAGTCCCCTATGCATGTTGAATCTAACGATTTCATAACTTGATGACAGAAATAACCATCGTAATGATAGGTTTACACTATTTTGTCAGTGTTGCAATAGCTGTTGTATTCAGATTCGACGTTTCGAAATAGAGTCAACAATGAAATTCAATGTAGGCGTAAGATAACGAACAAACACATCGAGACCACTCACCACGTCGTACCAATCATCACCCCGGTACACTTAGCATCGTAAGATAAGGAACAAATACATGGAGACCACTCACCACGTCGTACCAACCATCACCCCGGTACACTTAGCATCGTAAGATAACGAACAAACACATGGAGACCACTCACCACGTCGTACCAACCATCACCCCGGTACACTTAGCATCGTAAGATAAGGAACAAACACATCGCGACCACTCACCACGTCGTACCAACCATCACCCCGGTACACTTAGCATCGTAAGATAACGAACAAACACATGGAGACCACTCACCACGTCGTACCAACCATCACCCCGGTACACTTAGCATCGTAAGATAACGAACAAACACATGGAGACCACTCACCACGTCGTACCAACCATCACCCCGGTACACTTAGCATCGTAAGATGAGGAACAAACACATGGAGACCACTCACCACGTCGTACCAACCATCACCCCGGTACACTTAGCATCGCACATGTCCGAGTCGCAGAAGCAGGCAGTACCACTAACGTCTTCTGGATAAAGGTTGGCCAATATCTTGGCCGGTCCCTTTAGGTCGGACGTGCTAGCCGAGTGACATCCATTTAAAAACGTATCGGCACAGCCGCGGTATTGTACGGACACTACAACGACCGCAATACCATGACATAATAGCAACAACAACAACAACAACAACAACAAAAATAATAACAATACAATTTCGAATAAACGTACACTTAAATGTATTAAATGTTTTTTGCAGAAGTTACCATCAAATACAGCCCATGTACACATAACGCTCAGCAACCGTAATATTGCGACATTACGTTCTGGTTTAACTTTTGACTGGCCGAACCAACATCAAATTAAACGGTGTTTGCACTGTGGACCGATCTATTTGGTCAAATACAGTTTGAAAGTTTAGTCCATACCGCACAACCACCGCATTAGATTGTACTTGGGAAGAAATGGAAACAAACCAAACATGTTAAGCCACTGGGCAATATCTGACGCAACTAATCGTTTACACTTTCAGGGCACTAGTACCAAATTTATATAATTTTTCAAGCATTCGTGTAACTTTTTTTTATTTATTGTGACATTCCACTACATCCTGCCGAACAACAATATACTTAGGCATAATATATAGGAACCTTATATATGCAAATGACGTCTTACCAACAAACTTTTTCACTGTCACCTCTAGATTGGCGTAAATGCAACGGTTTTGGTCGTCGGAACACCACTCCGAGCCCGTGGAGGAGTCGACGTCATCGCATGACGAGTCCGACTCGCCCGATAGCCCTAGTTCTCCAAAACTGCCTTTCATGTTCATACATTTGTAGCATTTCAAGGCGAGCGCTGAAACACAAAATAACAATTTGCAAGCAAAGAACATTTACGTTTCGCCATGTGTCGTTGGTGGGCATTATTATTTATAATATAATTGCGTATATTGTTTACTACGGTTAATATAATCGTTGTAGTCATTGTATTATTATTATTATTATTATTATTATTATTAGTAGTAGTAGTAGTAGTAGTAGTAGTAGTAGTATAGTAGTAGTAGTAGCAGTAGCAGTAGCAGTAGCAGTAGCAGCAGCAGCAGCAGCAGCAGCAGCAACAGCAGCAGCAGCAGTAGTAGCAGTAGTAAAATTAACAGTAGTAGTAGCAGTAGTAATACTAGCAGCAACAGCGGCGGCGGCGGCGGCGGCGGCGGCGGCGGCGGTAGCAGTAAAAGTAGCAGAAACAGCATCAGGAGCAGTAGCAGTATGCAGTAGTATCAGCAGCAGCAGCAGCAGCATTAGCAGTAGTAGTAGTAGTAGTAGTAGCAGCAGCAGCAGTAGCAGTTGTAGTAGTAGCAGCAGCGGCAGCAGCAGCAGTAGCAGTAGTAGCAGCAGCATTAGCAGCAGCAGCATTAGCAATAGTAGTAGTATAATAATATGTTTTTATTTTATTAAAATGGCAACTATAGCAGTTGAATTATACTGGCACAATAAAACAAACTTCATATAATAAAGTTAATACATTAATTAAGACAAAAAGTATGATTTAAAATATATCAAATTACAAAAGTGCATGAACATCATGTTTCAAGTTATGTTTGTAATAAACAAGGTCAATATGAAGGACGTAATAATAAATTAAAACAGGCATTACTATAGTAGAATAAATTATATGGCCTACTACTATTATGTAAAAAGTAAATAATTTATAAATGAGTTCATAATTACTGCCAGTGTCTTAAAGCATATGGTATAAAAGAGTTCTGAAATCGTTCAGTTGTGCAAAGCGGCACACAGTAAGTCCTCGTGTTTCGAGTTAAGTGCGGAGTTTCCCGAAGGGGACGCAGAAGATGGTGTAATTTATGTGTAGATTGTTGCATGCTTATGAATGGTGTTCTGCATAACTTCTCCCTCCGGTCTGACAGCGGTGGTAGATTTTCTGCGGTGATGGCTTCGGTGTATGACTTATCTTGGAAGATGAGCCGCATTGCCCGTCTCTGAATGTATTTTATCTGTTTTGTTTGCTTTTTAATAAGGCTCGTGTGCCACACTTGGCATGCGTATCACAATACCGATTGGACGATTTAAGTGTATATGTTGATGAGATGGTGAAGTTTCTCTTTTGAGAAGGATGATGAAATATAGACGTTGCGATGCTTTTGTAGTGATTTCGTCTATGTGTGATTGCCACTTCAGATCTTCAGATAGAGTCACACCTAGTAGACGAGTGCTGTTAACTTGTTGGATTGGTCTACCGTCGATGGTTAGCAGTGCGATGTCGGGAGTTGATTACTTGAAACAGTTCTTTCGTCTTGTCGTAGTTCAGCGCCATTTTGTTACTCGCTGTCCATTGTCCGACTTCGTCTGCTGCTACTTGGAGTGAGCTGTCCATACCGGATGATGAAGAAGCTTCCCATATTTTATATGTTCGCATACTGTTTGCAGATCATTAATATGGTGTAGGAAGTCGATTGGTCCTAATATTGTGCCTTGTGTGACACCTGCATTGATAGTGGTGTACTCCGATTTCACACTCCCGATCTTTACCCGCTGTTTGCGTTGGCACAGAAAAGATGTCAGCCATTTCAAGACGAATTTGTCAGCATCAGTAGCAGTTGCAGCAGCAGTAGCAGTAGTAGTAGCGGCAGCAGTAGCAGCAATAGCAATAGAAGTAGCAGTACCAGCACTAGTAACAGCAGCAGCAGTAGCTGCAGTAGTAGCAATAGCAGTAGCAGCAATAGGAGCAGCAGCGGTAGTAGTAGCAGTAGTGGTAGCAGCAGCAGTTGCAGTAGCAGTAACAGTAGTAGTAGTAGTATTAGTTGCAGCAGCAGCAGAAACAACAACATCAGGAGCAGCAGCAATAGCAGCAATAAAAATAGAAGTAGCAGCACTAGAAACAGCAGCAGCAGTAGCTGTAGTAGTAGTAGTAGCAGTAGCAGTAGAAGCAACAGGAGCAGCAGCAGTAGTAGCAGCAATAGTGGTAGAAGCAGCAACGGTAACAGTAGCGGTAGCAGTAGCGGTAATAATAGCAGTAGCAGTAGCGGTAATAATAACAGTAGCAGTAGCAGTAGCGGTAATAGTAGCAGTAGCGGTAATAGTAGCAATAGCAGTAGTAGTAATAGTAGCTGTAGAAGTAGCAGTAGCGGTAATAGTAGCAGTAGCAGTAGCAATATCAGTAGCAGTAGCAGTGCAGTAGCAGTAGCAGTAGTAGAAATAGTAGCAGTAGCACTAGGAGTAGCAGTAGCGATAATAGTAGCAGTAGCGGTAGCGGTAACAATAGCCGTAGCAGTAGCAGTCACAATAATACACAAATCATTACACAAAAGGAAATGGTGTGGAGGGTAAATAAGCACACTGGAGACGTCTATAAAAATACCTAATTGGTAACCTCGGTGATCACCAGGGAAGACTGTTTCATATCGGTGATCACCAGGGAAGACTGTTTCATCTCGGTGATCACCACGGAAGACTGTTTCATCTCGGTGATCACCAGGGAAGACTGTTTCATCTCGGTGATCACCAGGGAAGACTGTTTCATCTCGGTGATCACCAGGGAAGACTGTTTCATCTCGGTGATCACCAGGGAAGACTGTTTCATCTCGGTGATCACCAGGGAAGACTGTTTCATCTCGGTGATCACCAGGGAAGACTGTTTCATCTCGGTGATCACAAGGGAAGACTGTTTCATATCGGTGATCACCAGGGAAGACTGTTTCATCTCGGTGATCACCAGGGAAGACTGTTTCATCTCGGTGATCACCAAGGAAGACTGTTTCATCTCGGTGATCACAAGGGAAGACTGTTTGTTTCATCTCGGTGATCACCAGGGACGACTGTTTCATCTCGGTGATCACCAGGGAAGACTGTTTCATCTCGGTGATCACTAGAGAAGACTGTTTCATCTCGGTGATCACCAGGGAAGACTGTTTCATCTCGGTGATCACCAGGGAAGACTGTTTCATCTCGCTGATCACCGGGGAAGACTGTTTCATCTCGGTGATCACCAGAGAAGACTGTTTCATCTCGGTGATCACAAGGGAAGACTGTTTCATCTCGGTGATCACCAGGGAAGACTGTTTCATCTCGGTGATCACCAGGGAAGATTGTTTCATATCGGTGATCACCAGGGAAGACTGTTTCATCTCGGTGATCACCAGGGAAGACTGTTTCATCTCGGTGATCACCAGGGAAGACTGTTTCGTATCGGTGATCACCAGGGAAGACTGTTTCATCTCGGTGTTCACCAGGGAAGACTGTTTCATCTCGGTGATCACCAGGGAAGACTGTTTCATATCTGTGATCACCAGGGAAGACTGTTTCATCTCGGTGATCAGCAGGGAAGACTGTTTCATCTCGGTGATCACCAGGGAAGACTGTTTCATCTCGGTGATCACCAGGGAAGACTGTTTCATCTCGGTGATCACCAGGGAAGACTGTTTCATCTCGGTGATCACCAGGGAAGACTGTTTCATCTCGGTGATCACCAGAGAAGACTGTTTCATCTCGGCGATCACCAGGGAAGACTGTTTCATTTCGGCGATCACCAGGGAAGACTGTTTCATCTCGGCGATCACCAGGGAAGACTGTTTCATCTCGGCGATCACCAGGGAAGACTGTTTCATCTCGGTGATCACCAGGGAAGACTGTTTCATCTCGGTGATCACCAGGGAAGACTGTTTCATCTCGGTGATCACCAGGGAAGACTGTTTCATCTCGCTGATCACCGGGGAAGACTGTTTCATCTCGGTGATCACCAGAGAAGACTGTTTCATCTCGGTGATCACCAGGGAAGACTGTTGCATATCGGTGATCACCAGGGAAGACTGTTTCATCTCGGTGATCACCAGGGAAGACTGTTTCATCTCGGTGATCACCAGGGAAGACTGTTTCATCTCGGTGATCACCAGGGAAGACTGTTTCATCTCGGTGATCACCAGGGAAGACTGTTTCATCTCGGTGATCACCAGGGAAGACTGTTTCATCTCGGTGATCACCAGGGAAGACTGTTTCATCTCGGTGATCACCAGGGAAGACTGTTTCATCTCGGTGATCACAAGGGAAGACTGTTTCATATCGGTGATCACCAGGGAAGACTGTTTCATCTCGGTGATCACCAGGGAAGACTGTTTCATCTCGGTGATCACCAAGGAAGACTGTTTCATCTCGGTGATCACAAGGGAAGACTGTTTGTTTCATCTCGGTGATCACCAGGGACGACTGTTTCATCTCGGTGATCACCAGGGAAGACTGTTTCATCTCGGTGATCACTAGAGAAGACTGTTTCATCTCGGTGATCACCAGGGAAGACTGTTTCATCTCGGTGATCACCAGGGAAGACTGTTTCATCTCGCTGATCACCGGGGAAGACTGTTTCATCTCGGTGATCACCAGAGAAGACTGTTTCATCTCGGTGATCACAAGGGAAGACTGTTTCATCTCGGTGATCACCAGGGAAGACTGTTTCATCTCGGTGATCACCAGGGAAGATTGTTTCATATCGGTGATCACCAGGGAAGACTGTTTCATCTCGGTGATCACCAGGGAAGACTGTTTCATCTCGGTGATCACCAGGGAAGACTGTTTCGTATCGGTGATCACCAGGGAAGACTGTTTCATCTCGGTGTTCACCAGGGAAGACTGTTTCATCTCGGTGATCACCAGGGAAGACTGTTTCATATCTGTGATCACCAGGGAAGACTGTTTCATCTCGGTGATCAGCAGGGAAGACTGTTTCATCTCGGTGATCACCAGGGAAGACTGTTTCATCTCGGTGATCACCAGGGAAGACTGTTTCATCTCGGTGATCACCAGGGAAGACTGTTTCATCTCGGTGATCACCAGGGAAGACTGTTTCATCTCGGTGATCACCAGGGAAGACTGTTTCATCTCGGCGATCACCAGGGAAGACTGTTTCATTTCGGCGATCACCAGGGAAGACTGTTTCATCTCGGCGATCACCAGGGAAGACTGTTTCATCTCGGCGATCACCAGGGAAGACTGTTTCATCTCGGTGATCACCAGGGAAGACTGTTTCATCTCGGTGATCACCAGGGAAGACTGTTTCATCTCGGTGATCACCAGGGAAGACTGTTTCATCTCGCTGATCACCGGGGAAGACTGTTTCATCTCGGTGATCACCAGAGAAGACTGTTTCATCTCGGTGATCACAAGGGAAGACTGTTTCATCTCGGTGATCACCAGGGAAGACTGTTTCATCTCGGTGATCACCAGGGAAGACTGTTGCATATCGGTGATCACCAGGGAAGACTGTTTCATCTCGGTGATCACCAGGGAAGACTGTTTCATCTCGGTGATCACCAGGGAAGACTGTTTCATCTCGGTGATCACCAGGGAAGACTGTTTCATCTCGGTGATCACCAGGGAAGACTGTTGCAGTTATTAAACGTGCACTATCAATACTAGTCACTAAATGTGAGGGGAACAAAATCATATAACTTTATTTGGGGCATTTAATATGTGTAACACATAAGATGGTATCCACGAACATTAAGAAGATGAATGATAATAATAAATAAAATCAACACGTAGTTGATGGGATACGACTAATCAGCTTAAGGAAACAGCATTACATATCGCAAAAACTGTCAACGTGTTGCTAATCGGGGAAACCGGGAACCTTTGGAACGGAAATAAGGAAACAATACACCGTTATTCTAAAATACATCACTGTTGTCATTATTTTGATTTTAATAATGGAGGTGTTGTGTCCCACAGCTTTGCTTGTGTCGACTGAAGCCAGCCATACACATTTAATTTAACAAGATTTGTCATCGAAGCCAAAGACCCAGATGACAAGTTGACAAGGAAGCCATTGGCTTATCGAGAGTCCAACAATGTTCATCTACGTGTAACCCGCCCTCTTGAGATATGTGTCAACCTTGTTTTTAAACATATTCACACTGCTAGCAGTTAAACAATCCGTAGACAATTTGTTCCATTCGTTTATTGTCCTCTGTGATAACGAGTACTTCCTGATATCCTATCTACACTGATCTTTTACTGATTTTAACTAGATATACTATCTTTCTTGAGTGAAAAAAAACATATTTCTATTAATATTTTCATACCCATTAAATATTTGAAAACTTCGATGTGATCTGCTCTTAACCTCCTTGTCTCTAGAGTTGTTAAACCACATTCTTTCAGGCGTTCTTCATAACTAAGGTCTCTCAGTTCTGGAATTATTTTAGGTGCTCTCCTCTGTCATCGTTCAGGCGTATATATATCCTTCTTACGATATGGTCTCCGTGCTTGTATACAGTATTCTAAATGAGATCTAACCATTGCTTTATACAGAGGTATAATTGAATGTTATATTTCTCCTAATCAGCCCAAGAATTTGATTACCCTTTGAAGCTGCAATACCACACTGTTCTGAAACTTTCATATCAGCACTTATTGTTATTCCTAAGTTATTTTCTTTTACATTAGTACCCAGAACAGTATCTCCCATATTATAGTTTATATCCAAATACCCATGTCCTGTATGTAGGTATTACATTTCCAAAATACCATCTGCCATATACCGACCTTTAGTTGCCAACAGTTTGTCTGCCGACATATACCCATCGGCCGACCGTCTGCCGACCAATTTTTCAAATACCAGATGCCCACAAAAAGTGTTACCAACTGTTGGTGGAGAATATACACATAACGACTACAACTGAAAAAGTAGTCGCCAACATGTTGGCAACTGAAGAATCTGTATGTGTGTGGCGGGCTTTAGGTACCTGACGTTAATAGGCCCGGTTATCTGTTAAGTGGCGATAAAGACCCGAGTCACTTGCGTGTAGAATAAATATGCATGCCCAATGACATAATCTATCACATCAGCGACTGACCTATTCACGTTGCAGTACATTCGCAAAATACACTCGAATGGTGCTACTCGTGCGTCATGCCTGGTTGCACATGTAACCCGGAACGGCGACTGTTTTCAATAGACTACTTTTAGAGAACGGAAGGTGACCTAGTTTCCCCAAAACTAGACTTTTCTAACCCCACTACGATGCTTGTAGCCAGCACAGCAATGTGACCACAGCAACGTTGTACATCAGGATCTAATGTGGCTTCCTTCTCCTTTCGTCGAAATCTAACCAGTCTACTTCTGAGAGCACACGCGTGACTCTGCTCTAACAGCTATAGTCGTCTGTAACAAAATGAGCAGCTCGTTCTTCGTTGGATGTTTTCAGGCGCTTCACTGCAAAGTTACATTCAACTACATGAACTAAGTCCTAATGTTAGCTAACTCTTACCTGAGTGCTCGAACGCAAACAGCAAACAAAGGGGGAGTAGAATTCGCACAGACATAGCTTCAGTTCAGGTGGCTTGTATCGTTATAACAAAACTGAGCTTATGCTAGGTTGTTGTAGGGGTGTACAGCGCAGTTTCGTTACGATCTGGTGACTAGTCGAGTATTCACTCTTACAATGCTTGGACCGGAACCGTTACAATCACACGCGGTGCTTCGCCGTTCGGGTGTCTCGTGAGAAGGTAGATGGGATCATACCTCAGTTAGACTTCCTGGTGTGTTACAATGTAGGGCACAGTAATTTCAGATATGTGTAGTTTTAAAAAAATCATACCATCTGATATAACTGAATATGAGCAGACACATTGGCAAGTTTGCTGGTAGATCATGTTAGCAGTGTAACCGTGGATTTTTAGATGATTTAAATATGCGGAAGGATTTTTGGGAATTTTTTCGCCACAAGGCACGTGTGCGTAGTAATTTATGCCGAAATTGGTCAATATTGACGGGTGTGGCACGTTCAGCCGTTTTAAAAGAGTTAGAAATATGTGATTTTGACAACACTCGACCAGCGTGTCAATGAGATGCTGACAGCGGTAAGAAAGAAGTTTCAGAATGTTTGATGGTCCCGTTTTCTTATAATCGTGCAGTAGTAGTAGTAGTAGTAGTAGTAGTAGTAGTAGTAGTAGTAGTAGTAGTAGTAGTAGTAGTAGTAGTAGTAGTAGTAGTAGTAGTAGTAGTAGTAGTAGTAGTAGTAGTAGTAGTAGTAGTAGTAGTAGTAGTAGTAGTAGTAGTAGTAGTAGTAGTAGTAGTAGTAGTAGTAGTAGTAGTAGTAGTAGTAGTAGTAGTAGTAGTAGTAGTAGTAGTAGTAGTAGTAGTAGTAGTAGTAGTAGTAGTAGTAGTAGTAGTAGTAGTAGTAGTAGTAGTAGTAGTAGTAGTAGTAGTAGTAGTAGTAGTAGTAGTAGTAGTAGTAGTAGTAGTAGTAGTAGTAGTAGTAGTAGTAGTAGTAGTAGTAGTAGTAGTAGTAGTAGTAGTAGTAGTAGTAGTAGTAGTAGTAGTAGTAGTAGTAGTAGTAGTAGTAGTAGTAGTAGTAGTAGTAGTAGTAGTAGTAGTAGTAGTAGTAGTAGTAGTAGTAGTAGTAGTAGTAGTAGTAGTAGTAGTAGTAGTAGTAGTAGTAGTAGTAGTAGTAGTAGTAGTAGTAGTAGTAGTAGTAGTAGTAGTAGTAGTAGTAGTAGTAGTAGTAGTAGTAGTAGTAGTAGTAGTAGTAGTAGTAGTAGTAGTAGTAGTAGTAGTAGTAGTAGTAGTAGTAGTAGTAGTAGTAGTAGTAGTAGTAGTAGTAGTAGTAGTAGTAGTAGTAGTAGTAGTAGTAGTAGTAGTAGTAGTAGTAGTAGTAGTAGTAGTAGTAGTAGTAGTAGTAGTAGTAGTAGTAGTAGTAGTAGTAGTAGTAGTAGTAGTAGTAGTAGTAGTAGTAGTAGTAGTAGTAGTAGTAGTAGTAGTAGTAGTAGTAGTAGTAGTAGTAGTAGTAGTAGTAGTAGTAGTAGTAGTAGTAGTAGTATTAGCAGCAGCAGCAGCAGCAGCAGCAGCAGCAGCAGCAGCAGCAGCAGCAGCAGCAGCAGCAGCAGCAGCAGCAGCAGCAGCAGCAGCAGCAGCAGCAGCAGCAGCAGCAGCAGCAGCAGCAGTAGCCATACACATTTAACAAGATTTAACAAGATTTATCATCGAAGCCAAAGACCCAGATGGCAAGTAGACAAGGAAGCCATTGGCTTATCGAGAGTCCAACAATGTTCATCTACGTGTAACCCGCCCTCTTGAATATGTGTCAACCTTGTTTTTAAACATATTCACACTGCTAGCAGTTATACAATCCGTAGACAATTTGTTCCATTCATTTATTGTCCTCTGTGATAACGAGTACTTCCTGATATCCAATCTACACTGATCTTTTACTAATTTTAACTAGATATACTATCTTTCTTGAGTGAGAAAAACATATTTCTATTAATATTTTCATACCCATTCAATATTTAAAAACTTCGATGTGATCTCCTCTTAACCTCCTTGTCTCTAGAGTTGTTAAACCACATTCTTTCAGGCGTTCTTCATAACTAAGGTCTCTCAGTTCTGGAATAATTTTAGTTGCTCTCCTCTGTATGCGTTCAGGCGTATACATATCCTTCTTACGATATGGTCTCCACGCTTATATACAGTATTCTAAATGAGATCTAATCATTGCTTTATACAGAGGTATAATTAGCTTTTTTTTTCTTGTATGTTATGTTTCTCCTAATCAACCCAAGAATTTGATTACCCTTTGAAGCTGCAATACCACACTGTTCTGAAACTTTCATATCAGCACTTATTGTTATTCCTGTTATTCCGGAACGGCGAATGTTTTCAATAGACTACTACTACCGGAAGGTGACCTAGTTTCCCAAAAACTAGACTTTTCTAACCCCACTACGATGCTTGTAGCCAGCACAGCAATGTGACCACAGCAATGTGACCACAGCAATGTGACCACAGCAATGTGACCACGGCAACGTTGTACATCAGGATCTAATGTGGCTTCCTTCTCCTTTCGTCGAAATCTAACCAGTCTACTTCTGAGAGCACACGCGTGACTCTGCTCTAACAGCTATAGTCGTCTGTAACAAAAGGAGCAGCTCGTTCTTCGTTGGATGTTTTCAGGCGCTTCACTGCAAAGTTACATTCAACTACGTGAACTAAGTCCTAATGTTAGCTAACTCTTACCTGAGTGCTCGAACACAAACAGCAAACACAGGGGGAGTAGAACTCGCACAGACAGACAGACAGACAGACAAAATCGTTTATTTATCCATTTGTACATAGTATTACAGTAACTGTAATTCCTATTAATTAATATATTTAGTACAACGTGGATTTGGGAGACTCCTATTAAGACTAAAGAAGTCGCTCTCATAGGAGCCACCTTGGTACGTTTTCATTGAATTTATTGTATATTTCCGCTTGTGTAGATTAACGTTAACACGTACAGCTAGATTAATTATTTATTATTGACCATGCGTGCAAGTGTAGCAGTTAACTTCGGTGCATATGCATACATAGCTTTTTATAATAATTTTTTTAGCATAAGATATATATCCCTGTAAGCTGTGTGTGGTCACCTTATCTTTTAATATGTCTGGAGTATTGTTGATGATATGTGGTAAATTATATTTCAGACACTTTTTTGCAAATTCGTGTTGTGTTCTAAATGTGTGTATTTTGTTGTGTTTACGCGTGAAATGATTATGTATGTGTGTATTCTGGTTTATCGGCCAGCTTTGTAAGTATGCTGGTAATTGTTTGTGTATGAATTTATAATAAAATCGTAGTATCTGTACTTTAAGTAAGTCTTCAACCTTTAGAACAGAGAGGCTTTTAAATAATGGTTCCGTATGTGAGTTATATTTGGTTACAGATATTATTCTAATTGCTTTCTTCTGTAATTTTATTATCCTATTACACTGATAGCCCCAAATCATTAGGCAGTAATTTATGTGGGGTAATATTAATGAATTATACAGTATAATTCTGATACTTTTTGGTAAGACATGCTTCAATTTGTTTATAATTCCGATTGTCCTAGAACACTTATTTGCTATTTTCTCAATGTGTTTATTCCAATTTAAATGTGTGTCTAATATTAAACCTAAGAAGTTGAAATGTTGGACTCTTTCAATGTTTACACCATCTATTGTTAGTGTTGGTACTGTTACCTTTTTGTTTGGCATTTGAAAAATCATATATTTAGTTTTGTTGATATTTAATGTTAATTTATTTAATTTTAACCATTCTGCTATGTTGTGTAGTTCTGTATTTATCATATGTTCAGTATTTGGATTGTTTGTACCATTTGTAAAAGACCCGAGCGTACTTACTAGAGAAGTATCATCGGCATATGTAATGAATTTAAAGACATTACTGGCTTGTGAGAAATCGTTAATATATATAATGAATAACAGAGGACCTAGTATTGAGCCTTGTGGGACTCCCGTGTTTATAGGTAAGACATTTGATTTTATGTCATCAATTTTTACAAATTGCTCACGGTTTGTTAAGTAACTCTTTAGTAATTGTAATGCTGATGGTTCCAACCCATAATGTTCTAATTTTTTTAAGAGGATTGTGTGGTCAAGTGTATCAAATGCTTTCGATAAATCAAGAAATATACTGATGGGTAATTGGTTGTTATCCAAGTGTGTAGTGATCCTATCGACTATTTCTAGAGCTGCATATTCAGTTGAATGGTGGGGTCTGAATCCATATTGACTATCAGACAGTAGTTTTGTATTAGTAAAATACATGAGTAATTGGTTATTCATAATTCTTTCCAATACTTTTGAAATAACAGGCAAAAGGGATATTGGTCTATAATTTGTGAATAATGTGGGATCATTTTTCTTAAATATAGGAATAACTTTTGCTACTTTAAGTTTGTCAGGAAATTGTCCTGTGTTCAGCACTTGATTTATTAATAATGTTAAAGGTTTCACTATATCTGGTTCAATAAGTTTTAATAATTTGCTGGATATTCCATCACAACCATAGCTATTTTTATTTGGAAGGTTATTGATTATTTGTGATACGGATTCCTCTTGTATTTCTGTGAATCTGAAACCATTTGTATTCTTGTTTTTGAGAAATTTAGTGATATTATTTGCAGTTGTACATTGTATGTTTTCCGCAAGATTAGGGCCTGTTTCCGTAAAGATATGATTAAATTCATTAGCTATGTCAATCTTATTAGTATATGTCTTGTTATTTTGTTTAAAATATGTTGGAAATTGCGTACTAGATTTGTGTCTTGATATAATTTCATTAATTGCTTTCCATGTATTTGCTGCATTAAATTTGTATTTGTCGAAAAGTTGTACATAGTGTAATCTCTTTGCTTCACGAATGTTCTTCTTAAGTATTACGTTGTATGTTTTTAGATTAGTGCAACTTGTGTTTAGATTAGTGCAACTTGTGGTATATTGTGCACAATCAGGATCTAACATCTTCAGTTGTTTGTATAATTTATCTCTATATTTAATTGATCTTAATATACCTTTCGTTATCCAGTTTGATTTTTTATGTCTGTATTTGTGGAATTTGACAACTTTGGTTTGTATGTGTTTATTTTTAGTCGTTTCTATTATTTGATCTATAAGGTTATAATTGGAATTTGTATCAGCATTAGGACTCTTATCCATTTTGCTATAAATGTCTGCTGCATGAATGTCATGTTTAACTTTTAATAAGGCTTCATTAGTTTCCATGTGTATCTTAGTTGTTTTAGGATTTAATTGTTTGTTTTGTGTTGTGTCCATAAAGATAAAATAGGGTTGGTGATCTGAGAATTGTTTTATGAGTATACCTGCTCTGCTCTCTAGAATTGTTTTTGTTAATTTACAGAAAAGATTATCTATTAGTGTACCGTGTTTTTCTGAAAATCTAGTTGGTAGTGTAATTTGGGGATACATACTATGTGATGTAAGAAGATCAAAGAAATCACTGATCAGTTCATCTTCATTTAACTTTAGCAGGTTTATGTTATAATCACCGGCAAAGATTACATTGTGTTGTATTTGGTCTAGGGATGATAGCAGTAGTGAAAATTCTGTTATAAACTGTTTCAGGTTATCAATTAGATTCCTTGGAGGCCTGTAAATATTTCCTATTATTGCTGGTTTGGTCAAACCACCTTCACTTACTTTAATAATAAGCCCTTCCCAAAGTTCATAGTTGTTTAGATTTTGAATCACTTCGTATGTATATTTTGAGTCAACGTATATGATTAGTCCTCCCTTTTTACTGGATGTTTTTCCCTGTGTAATGCAATTGTATCCTTCCAGCTGTATGTGTGAGAAATCATCATTTTTAGATATACAACTCTCTTGTAGGCATATAACACTAAGTTGAATATTTTCAGTTTTTAATTCCTCTACGAATGCCTCTAATTCGCTAAATTTGGCATTAATAGATTGTATATTTGAGATTATTATGCTGAAGCAATTTTTGTTCTTTTTACACAAAGCATCAAATGCATCCGAATCAAAATATGAGGATAGACGTATGGGTTTTAATTCATTTAATTCATTAGTCTGATTTGTATTATCATCTAAGATATTATTTAAAAAGTTGTTCTGTAAGCCACCCAAATACTGTAGAAATGATTCATCCGATGTCATTTAGTGTTCATAGTTTGCTTATGTGAACTGTGCAGCATGATATGCGTCAGGTGATTTCTTGATACATTATATCTTGTATACCTCATATGCATCATTTAAAAATGTTTCATGTTGATTGTGCGTATGTTTGTATGTGTTGTAGCGTGATAATGTTATGCTCTTGTGGATGTTATTCGAATTTGATGTTATGTATTCTGCACCAACGAAGATGCATACATGAGTAAGCATAATAATAAACGTTGTCTGTGTAACAATTGTTGTCAAAGAAAAAAATGAGTATTTCAAAATTAAGTATGAAAAAAAAAACATCATAGACATCGATCGAACTAACTGTTCGGGGAGTATTAAAAATTAAAAGAATAAGGAGAGATCCTGTTCAAGCCAGAATACATTAATAATATAATGTGTTATAACTAATATGCTGCAATCTCTGGCCCGATAATCATTATTTCATATGTCACTTAGAATGTTCAGAGGCACAGTAGTAGCAACTTTGAATGTTCAAGAATGTTTCAGAATAATGTTCGGAGCCGTTTAATATATATTTAAGTCTTTGGTCCACATAATGCCACTACACAAAATGTTGGCAGTTGGCACTAGTGGTGTTACCTGTGGCTTCTGTCCAAGCGATCGGTCTACGAGAAGGTGTAGGTGTTCAGTGTACAGTGAACAAGGAATGTTCAGATCCATTTAATACATGTCCAAGTCTTTTGCAGAGTGGATTTCTTTGATCATTCCGGTGTTTGTCTTTACGAGAACTCTTCCTGTATATGTCCAACAATCGTTGATTTTGTTTTCTTTTTTGAGTGATCTAGCTTTGTATGCTAGTGCTGCCCTCTTCGATGTCAGATCTTCGTTGATATATACTTGTTCGTCTCGATGGTGCTGATTGTGGTTCTTCAGTTTGGTTCGTGACCGATACACGTCGTCTCTTACCGCCTCGCTACGAAAGCGCACTATGATCGTGCGTCTATGGGGGCGATCACGATTGTCAGTCTTCTGGCCGATGCGATGGCTTCTTTCCAGATCGGAAGCGCCTAAGTTATCGATTCCCATCTTCTTAATTGTTGTAATCACTAGATCGTTCGTTACCTCGTTTGTAGTTTCTGGGATGCCGGAGATGCGGAGGTTAGGACGACGCGTGTACTGTTCGCGTCTGTCTGCCTCCACCTCCAAGGTTTCCACCTTCTCCTCCAGTGTGCGTATTTTTGTGGTCAGGGCGGCAGTCACTCTCTCCATGTTCTCGAGTCGTACGTTTAGTTTTTGGGCAACGACATCGGCGATTTGTTCCGCAAAGTTCGCAATAAAGGATTCGTCCCTCAAAATTTCCATAAGTTTGGCCGTGGTAGAGTCGTCGCTCGAAGCACTGTATTTACGCGACTTCGGCCCCATCGTATTGTAGTTGGCTGTTTAGGTGTTTGGAGCTGGACTTTGGCCGCTCAGTCAGTCAGACAATGGGGCGCTAGCCGTTACGCATCAGTAGACACTTTCTGGGCGATAATGCGGTTCCGAATCTATTTACAGCACATGGCAGACCCACTAAGATGCCTGATATTTGAAATTCGTGAACATTACATACCTCCTTTTCGCACAAATTGCTTCAACGCATGACACCCCTGCGTTTGTTTAATAAAACGTCATCGAACTAAGTTAGGCATAAACGTGAGTTCTCACATCAACGTCCGTCCCGTAACACGTCTGCCTCACAGCGGGTCAGAGAGTAGCAGACATAGCTTCAGTTCACGTGGCTTGTATCGTTATAACAAAACTGAGCTTATGCTAGGTAAATGGACTGAAGTGGTACCGTCCAATGTTGTAGGGGTGTACAGCACAGTTTCGTTACGATCTGGTGACTAGTTGAGTGACACTCGAGTCTACTCGAGTATTCACTCTTAAAATGCTTGGACCGGAACCGTTACAATCACGCGCGGTGCTTCGCCGTTCGGGTGTCTCGTGAGAAGGTAGATGGGATCATGCCTCATTTAGACTTCCTGGTGTGTTACTATGTAGGGCACAGTAATTTCAGATATGTGTAGTTTTCAAAAAATCATATCATCTGATATAACTGCATATGAGCAGACACATTGGCAAGTTTACTGGTAGAACATGTTAGCAGTGTAACCGTGGATTTTTAGATGATTTAAATAGGCGGAAGGATTTTTGGGAATTTTTTCGCCACAAGGCACGTGTGCGTAGTAATTTATGCCGAAATTGGTCAATATTGACGGGTGTGGCACGTTCAGCCGTTTTAAAAGAGTTAGAAATATGTGATTTTGACAACACTCGACCAGCGTGTCAATGAGATGCTGACAGCGGCAAGAAAGAAGCTTCAGAATTTTTGATGGTCCCGTTTTCTTATAATCGTGCAAAACGTTAACATGGTCACCAATGGGAAATGTAACAGGAGGCTGAACCCAGATACACCGGCACCCTGATCTACATAGCCGCCATTTGGACTCGTCTGTTTGTTGACATACTTTCCCGGAAAGCCACACGGCTTGCCCGGTAGCTGGTCCTTTGTTCACACCAGTCATGCTTTGAATGGAATGGTGGGGGGGGGGTGTGGGCTATGATCAGAAATTATTTTCGGTCGCACTGGTGTCCCGATAGACTGCGTGGATATTTTAAATGAAGCGAACTAGCGAACTTTATTTGTCTATGACTCATGATGAATCCAGAAGTAAAATAGTGATGTGTTGGCACACAAGCGCTCACACCACATCCACGCGTGTGCGTGCGCGTGTGCGAGTGCTTATGTGTATATGGGTGCGTGTGTGTGTGCGCGTGTGCGTATGTGTATATGGATGCATGCGTGTGCGTGCGTGTGCATATATAATATGTGAACATGTGTTCATATGTACGTCCAATTGTATGAATAATATGTCACGCACTGCAGTTAGCCTCTTTCCGACGTATCTAGTTCACAACCCAGTCTGCCACACTGGTGAGCATTATGACATAAAGCATCACATAGGTCAATGCGATATAGTGCCAGTTTAATCATAAACATGATACATTCTGAGATCAAGAAAATGTTTCCCGAGCTGCTGTGTGTGGCAATGAGACGTACTTTTACAACACGGCAATCACATTCACACTTAAATGAACAGTCCTTTCTGCTTCTCTACCAGAACTGTCAATTTGATACTTTTTTCATATCACATTTATGACTAATTGCTGCTGACTATGGAAACTAAATATCACATGTTGTTCATCATTAGTTATAATAAGATATTCAAGATTCCACCTTTTAAGCATTTTAGTATTTTAGGTCCTTATGATGTGACCAGTGATAGCTCAGGAAGAGACACGGTCAAGTGAAACACTATCCAACAGAAATGAATTGAAACACTATCCAACAGAAATAAATTGAAACACTATCAAACAGAAATGAATTGAAACACTATCAAACAGAAATTAAAGGTTCAGGCAAAGCTACCATAAATACTTATGAATCAGTTTACATTTAAATACAACTGTGTATGAGTGCAACAGCATTTGAATCAGTTCAAACATTTGCATTTAAATGCGAGCCCAAGCCTGGTACATTGTTTGTACTTCACCTTAAGCTGGAGTTCAGTGGAATACATTGCATTATTTTGATTCAACACCGTTTCACAATAACGACAGCCACCAGTATTCCAGTAAGCAACATGTGTAAACACGACCAGGACATGGTATAACAGCTGGTGTTCGTCCGAGCGAACCCGTCTGCGAAACAAATACAAATACCAATAAGATACAAAGTGGAAAACCGACACCAAGCAAACACCCATTCCGGGCTTTTAAGCCATTTTGCATTTACATTAACGTTCACAAAACTAGCAAAGCGTTTTGTTGTCTGCTATGTATTTTATAGGGTTTTATATAACAGGTTAAGGTGTAAAATAACTATAAAAACACAATTGGCGACGAAAATACCTCATATTCCTTGTGGCATCTTCCTCCACAGATGCCAAGACTCCCATTAATAGCAATTAATAACACGTCTATGGTAGGCGACCTTCTAACCCAACTCTCCTTTGTTGGATCTCACTTCCCAAAATCACGTGTAGAAGTTTAAGGGATATGTTTAAACGCTATGAAAATAGTTTCTTCTCCATTGTATATTCCTGCTTCATTGCATGATCAGAATACCATACTGCAGTCAAGAAGTCATACGTCAAGACGAAGCTTCCTTTCTTTCAGGCATAATGGTAGTGGCATTGTCAACATAATGGTAGTGGCATTGCCAACATAATGGTAGTGGCATTGTCAACATAATGGTAGTGGCATTGTCAACATAATGGTAGTGGCATTGTCAACATAATGGTAGTGGCATTGTCAACATGTGTTAGTAATAAGCGATTTACTGTGCCCTAAAATAATAGTTGACCTATAGCGTAGAAGTGTTTAGAAGCTACAAAAACATCCTGCTTCATAACTGCCAGAAGAGGTCGGCATGTCCTAGACACAGGCCATGTATGTAGGATTATCAACACCACCGTTCGGTCCAGCCGCTTGCACGGGATAACCTGTGTTCACTCCGGCCGCTTGCACGGGATTGACTGTGTTCACCCCAGCCGCTTGCGCAGGATAGCCTGTGTTCACTCCGGCCGCTAACACGGGATAGCCTGTGTTCACTCCGGCCGCTAACACGGGATAGACTGTGTTCACTCCAGCCGCTTGCGCGGGATAGCCTGTGTTCAGCGGTTGAATGATCGAGACTGCAGGTTGAGTCACAGGCACTGCAAGTACAACAGTCTGCATTCAACACTGCGCACAGCGTCGTACCCAAGAGCTGCAGGGAACATACACCATTACGGACTTCGCACTGAATACTCTTTTTGTATTATTCCCAGGGTTAATGCACTTCGAAGCAAACCAATGTTGATGCTAACGTTAAATTCTTATATGACGCTGTATCAAAGCCGTTTAAAGTAATTTACACTTCACCCCCTGGCAGACATGTTCTTTCCAACACCAACTCGACTTCTCTAGGAAACATTCAGCCATGCCGCAATTACTGCACGAAAACAACGCATTTATTAATTTTATATCCACCACTGCTTATATAACCAGGTAATAACTCATACAGTTGTTCTCTCGAACAAGAGTCCGACGTTCTAACCACTGCGCCATTGCGCTCTGTACAAACACCTTCGTTAAACTCAAACACACAACTTTACCGTGAACGATTGCTCCACGACTGCTTCTGCTGCAACACTTGCATAAACAAATGCTGAAACCCACTACGGACGCCACAGCCACGATGCCAATGACGACGAGGACCCAGACCGCTACGCTGCAATGAGACGAAACAGACATAGGCCAATGTACACCAGGTGTCACTCTCCTGTGTCTTCAATGGTGATTCGTTGTAAAGTTCGTTGGTCTTCACCACACAGGAAATTACAGTTGATAAGTTAATCTTTTATCATATTTAGAACATAGCTAATGTATATTATCTGATATGCTTCGGGGAATGCTATCTAGTCCCCTATGCATGTTGAATCTAACGATTTCATAACTTGATAACAGAAATAACCATCGTAATGATAGGTTTACACCATTTTGTCAGTGTTGCAATAACTGTTGTATTCAGATTCGACGTTTCGAAATAGAGTCAACAATGAAATTCAATGTAGGCGTAAGATAACGAACAAACCCATCGAGACCACTCACCACGTCGTACCAACCATCACCCCGGTACACTTAGCATCGTAAGATAACGAACAAACACATGGAGACCACTCACCACGTCGTACCAACCATCACCCCGGTACACTTAGCATCGTAAGATAACGAACAAACACATGGAGACCACTCACCACGTCGTACCAACCATCACCCCGGTACACTTAGCATCGTAAGATAACGAACAAACCCATCGAGACCACTCACCACGTCGTACCAACCATCACCCCGGTACACTTAGCATCGTAAGATAACGAACAAACACATGGAGACCACTCACCACGTCGTACCAACCATCACCCCGGTACACTTAGCATCGTAAGATAACGAACAAACACATCGAGACCACTCACCACGTCGTACCAACCATCACCCCGGTACACTTAGCATCGTAAGATAACGAACAAACACATGGAGACCACTCACCACGTCGTACCAACCATCACCCCGGTACACTTAGCATCGTAAGATAAGGAACAAACACATGGAGACCACTCACCACGTCGTACCAACCATCACCCCGGTACACTTAGCATCGTAAGATAACGAACAAACACATGGAGACCACTCACCACGTCGTACCAACCATCACCCCGGTACACTTAGCATCGTAAGATAAGGAACAAACACATCGAGACCACTCACCACGTCGTACCAACCATCACCCCGGTACACTTAGCATCGTAAGATAACGAACAAACACATCGAGACCACTCACCACGTCGTACCAACCATCACCCCGGTACACTTAGCATCGTAAGATAACGAACAAACACATGGAGACCACTCACCACGTCGTACCAACCATCACCCCGGTACACTTAGCATCGTAAGATAACGAACAAACACATCGAGACCACTCACCACGTCGTACCAACCATCACCCCGGTACACTTAGCATCGTAAGATAACGAACAAACACATGGAGACCACTCACCACGTCGTACCAACCATCACCCCGGTACACTTAGCATCGCACATGTCCGAGTCGCAGAAGCAGGCAGTACCACTAACGTCTACTGGAGAAAGGTTGGCCAACATCTTGGCCGGTCCCTTTAGGTCGGACGTGCTAGCCGAGTGACATCCATTTGAAAACGTATCGGCACAGCCGCGGTATTGTACGGTTAACGTCGTAGAATCTACAACGACCGCAATACCATGACATAATAGCAACAACAACAACAACAACAACAACAATAATAATAATAATAAGAAGAAGTACAATTTCGAATAAACGTACACTTAAATGTATTAAATGTTTTTTGCAGAAGTTACCATCAAATACAGCCCATGTACACATAACGCTCAGCAACCGTAATGTTGCGACATTACGTTCTGGTTTAACTTTTGATTGACTGGCCGAACCAACATCAAATTAAACTGTGTTTGCACTGTGGACCCGATCTATTTGGTCAACTACAGTTTGAAAGTTTAGTCCATACCGCACAACCACCGCATTAGATTGTACTTGGGAAGAAATGGAAACAAACCAAACATGTTAAGCCACTGGGCAATATCTGATGCAACTAATCGTTTACACTTTCAGGGCACTAGTACCAAATTTATATAATTTTTCAAGCATTCGTGTAACTTTTTTTTTATTTATTGTGACATTCCACTACATCCTGCCGAACAACAATATACTTAGGCATAATATATAGGAACTTTATATATGCAAATGACGTCTTACCAAAAAACTTTTTCACTGTCACCTCTAGATTGGCGTAAATGCAACGGTATTGGTCGTCGGAACACGTCTCCGAGCCCGTGGAGGAGTCGATGTCATCGCATGACGAGTCCGACTCGCCCGATAGCCCTAGCCCTCCAATACTGCCTTTCATGTTCATACATTTGTAGCATTTCAAGGCGAACGCTGAAACACAAAATAACAATTTGCAAGCAAAAAACATTTACGTTTCGCCATGTGTCGTTGGTGGGCATTATTATTTATAATATAATTGCGTATTTTGTTTAATACGGTTAATATAATCGTTGTAGTCATTGTATTAGTAGTAGTATTAGTAGTAGTAGTAGTAGTATAGTAGTAGTAGTAGTAGTAGTAGTAGTAGTAGTAGTAGTAGTAGTAGTAGTAGTAGTAGTAGTAGTAGTAGTAGTAGTAGTAGTAGTAGTAGTAGTAGTTGTATAGTAGTAGTAGTAGTAGTAGTAGTAGTAGTAGTAGTAGTAGTAGTAGTAGTAGTAGTAGTAGTAGTAGTAGTAGTAGTAGTAATAGCAGCAGCAGCAGCAGCAGCAGCAGCAGCAGCAGCAGCAGCAGCAGTAGTAGCAGTAGTAAAATTAGCAGTAGTAGTAGCAGTAGTAATACTAGCAGCAACAGCGGCGGCGGCGGTAGCAGTAATAGTAGCAGAAGTAGTAGTAGCAGCATGAGGAGCAGTAGCAGTATGCAGTAGTAGTAGTAGTAGCAGCAGCAGCAGTAGCAGTTGTAGTAGTAGCAGCAGCGGCAGCAGCAGCAGTAGCAGTAGTAGCAGCAGCATTAGCAATAGTAGTAGTATAATAATATGTTTTTATTTTATTAAAATGGCAACTATAGCAGTTGAATTATACTGGCACAATAAAAAACAAACTTAATATAATAAAGTTAATACATTAATTAAGACAAAAAGTATGATTTAAAATATATCAAATTAAAAAAGTGCATGAACATCATGTTTAAAGTTATGTTTGTAATAAACAAGGTCAATATGAAGGACGTAATAATAAATTAAAACAGGCATTACTATAGTAGAATAAATTATATGGCCTACTACTATTATGTAAAAAGTAAATAATTTATAAATGAGTTCATAATTACTGCCAGTGTCTTAAAGCATATGGTATAAAATAATTCTGAAATCGTGCAGTTGTGCAACGCGGCACACAAGTAAGTCCTAGTGTTTCGAGTTAAGTACGGAGTTTCCCGGAGGGAGGCAAAAGATGGTGTAATTTATGTGTAAATTGTTGCATGCTTATGAATAGTGTTCTACATAACTTCTCCCTCCGGTCTGACAGCGTTGGTAGATTGGCTGCGGTGATGGCTTCAGTGTATGACTTATCTTTGAAAATGATCCGCATTGCCCGTCTCTGAATGTATTTTTATCTGTTTTGTTTGTTTTTTTGTGAGGCTCGTGTGCCACACTTGGCATGCGTATCATAATACCGATCTGACGATTTAAGTGTATATGTTGATGAGATGGTGAGGTTGCTCTTTTGAGAAGGATAATAAAATATAGACGTTGCGATGCTTTTGTAGTGATTTCGTCTATGTGTGATTGCCACTTCAGATTTTCAAATAGAGTCACACCTAGTAGACGAGTGTTGCTAACTTGTTGAATTGGTTAGCAGTGCGATGTATGGAGTTGATTTCTTGAAACATGTTCGCAGTTCTTTCGTCTTGTCGTAGTTCAGCGCCATGTTGTTACTCGCTGTCCATTGCTCGACTTCGTCTGCTGCTACTTGGAGTGAGCTGTCCATACCGGAGGATGAAAAAGCTTCCCATATTGTGCTTCATCGACATATTTTATATGTTCGCATACTGTTTGCAGATCATTAATATGGTGTAGGAAGTCGATTGGTCCTAATATTGTGCCTTGTGTGACACCTGCATTGATAGTGGTGTACTCCGATTTCACACTCCCGATCTTTATCCGCTGTTTGCGTTGGCACAGAAAAGATGTCAGCCATTTCAAGACGAATTTGTCGGCAGCAGTAGCAGTTGCAGCAGCAGTAGCAGTAGTAGTAGCGGCAGTAGTAGCAGCAACAGCAACAGAAGTAGCAGTACCAGCACTAGTAGCAGCAGCAGCAGTAGCTGCAGTAGTAGCAGTAGCAGTAGCAGCAATAGGAGCAGCAGCGGTAGTAGTAGCAGTAGTAGTAGTAGTAGTAGTAGTAGTAGTAGTAGTAGTAGTAGTAGTAGTAGTAGTAGTAGTAGTAGTAGTAGTAGTAGTAGAAGTAGTAGTAGTAGTAGTAGTAGTAGTAGTAGTAGTAGTAGTAGTAGTAGTAGTAGTAGTAGTAGTAGTAGTAGTAGTAGTAGCGGCAGCAGCAGCAGTAGCAGAAACAACAACATCAGGAGCAGCAGCAATAGCAGCAATAGCAGCAATAGAAGTAGCAGCACTAGAAACAGCAGCAGCAGTAGCTGCAGTAGTAGTAGTAGTAGTAGTAGTAGTAGTAGTAGTAGTAGTAGTAGTAGTAGTAGTAGTAGTAGTAGTAGTAGTAGTAGCAGCAGCAGCAGCAGCAGCAGCAGCAGCAGCAGCAGCAGCAGCAGCAGCAGCAGCAGTAGCAGCAGTAATGGTAGCAGCAGCAACGGTAACAGTAGCGGTAGCAGTAGCAGTAGCAGTAGCAGTAATAGTACCAGTAGCGGTAGCGGTAACAATAGCAGTAGCAGTAACAATAACAATAGCAGTAACAAAATTACACACATCACTACACAAAAGGAAATGGTGTGGAGGTAAATAATCACATTGGAAATGGAGACGACTTCACAAAGACCTAATCTCGGTAATCACCAGGGAAGACTGTTGCAGCTATTAAACGTGCACTACCAATACTAGTCACTAAATGTGAGGGGAACAAAATCATATAACTTTATTTTGGGCATTTAATATGTGTAACACATAAGATGGTATCCACGAACATTAAGAAGATGATTGATAATAATAAATAAAATCAACACGTAGTTGATGGGATACGACTAATCAGCTTAATGAAACAGCATTACATATCGCAAAAACTGTCAACGTGTTGCTAATCGGGGAAACCGGGAACCTTTGGAACGGAAATAAGGAAACATTACACCGTTATTCTAAAATACATCACTGTTGTCATTATTTTGGATTTTAATAATGGAGGTGTTGTGTCCCACAGATTTGCTTGTGTCGACTAAAGCCAGCCATACACATTTAACAAGATTTAACAAGATTTATCATCGAAGCCAAAGACCCAGATGGCAAGTAGACAAGGAAGCCATTGGCTTATCGAGAGTCCAACAATGTTCATCTACGTGTAACCCGCCCTCTTGAATATGTGTCAACCTTGTTTTTAAACATATTCACACTGCTAGCAGTTACACAATCCGTAGACAATTTGTTCCATTCGTTTATTGTCCTCTGTGATAACGAGTACTTCCTGATATCCAATCTACACTGATCTTTTACTAATTTTAACTAGATATACTATCTTTCTTGAGTGAGAAAAACATATTTCTATTAATATTTTCATACCCATTCAATATTTAAAAACTTCGATGTGATCTCCTCTTAACCTCCTTGTCTCTAGAGTTGTTAAACCACATTCTTTCAGGCGTTCTTCATAACTAAGGTCTCTCAGTTCTGGAATAATTTTAGTTGCTCTCCTCTGTATGCGTTCAGGCGTATACATATCCTTCTTACGATATGGTCTCCACGCTTATATACAGTATTCTAAATGAGATCTAATCATTGCTTTATACAGAGGTATAATTAGCTTTTTTTTTCTTGTATGTTATGTTTCTCCTAATCAACCCAATAATTTGATTACCCTTTGAAGCTGCAATACCACACTGTTCTGAAACTTTCATATCAGCACTTATTGTTATTCCTGTTATTCCGGAACGGCGAATGTTTTCAATAGACTACTACTACCGGAAGGTGACCTAGTTTCCCAAAAACTAGACTTTTCTAACCCCACTACGATGCTTGTAGCCAGCACAGCAATGTGACCACAGCAATGTGACCACAGCAATGTGACCACAGCAATGTGACCACAGCAATGTGACCACAGCAATGTGACCACAGCAATGTGACCACAGCAATGTGACCACAGCAATGTGACCACGGCAATGTAACCACGGCAACGTTGTACATCAGGATCTAATGTGGCTTCCTTCTCCTTTCGTCGAAATCTAACCAGTCTACTTCTGAGAGCACACGCGTGACTCTGCTCTAACAGCTATAGTCGTCTGTAACAAAAGGAGCAGCTCGTTCTTCGTTGGATGTTTTCAGGCGCTTCACTGCAAAGTTACATTCAACTACGTGAACTAAGTCCTAATGTTAGCTAACTCTTACCTGAGTGCTCGAACACAAACAGCAAACACAGGGGGAGTAGAATTCGCACAGACATAGCTTCAGTTCAGGTGGCTTGTATCGTTATAACAAAACTGAGCTTATGCTAGGTAAATGGACTGAAGTGGTACCGTCCAATGTTGTAGGGGTGTACAGCGCAGTTTCGTTACGATCTGGTGACTAGTTGAGTGACACTCGAGTCTACTCGAGTATTCACTCTTAAAATGCTTGGACCGGAACCGTTACAATCACGCGCGGTGCTTCGCCGTTCGGGTGTCTCGTGAGAAGGTAGATGGGATCATGCCTCAGTTAGACTTCCTGGTGTGTTACAATGTAGGGCACAGTAATTTCAGATATGTGTAGTTTTCAAAAAATCATATCATCTGATATAACTGCATATGAGCAGACACATTGGCAAGTTTACTGGTAGAACATGTTAGCAGTGTAACCGTGGATTTTTAGATGATTTAAATAGGCGGAAGGATTTTTGGGAATTTTTTCGCCACAAGGCACGTGTGCGTAGTAATTTATGCCGAAATTGGTCAATATTGACGGGTGTGGCACGTTCAGCCGTTTTAAAAGAGTTAGAAATATGTGATTTTGACAACACTCGACCAGCGTGTCAATGAGATGCTGACAGCGGCAAGAAAGAAGCTTCAGAATTTTTGATGGTCCCGTTTTCTTATAATCGTGCAAAACGTTAACATGGTCACCAATGGGAAATGTAACAGGAGGCTGAACCCAGATACACCGGCACCCTGATCTACCTAGCCGCCATT
This sequence comes from Lamellibrachia columna, assembly GCA_963662155.1. Classification (NCBI taxonomy): domain Eukaryota; kingdom Metazoa; phylum Annelida; class Polychaeta; order Sabellida; family Siboglinidae; genus Lamellibrachia; species Lamellibrachia columna. The sequence goes on from OY759274.1 coordinate 44,845,190, forward strand.
TGGACTCGTCTGTTTGTTGACATACTTTCCCGGAAAGCCACACGGCTTGCCCGGTAGCTGGTCCTTTGTTCACACCAGTCATGCTTTGAATGGAATGGTGGGGGGGGGGGTGTGGGCTATGATCAGAAATTATTTTCGGTCGCACTGGTGTCCCGATAGACTGCGTGGATATTTCAAATGAAGCGAACTAGCGAACTTTATTTGTCTATGACTCATGATGAATCCAGAAGTAAAATAGTGATGTGTTGGCACACAAGCGCTCACACCACATCCACGCGTGTGCGTGCGCGTGTGCGAGTGCTTATGTGTATATGGGTGCGTGTGTGTGTGCGCGTGTGCGTATGTGTATATGGATGCATGCGTGTGCGTGCGTGTGCATATATAATATGTGAACATGTGTTCATATGTACGTCCAATTGTATGAATAATATGTCACGCACTGCAGTTAGCCTCTTTCCGACGTATCTAGTTCACAACCCAGTCTGCCACACTGGTGAGCATTATGACATAAAGCATCACATAGGTCAATGCGATATAGTGCCAGTTTAATCATAAACATGATACATTCTGAGATCAAGAAAATGTTTCCCGAGCTGCTGTGTGTGGCAATGAGACGTACTTTTACAACACGGCAATCACATTCACACTTAAATGAACAGTCCTTTCTGCTTCTCTACCAGAACTGTCAATTTGATACTTTTTTCATATCACATTTATGACTAATTGCTGCTGACTATGGAAACTAAATATCACATGTTGTTCATCATTAGTTATAATAAGATATTCAAGATTCCACCTTTTAAGCATTTTAGTATTTTAGGTCCTTATGATGTGACCAGTGATAGCTCAGGAAGAGACACGGTCAAGTGAAACACTATCCAACAGAAATGAATTGAAACACTATCCAACAGAAATAAATTGAAACACTATCAAACAGAAATGAATTGAAACACTATCAAACAGAAATTAAAGGTTCAGGCAAAGCTACCATAAATACTTATGAATCAGTTTACATTTAAATACAACTGTGTATGAGTGCAACAGCATTTGAATCAGTTCAAACATTTGCATTTAAATGCGAGCCCAAGCCTGGTACATTGTTTGTACTTCACCTTAAGCTGGAGTTCAGTGGAATACATTGCATTATTTTGATTCAACACCGTTTCACAATAACGACAGCCACCAGTATGCCAGTAAGCAACATGTGTAAACACGACCAGGACATGGTATAACAGCTGGTGTTCGTCCGAGCGAACCCGTCTGCGAAACAAATACAAATACCAATAAGATACAAAGTGGAAAACCGACACCAAGCAAACACCCATTCCGGGCTTTTAAGCCATTTTGCATTTACATTAACGTTCACAAAACTAGCAAAGCGTTTTGTTGTCTGCTATGTATTTTATAGGGTTTTATATAACAGGTTAAGGTGTAAAATAACTATAAAAACACAATTGGCGACGAAAATACCTCATATTCCTTGTGGCATCTTCCTCCACAGATGCCAAGACTCCCATTAATAGCAATTAATAACACGTCTATGGTAGGCGACCTTCTAACCCAACTCTCCTTTGTTGGATCTCACTTCCCAAAATCACGTGTAGAAGTTTAAGGGATATGTTTAAACGCTATGAAAATAGTTTCTTCTCCATTGTATATTCCTGCTTCATTGCATGATCAGAATACCATACTGCAGTCAAGAAGTCATACGTCAAGACGAAGCTTCCTTTCTTTCAGGCATAATGGTAGTGGCATTGTCAACATAATGGTAGTGGCATTGCCAACATAATGGTAGTGGCATTGTCAACATAATGGTAGTGGCATTGTCAACATAATGGTAGTGGCATTGTCAACATAATGGTAGTGGCATTGTCAACATGTGTTAGTAATAAGCGATTTACTGTGCCCTAAAATAATAGTTGACCTATAGCGTAGAAGTGTTTAGAAGCTACAAAAACATCCTGCTTCATAACTGCCAGAAGAGGTCGGCATGTCCTAGGCCATGTATGTAGGATTATCAACACCACCGTTCGGTCCAGCCGCTTGCACGGGATAGCCTGTGTTCACTCCGGCCGCTTGCACGGGATTGACTGTGTTCACCCCAGCCGCTTGCGCGGGATAGCCTGTGTTCACTCCGGCCGCTAACACGGGATAGCCTGTGTTCACTCCGGCCGCTAACACGGGATAGCCTGTGTTCACTCCGGCCGCTAACACGGGATAGACTGTGTTCACTCCAGCCACTTGCGCGGGATAGCCTGTGTTCAGCGGTTGAATGATCGAGACTGCAGGTTGAGTCACAGGCACTGCAAGTACAACAGTCTGCATTCAACACTGCGCACAGCGTCGTACCCAAGAGCTGCAGGGAACATACACCATTACGGACCTCGCACTCAATACTCTTTTTGTATTATTCCCAGGGTTAATGCACTTCGAAGCAAACCAATGTTGATGCTAACGTTAAATTCTTATATGACGCTGTATCAAAGCCGTTTAAAGTAATTTACACTTCACCCCCTGGCAGACATGTTCATTCCAACACCAACTCGACTTCTCTAGGAAACATTCAGCCATGCCGCAATTACTGCACGAAAACAACGCATTTATTAATTTTATATCCACCACTGCTTATATAACCAGGTAATAACTCATACAGTTGTTCTCTCGAACAAGAGTCCGACGTTCTAACCACTGCGCCATTGCGCTCTGTACAAACACCTTCGTTAAACTCAAACACACAACTTTACCGTGAACGATTGCTCCACGACTGCTTCTGCTGCAACACTTGCATAAACAAATGCTGAAACCCACTACGGACGCCACAGCCACGATGCCAATGACGACGAGGACCCAGACCGCTACGCTGCAATGAGACGAAACAGACATAGGCCAATGTACACCAGGTGTCACTCTCCTGTGTCTTCAATGGTGATTCGTTGTAAAGTTCGTTGGTCTTCACCACACAGGAAATTACAGTTGATAAGTTAATCTTTTATCATATTTAGAACATAGCTAATGTATATTATCTGATATGCTTCGGGGAATGCTATCTAGTCCCCTATGCATGTTGAATCTAACGATTTCATAACTTGATGACAGAAATAACCATCGTAATGATAGGTTTACACCATTTTGTCAGTGTTGCAATAACTGTTGTATTCAGATTCAACGTTTCGAAATAGAGTCAACAATGAAATTCAATGTAGGCGTAAGATAACGAACAAACACATCGAGACCACTCACCACGTCGTACCAACCATCACCCCGGTACACTTAGCATCGTAAGATAACGAACATACACATCGAGACCACTCACCACGTCGTACCAACCATCACCCCGGTACACTTAGCATCGTAAGATAACCAACAAACACATGGAGACCACTCACCACGTCGTACCAACCATCACCCCGGTACACTTAGCATCGCACATATCCGAGTCGCAGAAGCAGGCAGTACCACTAACGTCTGCTGGAGAAAGGTTGGCCAACATCTTGGCCTGTCCCTTTAGGTCGGACGTGCTAGCCGAGTGACATCCATTTGAAAACGTATCGGCACAGCCGCGGTATTGTACGGTTAACGTCGTAGAAACTACAACGACCGCAATACCATGACATAATAGCAACAACAACAACAACAACAACAACAATAATAATAATAAGAAGAAGAAGTACAATTTCGAATAAACGTACACATAAATGTATTAAATGTTTTTTGCAGAAGTTACCATCAAATACAGCCCATGTACACATAACGCTCAGCAACCGTAATATTGCGACATTACGTTCTGGTTTAACTTTTGATTGACTGGCCGAACCAACATCAAATTAAACGGTGTTTGCACTGTGGACCCGATCTATTTGGTCAACTACAGTTTGAAAGTTTAGTCCATACCGCACAACCACCGCATTAGATTGTACTTGGGAAGAAATGGAAACAAACCAAACATGTTAAGCCACTGGGCAATATCTGACGCAACTAATCGTTTACACTTTCAGGGCACAAGTACCAAATTTATATAATTTTTCAAGCATTCGTGTAACTTTTTTTTAATTTATTGTGACATTCCACTACATCCTGCCGAACAACAATATACTTAGGCATAATATATAGGAACCTTATATATGCAAATGACGTCTTACCAAAAAGTTGTTTCACTGTCACCTCTAGATTGGCGTAAATGCAATGGTATTGGTTGTCGGAACACGTCTCCGAGCCCGTGGAGGAGTCGACGTCATCGCATGACGAGTCCGACTCGCCCGATAGCCCTCCAATACTGCCTTTGATGTTCATACATTTGTAGCATTTCAAGGCGAACGCTGAAACACAAAATAACAATTTGCAAGCAAAGAACATTTACGTTTCGCCATGTGTCGTTGGTGGGCATTATTATTTATAATATAATTGCGTATATTGTTTACTACGGTTAATATAATCGTTGTAGTCATTGTATTATTATTAGTAGTAGTATTAGTAGTAGTAGTAGTAGTAGTAGTAGTAGTAGTATAGTAGTAGTAGTAGTAGTAGTAGTAGCAGCAGCAGCAGCAGCAGCAGCAGCAGCAGCAGCAGCAGCAGCAGCAGCAGCAGCAGTAGTAGCAGTAGTAAAATTAGCAGTAGTAGTAGCAGTAGTAATACTAGCAGCAACAGCGGCGGCGGCGGCGGCGGCGGCGGCGGCGGCGGCGGCGGCGGCGGCGGCGGCGGCGGCGGCGGCGGCGGTAGCAGTAATAGTAGCAGAAGCAGTAGTAGCAGCATCAGGAGCAGTAGCAGTAGTAGTAGTAGTAGCAGCAGCAGCAGTAGCAGTTGTAGTAGTAGCAGCAGCGGCAGCAGCAGCAGTAGCAGTAGTAGCAGCAGCATTAGCAATAGTAGTAGTATAATAATATGTTTTTATTTTATTAAAATGGCAACTATAGCAGTTGAATTATACTGGCACAATAAAACAAACTTCATATAATAAAGTTAATACATTAATTAAGACAAAAAGTATGATTTAAAATATATCAAATTACAAAAGTGCATGAACATCATGTTTCAAGTTATGTTTGTAATAAACAAGGTCAATATGAAGGACGTAATAATAAATTAAAACAGGCATTACTATAGTAGAATAAATTATATGGCCTACTACTATTATGTAAAAAGTAAATAATTTATAAATGAGTTCATAATTACTGCCAGTGTCTTAAAGCATATGGTATAAAAGAGTTCTGAAATCGTTCAGTTGTGCAACGCGGCACACAGTAAGTCCTCGTGTTTCGAGTTAAGTGCGGAGTTTCCCGAAGGGGACGCAGAAGATGGTGTAATTTATGTGTAGATTGTTGCATGCTTATGAATGGTGTTCTGCATAACTTCTCCCTCCGGTCTGACAGCGGTGGTAGATTGGCTGCGGTGATGGCTTCGGTGTATGACTTATCTTGGAAGATGAACCGCATTGCCCATCTCTGAATGTATTTTATCTGTTTTGTTTGCTTTTTAATAAGGCTCGTGTGCCACACTTGGCATGCGTATCACAATACCGATTAAACGATTTAAGTGTATATGTTGATGAGATGGTGAAGTTTCTCTTTTGAGAAGGATGATGAAATATAGACGTTGCGATGCTTTTGTAGTGATTTCGTCTATGTGTGATTGCCACTTCAGATTTTCAAATAGAGTCACACCTAGTAGACTAGTGTTGCTAACTTGTTGAATTGGTTAGCAGTGCGATGTATGGAGTTGATTTCTTGAAACATGTTCGCAGTTCTTTCGTCTTGTCGTAGTTCAGCGCCATTTTGTTACTCGCTGTCCATTGCCCGACTTCGTCTGCTGCTACTTGGAGTGAGCTGTCCATACCGGATGATGAAGAAGCTTCCCATATTTTATATGTTCGCATACTGTTTGCAGATCATTAATATGGTGTAGGAAGTCGATTGGTCCTAATATTGTGCCTTGTGTGACACCTGCATTGATAGTGGTGTACTCCGATTTCACACTCCCGATCTTTACCCGCTGTTTGCGTTGGCACAGAAAAGATGTCAGCCATTTCAAGACAAATTTGTCAGCATCAGTAGCAGTTGCAGCAGCAGTAGCAGTAGTAGTAGTGGCAGTAGTAGCAGCAATAGCAACAGAAGTAGCAGTACCAGCACTAGTAACAGCAGCAGCAGTAGCTGCAGTAGTAGCAGTAGCAGCAATAGGAGCAGCAGCGGTAGTAGTAGTAGTATTAGTTGCAGCAGCAGCAGCAGCAGAAACAACAACATCAGGAGCAGCAGCAATAGCAGCAATAACAATAGAAGTAGCAGCACTAGAAACAGCAGCAGCAGTAGCAGTAGTAGTAGCAGTAGCAGCAACAGGAGCAGCAGCAGTAGTAGCAGCAGTAGTGGTAGCAGCAGCAACGGTAACAGTAGCAGTAGCGGTAATAATAGCAGTAGCAGTAGCGGTAATAGTAGCAGTAGCAGTAGCGGTAATAGTAGCATTAGCAGTAGCATTAGCAGTAGCAGTATCAGTATCAGTATCAGTAGCAGTTCAGTAGCAGTAGCAGTAGCAGTAGTAGTAATAGTAATAGTAATAGTAGCAGTAGCAGTAGTAGTAGCAGTAGCGGTAATAGTAGCAGTAGCGGTAGCGGTAACAATAGCCGTAGCAGTAGCAGTCACAATAACAATAGCAGTAACAAAATTACACAAATCATTACACAAAAGGAAATGGTGTGGAGGGTAAATAAGCACACTGGAGACGTCTACACAAATACCTAATTGGTAATCTCGGTGATCACCAGGGAAGACTGGTTCATCTCGGTGATCACCAAGGAAGACTGTTTCATCTCGGTGATCACCAGGGAAGACTGTTTCATCTCGGTGATCACCAGGGAAGACTGTTTCATCTCGGTGATCACCAGGGAAGACTGTTTCATTTCGGTGATCACCAGGGAAGACTGTTTCATCCCGGTGATCACCAGGGAAGAGTGTTTCATCTCGGTGATCACCAGGGAAGACTGTTTCATCTCGGTGATCACCAGGGAAGACTGTTTCATCTCGGTGATCACCAGGGAAGACTGTTTCATCTCGGTGATCACCAGGGAAGACTGTTTCATCTCGGTGATCACCAGGGAAGACTGTTTCATCTCGGTGATCACCAGGGAAGACTGTTTCATCTCGGTGATCACCAGGGAAGACTGTTTCATCTCGGTGATCACCAGGGAAGACTGTTGCAGTTATTAAACGTGCACTATCAATACTAGTCACTAAATGTGAGGGGAACAAAATCAAATCAAAAATTGCTTGTGTCGACTAAAGCCAGCCATACACATTTAATTTAACAAGATTTGTCATCGAAGCCAAAGACCCAGATGGCAAGTAGACAAGGAAGCCATTGGCTTATCGAGAGTCCAACAATGTTCATCTACGTGTAACCCGCCCTCTTGAGATATGTGTCAACCTTGTTTTTAAACATATTCACACTGCTAGCAGTTAAACAATCCGTAGACAATTTGTTCCATTCGTTTATTGTCCTCTGTGATAACGAGTACTTCCTGATATCCAATCTACACTGATCTTTTACTAATTTTAACTAGATATACTATCTTTCTTGAGTGAGAAAAACATATTTCTATTAATATTTTCATACCCATTCAATATTTGAAAACTTCGATGTGATCTCCTCTTAACCTCCTTGTCTCTAGAGTTGTTAAACCACATTCTTTCAGGTGTTCTTCATAACTAAGGTCTCTCAGTTCTGGAATTATTTTAGGTGCTCTCCTCTGTCATCGTTCAGGCGTATATATATCCTTCTTACGATATGGTCTCCGTGCTTGTATACAGTATTCTAAATGAGATCTAACCATTGCTTTATACAGAGGTATAATTGTATGTTATATTTCTCCTAATCAGCCCAAGAATTTGATTACCCTTTGAAGCTGCAATACCACACTGTTCTGAAACTTTCATATCAGCACTTATTGTTATTCCTAAGTTATTTTCTTTTACATTAGTACCCAGAACAGTATCTCCCATATTATAGTTTATATCCAAATACCCATGTCCTGTATGTAGGTATTTACATTTCCAAAATACCATCTGCCATATACCGACCTTTAGTCGCCAACAGTTTGTCTGCCGACAAATACCCATCGGCCGACCGTCTGCCGACCAATTTTTCAAATACCAGATGCCCACAAAAAGTGTTACCAACTGTTGGTGGAGAATATACACATAACGACTACAACTGAAAAAGTAGTCGCCAATATGTTGGCAACTGAAGAATCTGTATGTGTGTGGCGGGCTTTAGGTACCTGACGTTAATAGGCCCGGTTATCTGTTAAGTGGCGATAAAGACCCGAGTCACTTGCGTGTAGAATAAATATGCATGCCCAATGACATAATCTATCACATCAGCGACTGACCTATTCACGTTGCAGTACATTCGCAAAATACACTCGAATGGTGCTACTCGTGCGTCATGCCTGGTTGCACATGTAACCCGGAACGGCGACTGTTTTCAATAGACTACTTTTAGAGAACGGAAGGTGACCTAGTTTCCCCAAAACTAGACGTTTCTAACCCCACTACGATGCTTGTAGCCAGCACAGCAATGTAACCACGGCAATGTGACCACAGCAATGTGACCACAGCAATGTGACCACGGCAACGTTGTACATCAGGATCTAATGTGGCTTCCTTCTCCTTTCGTCGAAATCTAACCAGTCTACTTCTGAGAACACACGCGTGACTCTGCTCTAACAGCTATAGTCGTCTGTAACAAAAGGAGCAGCTCGTTCTTCGTTGGATGTTTTCAGGCGCTTCACTGCAAAGTTACATTCAACTACATGAACTAAGTCCTAATGTTAGCTAACTCTTACCTGAGTGCTCGAACACAAACAGCAAACACAGGGGGAGTAGAATTCGCACAGACATAGCTTCAGTTCAGGTGGCTTGTATCGTTATAACAAAACTGAGCTTATGCTAGGTAAATGGACTGAAGTGGTACCGTCCAACGTTGTAGGGGTGTACAGCGCAGTTTCGTTACGATCTGGTGACTAGTTGAGTGACACTCGAGTCTACTCGAGTATTCACTCTCACAATGCTACGCCACGCCTAAAGATTGGCGGCCGATTAGCTACATATTCACTTTAATTCGATCATATGGTTCGTGCCGGAACTAATATAGTCAGAGTTTATTTTAGTAACATAATGAAAAGATAAATAATGGCAGAATAAGCAGCAGCAAAACCGACACGTGCACCACCGGCGGCGGCGGCGGCGGCGGCGGCGGCAAAACATCAATAACAGCAACAGTGGTGGTTGTGGCGGCGGTGGTCATGGAGACGGCGGCGGTGGCCATTGTAGCAGTAGTGATGGTTTGTATGGTGGTGTTGGTTGTTGAGGTCGATTTGGGAGTAGATACGTAAGTCAGATCTAACCTTTATGGGAGTTACTTGGATCAAATATATTATTTTAGTAGTCTTTGCTTGAATCAGTATATAGTCTATTAGACCAGCAACGTATGTTACCGATAATTTGTCAAGATAATATCATCAGGTACTTCTCAGATTTCGCAAGGCATACACTGCATGATGGTGGTGGTGATGGTGGTGGTGAAGGTAGTGGTGGTGGAGGTAGTGGTGGTTGTGTGGTGGTGGTGAAGGTGGTGGAGGTAGTGGTGGTGGTGGTGTGGTGGTGGTGGTGGTGGTACACAAGTGGACAATGTTGTTTATTGTAGAACTTTTTGTCGAATTATTCTCCACATGTGGTGGCTGCATATCATAGATTGATGCCCAGTCCACCATACATGGCACCATATGTATAAAATTCCAACTTGCGCGTAGGGTGCGAAGCGTGTTTTATAGATTGGGTGTGGGGAAAATAGATTTACTTTTACAATAAAATAAATACAAATCAACTAACCACGTAATTATGTGTGGGGGCGGGGGGGGGGGGGGCGGGGGGGGCGGGGGAGGGGTGCAACACTTACGACATTTGCGGGCTGGACTGCCACTTTTTTTTTAGTAGTTAGTAGCTTTAGTAAGGTACTGTCATTCTAGTACTATTTAGTTAAGAGTTGTTTATATGAAACTGCGTTAACCGTTTCCGCCTTAGATTTATATAAGTAGACCAAATCGTGTTTGCACCGAAAGGGGTGCGCTTTGCCCCACTCTACTACTCTCCTCCCTAAATAACTGCGGCCTTGATTCAATGGTTAAAATATTCTATTGAAGCAGAGACAACGCCTCGAGCGTGGGCGCCGCTGTCTTGGAGTGGGTTGTGTTGTTACCATTGCACATCCTGCTGACTCACGAGTGAGCTATGGCTTTGAAAGTGTATTTGTACACGATTTGTAAAGTTCGACCCCCGTTTCGTTGGGCGCGTGCGCGAGAGTCGATTTTCACAAAGTTCGCTATTAGCTCGCCAGATTCATTCACGTCTAGAATGAAATCAGTTGTAACACCAGTTGTCCAGGTATCGTCTCGATTAGAGATTTATTCGACAGCAAGTCACTTCATGTACATTTCACAATCACATCAAATCACCTTCCCCGTTGCATCAGTTCACCGTATATAGGGTCTAAGTATAATCGGTAACATCTTTAGTTGAACTTTGAAAAGTTCGTAATTTAGAAATCAAACGTAACGCTAGTGCAAGCCGGCTTGGCTTGTCTATGCGGAAATTTGCTAAGGTCTGAAAGTTGGGAGCATTTTCGTAGCTTGCCTCGTGGAGCTACACGTCGTGTCTCGGTGAAATAGTCTGCCGCGCTCCCCGAGTGCGCAAATCTGTCACATTTAAAGCAAGTCAATAGCTGTCTCAGAAATTTAGTACCAAGGTACGCATGCGTGAACATCTCCCAATTCTACCAAAATCATCCAAAACCGTCTCACGCTTGCGTGAACAGGCCGACGACACACAACCTCCCTGAAGAAAACCAATTTGCATCTTCGCATAATTACTATGTGTGTACGGTGTGGGTGGCTGTCCTACATCTTGTGTACGGTGTGGGTGGCTGTCCTACATCTTGCCAAACATTTCCCGGCCCGCTTACGGGTCAGGAAAGGGTGAGATCTTGAGGAACCGGTTGACAACTCATTAATAAACTTCTAGGCACGGGGAAGAGCGTCAACGTTCGACCCACGCCTGTAGCTTGGTTCGGACAAAATACCCATTACTCACAATTGAACTTCTGCACCCAACGCTATGCTACATGTCTACATAAACATCCTGGATTTTCTGAATAACAAAATTATTATATCTATATTAACCGCGTAACGAAGGCAACGACTTTACAGATATTGTTCAAGAAAAGTGGACAAGTGGGCTTCATTGGACCGGAAATGCTACAATCACGCGCGGTGCTTTGCCGTTCGGGTGTCTCCGGAGAAGGTAGATACACCGGCACCCTGATCTACCTAGCCGCCATTTGGACTCGTCTGTTTGTTGGCATACTTTCCCGGAAAGCCACACGGCTTGCCCGGTAGCTAGTCCTTTGTTCACACCAGTCATGCTTTGAATGGAATGGTGGGGGGGGCTAAATGGGCTGAAGTGGTACCGTCCAAAGTTGTAGGGGTGTACAGCGCAGTTTCGTTACGATCTGGTGACAAGTTGAGTGGCACTCGAGTCTACTCGAGTATTCACTCTCACAATGCTACGCCACGCCTAAAGATTGACGGCCGATTAGCTACATATTCACTTTAATTCGATCGTATGGTTCGTGTCGGAACTAATCTAGTCAGAGTTTATTTTTTTACAGCAAAACCGACACGTGCACCGCCGGCGGCGGCGGCAAAACATCAATAACAGCAACAGTGGTGGTTGTGGCGGCGGTGGTCATGGAGACGGCGGCGGTGGTCATTGTGGCAGTAGTGATGGTTTTTATGGTGGTGTTGGTTGTTGAGGTAGGTTTGGGAGTAGATGCATAAGTCAGATCTAGCCTTTATGGGAGTTGCTTGGTTCAAATATATTATTTTAGTATAGTCTTTGCTTGAATCAGTATATAGTCTCTCAGACCAGCAACATATGTTACCGATAATTTGTCAAGATAACGTCATCAGGTACTTCTCAGATTTCGCAAGGCATACACTGCATGATGGTGGTGATGATGGTGGTGGTGAAGGTAGTGATGGTGGTGAAGGTGGTGGAGGTAGTGGTGGTGGTGGTGTGATGGTGGTGGTGTGATGGTGGTGGTGGTGGTAGTGGTGGTGGTGGTGTTGTGATGGTGGTGATGGTGGTGGTGTGGTTTTTTAATGTTGGTCTTTTTATTGTCTACATGCGCCGTCATTTTCTTGTTCGTGGTCGGCTTCCTCGTGGCGTGGAGCTTGAATGCCGGCTTGTTGGAAGGCTCTTCAACCTGAGTCGTACCAAGGCATAGACGGGAAAATAATGAAGACAGTCGTTGTCAACCTTCAGTACGTCAACGACTGCGCCATAATTACTCATTCTGCAGAGGAGCTCCTCACCAGCCCATACCTCTTTGTTGAAGTTCACCAAAGCATATGGACTTACCATCAACATCAAGGAGACGGGGGTCATCCGTTATCCTATCCCAGGCTGCAAAACAGGACCTCCAGAAACCAACGTCTCTGAAGGAACCTTTGAAGTTATTGGGCGTTTACTGTATCTAGGGAGTCACCTGTCCCGAAAGGCAACCATTGAAGAGGAAATTCAGCACCACATTTGTTGTGCTAGCATCTCCTATAGCAAGCTGCGTCACTGAGTCTTTGACGATGACAACCTTAAGGAGACTGAGACTATTTGGGAATGAGGCCTGGGTTACTTTTCCCTGCTACCCAAAGACCCCGCATGGAGAAAGTTCATCAACACTCCCTTGGGAAAACATTATGTACAATATGATGAAAAATGTGGTGACATGAAAGTTTCAGAGCTGTGTGGGATTGCAGTTTCAAATATTAATCATATTGTTGGGTTGAACAGGAAACCTATACAAATATTTACCACTATTACTGCTAAGCAACTACCATTAAAATAGCCATAATATATATATATACATATATATATATATACATATATATATATACACACACACATATATATATATATAACTCTGTATATATATATATATATATAATTATATATGTATATATTATGTCGTATGTATGTATATATATATATGTATGTCGTATGTATGTATGTATGCATGCATGCATGTATGTATATATATACACACACACACACGCACGCGCGCGCGCGCACGCACGCACGCACGCACGCACGCACGCACGCACACACACACACACACACACACACACACACACACCCATACGTGTACAAGGTGCCAAGTGGGTACTTGTGACAGCACACCTGCAACTGGGGACCCAATTAATAAGCTCATAAAAACAAAGTTTGTGACAATAATTAACTCTAATTTGTTTTAATTGGTATTATAAACATTGTGGATCATACTGACTAGCTTGCTTTAGAAGATACAATAATGATGACTGTACACCTGCAACTGAGAACCTGTCACACACACTCTCTCAACTGAGGACTTCCCATACACACTTGCAACTGAGGACCTTACAACACACACTCTCAACATAAGATTTCCCATAAACCCTTGAAACTGCAAACCGCTACATGTGCTCCCAAGCAAATACTTCCCCAGAGACACTTGTTAACGAGGATCCCTGCAGTCACTTCCCAACCGACGACTTTACATACACATTCGCAAAGAAGAAACCATACATGCTCCTTACTGAAGACTTCCTAGATTGATTTCATATGGTGCGCTTTTCATGGAAAAATCTACTGTGTGGTGTGAATGTGGGTACACATATACATTGCCCTAGGCAACTTTACTATATATATCTCAATTGTTACTGCTGCATGAAACCAATGACGTTACACTATATATAACCTTCATATGTATCAAATCTACTTCCTATATACAAGACACACAGTTTTGTTAACAGGTTCATCATTTTTATTCTTTACAATTACTGGCTATCAACCATTTTGTCTTGTATGAGCCATGCAGAAATATACTTGAAACGAATTAATTTTGGTACAAACTACGAAGCCAACACTTGGTAGAAAATGCAAATATGAATAGCACAAATGATGCACGCAACAGTCATTAGTAGAAATGTGCATGGTTCAAAAATACATACGTCTATGCAATGCATAAATGACTTGGCTACACGCCTAACACACAATATAAGAGGAATATATAGGTCTTCCTATTGTCCCTTTTGCGGCCTTCTACAAAAATCATTCACTTCCTTAATTTTTTCTTCTTCATCTGAATACAATTATACACATAATATTTGACTGCTTCCCAAGACCAACACTGCAATGCTGATTCCAGTTCCACTGCCTCCGCACAAGCCTTCTTTCCTGGCACTTTCATCATTGTGATAAATCTGCTCAAGTGTTTCTCTACTGCTGACTTCTCCTCGTGTGATCAAGGCTTTTTCCTCACAGTGCTGTGTCCTATGCAAAAGAAATTTTCACAGAACCATGAATGTACTTGAATAAGAATACAAATGTATTGCTATCTACAAATATTGAGAATACATTCTAAGGCTTGTTTAAAGAAAATTTTTGAAAACTATTTTTGCAAAAGAGTTGAACTTATTATTATTTAATAAAAATTAAATTTCTTATATAGTGCAACATCGCACTCAGTTAGCCTTTTGGTGAGGGCTATTCCGTTAAAATGTGGAGGTGGACTTGAATTAGTAGCACTCACATTACAAAATCAATGAGTAACTATATTGATGCACACTGTATACCGATGTTACAATTTGGTACTATCAGAAGTGACCAAAATTATTTCTGACACAGGAAATAATATGCCAGGACCCTACATTCAGAACCCATATGTGGAATGTGGAAATTCGGAGAATACCCCACCACAGAATTGCAAATAATTGGTACCCCACCAATGAATTTGGAATTATAGTGACCCCCACCAACGAATTAAAATGGAACAACCCTGAGCTCATCTCCTGAGAGAGAGACATGACTGATATTAAAACGATCATCTGCGTTACAATGGAAAGAGCAGTGTTTACATATATTGAACTGTTTAGTTGTGGCCAGGCATAACCCTCGTGATCGGAGTTTGTGGGTGTGCTAACCACTCTGCCACCAAGATATCTGCTACGACACATCAACGAGTGCTCTGCTATGATAAGCACAATAAGTTTTAAGTTCGGTTTTAGGGACAAAAAACATACGACCTTTAAGCATGGGAAAGTACCCCAACATTTTTTTTTAATACGTCCTTTTTTAAATATATTTAATTAAGGGGATATATGGAAGCTGGATAGGATTTTTTTGCACAGTGCAATTTTTACGCCCAAAGTGTAGAGTTGGTTTTTTCTAGTAAAAAATATATTGCAAATTTTCATGCCATACCCCGGGTCCATGGCAACAAACAAAATAGCTGCCAAATGACAGAATTATAGCTCCTGTAAAATAATTACAACACATAAGTAGTGGATGTTTTATCATAATACTTTCACAATCATCATTGGCTTAGTTAACTCGAGAATTCCTCTAAAAAAATTCCAACATTATGAATATTTTCCTTCTTCTAAATTTTAAAAGTTATGATATTCTAAATTTAACATTTGTCAACACATTTTATTCACTACCCTCAAGATATTGCACAACACCAAATTTTTAAGGACATTTTTGGTGAATTTGCAGGCAGACACAACAATCCAAACGAGATGACAATATCATTTTAAATTCCAGGGTGTTGAAACAACCATGAACAAAATTTAGAGGTAAGTCACTATTATAAAAGTGAACTTTATTTATAATAAACATACAAAAATATTGGAATATGGAGGAAACACATGTTGAGTAAGTTTGTTTTTCATAAAACATCATTCTAGCTACCATATGTCCCCTTATAATAAATAAATAGTACCGGTTTTCTTTGACTTTTGCCTATTCCTTGGATGTTTCATTCCAGGGCTCTCTGGTGTGCAGTCCATGTCTGAAAGCAAGACAAAGAAAGATAAAACAAATAAATAAACCGAGTATATCGAAAATTTGAACACTGTTTTCCCCAAGCAGTCATTACATTATAAGTAAACTTAAAAACTTCATTACAATGGCATGCAATACTGTTACACTACATTTTATGAGTTATCCACGCATAACTTTTTCAAATAAAACCTTAACCTGACAGCACATGTATGGATACTAAACAATATGTTTACATATCTTAAAAGCATACCATCATCAGATTCCGAGTCCAGATTTTTCGTCAAGGTGTTAGCTGAGTCATCCTCTGTGTCATCATCCTCTTCTCCCAACGTTCAGCTTGAACAGTCTCTGCAAAATACAATTGACCAAATATCTTGTAGAGAATCGGCTGGGTTCTAAGCTTACAACAGTATTGATTAACACGTTATCAAAATTAAATATGTATCACTTCAGTCAAGCTACTGTTAAAAATTTACAAAGAACACAGTCATGTAGTCAGCTAATCTTGATATAAAGTAATTATAACTTCCCTAAACCATCTTAACAGAACAGTAACTTTTTTCAGTAAATAAAATAAGGCCTCTGGGTCAAAGTCTTTATCTTTTCACTTATTTCATTGAAGTTTTTATCTTTTCACTTTGCAATCTCCCCTTCATAAATTATTAACTTTTCTATGCCATCTAAATAAAACAGTAACTTTTCCAGTAAAAACTATAAACTAACCCTCTGGGTCAAAGTCTATTTCATCGAAGTCTTTATCTTTCCACTTTGCCATCTCCCCTTCGTTAACCGCATGAAGCACCTTTGTAACCTTGGCTGCTTCAAGAAGGTTGTCAGGCAGTCTGTAGAAGGAGCGATGGATCCTGATGTCGTGGCCCAGAAAGTTGGCGAGGATGTCTTGACTGTTTTCACTTAGACTGAGTACCTGACACACTGTTGCCAGTTGTTTGCGCAGATTTGTTGAAGTCATAAGTTCTGGGCGATTTGCACCACATTCCTTAGCATACCTTCGAAGACAATCATGCCCTCTGTACGGCATAGCTGCGACACCGGGTCTAGCAAACAGGAAATCAGACTGAACTCCAGCAAGTTCTCTTTTCATGATCATAGCCTGTAATGCTGCCAGCATACGCCGGGTTAGAAGCACAGGAACTTGCCTTCCTCGTTTGCCTTTGGTTTCTACTCTGGTATGACTTTTACACAAATGAACTTCAAACTTTGAGAGATTTCTGAACTTCCCTTGAAGGCTCTGTTTTGTTTTTTACTGCTGTTTCATAGTCAGACAATTTCATACGCTCTGCTTCCCCACTCCTCCTCCTGTTAAACAAGATCACTTGTGCCAAAGTAAGCTGAACTATGTCAACATAGGCATTTATGTCCTGAGTCATTTCCGACAATTTCTCTTAAATTTTCCCAGATAAGTGCTTCTGCAACTTTACAACATCTTCAATCAAAGGCAAGAGGCGTGGTCTGTTGTACTGGTTTTCTCTCAAAGTTGACCGAGACACTGTGCTAATTCTGTCACTCCATTCACTGGCATATAGGTCCAGAAATGCTTGAGCCTTCTTTATTTTTTCATCATTGCTTTCAATCAGGCCTGTTGACTGAAGAAGCTTGGCACACTTCATCAAACTGGCTCCAAGTTTCAGTGGCAGAGAAGGAGTCTTATAACTGTGGTTCTTTTCATCATAACCAGCAACTTCTCTAACCCCCTGAAGGAGCAGTTCCCAATTAATGGGCTCAATGCAACTTTCCAAATCTGTTGTTGTACTGGTGATCTTCCTGATGCTTAAAATCAGTCTTCCAAGCTCTCTCAGTTTGTTGGCTATGTAACTGCGATTGTGAATTTCATGACCATATTTTTCATACAGCCGAACTCCGTATGCTGTTAACAAAGAGTCACTTTCTATTGTATATCTCACTTCATCATCCACCATGTGAAGCAGAATGTTAGCATACAGATCTCTGCTCTTCACTTTCAGTGGCAGAAGAAGTTTCCCATTTTTAATGGGTTCGTTACGTTTTGCTTTAACATGGACATTTTCGTTCAGTGGACAGGTCTTCTGGTGTTTCCACAAGTCTGTTTTGACATACATACTACATAGCCCAGCAGTATTCACAAGGTACATAATCACTAGTTTGTGACAATTGAGTTGGTCTGGCTCTGTATCTTGGAATAATGCAGCCGGATCCATTTTCAATCACGCTGTAATTGTGATTAAAGTCACCTTTGTTAACCAAGGCTGCCCAAGCTGCCCTTCTTTCTTTTGATTTTTTAGTAAGATTTAGCACTTTTGCTACTTCCAACTCATCTGCATGTACTTGTTTGAGCTTTAGGCCAGAAATAAAATGTTAACTAACCTTTATTGACTATTGGACGATTAAAAGATTTTCAATTGCAAGACGGAAGTGATCATATCTCTTAAAGCGCCGCGACACATTACCGTCTTCTTCAGTAAACGCTAGCGCTTATATTTTCGCTCACCGCGGTTGCACTATTTGGACCGCAAAAACACAATATACTAAATGAATGTATGCTTTTGCCAGACTAAATTTACACTACAAAATTCCTCAATCTTATAGAAAAGTACAGAGGCTTTAAAAATAGAGAATATATAACGTCAAACTGTAGAATACTCACGTGTAACTGTTGCCGAGTAATTGCTTCCACGACACGAAAAGTCCGGAACTGCCCGCGGCTTTGCTAGCGCATGCGCACAACGAGTTTGTGTGTGATGAAAGTGTAGCGGGAGCTTTGAAATCGTCGAGGTGCACACACACAGATAACACACGAAACTCATCGAAACTGTCAAATAAGAACTTTACTAATTTTAGTCTAACTCAACTCAAACAACGTTTCTGTACCCATTAATACAAAAACACAACTGAGGACGTGGCCTGAGGTCCCCAGTTGACGGGTGTGTGACGGGTGTGTAAACACATGCAGGTCCTCAGTTGGCAGCTAGTACAGACACACACACACACACACACACACACACACACACACACACACACACACACACACACACACACACACACACACACACACACACACACACACACACACACACACACACACACACACACACACACACACACACACACACACACACACACACACACACACACACACACACACACACACACACACACACACACACACACACACACACACACACACACACACACACACACACACACACACACACACACACACACACACACACACACACACACTTACGCTATCACCAACAATGTAATTTTTTCTTGATTGCATACAACAATGCCAATTTTTTCTGCTTGCATACTTTTGGTGAAATGGAGTGTTATTATTATTGTTTTTGCTTCGAATGGAACTGAATTCTGGGCTTACGACTTTCCTTCAAGCCTTTTCATGACTTTGGTTAGAGGAAGGTGGTGCATGCACGCACACTTCGTTATTGACCAAACAGCGTAGTCTTTGGTTTCAAACCTGTGTTTTACGGAAGCATCTAACTCGTCGGTAAGAAATTATAAAGTAAATGTTGTTTTTGCAGAATCTCATGTAATTTATACATATATTGATACGTAACTCACACTCTCAATAATATATGCATGCTGGTGTGCTGATGCATTTTTGGAATGGTCTTCCATTTGATAGGTAACTTGCATACCCCTACATAAGTGACATAGTTACTAGGCTTCTGTATTCGGCTCCATAATCTACGAATTCTGGTGATAGAAACAGTAACGTATCCCCGTTCACGCATGCACCGGGTTGAATTAAATCACACAATTTCGATTACGACCACGTCACACGAGATAAAATTGGAAGTTAATTCGATTATGTATCCAAAATATGATTTCGATTGCGACAAAACAGTATAATACAATTTCGTTATGTTCGATATATGGAAAACTGACAGTAAATAAGAATGGAAATATATAATATTAATTATTTTACTGGACAACATAGAGGCATACTCCGTGTTAATTGTATTAACTGTCCATTGTACAACAATGCGGCCTTTTGTTCAAATCTCACTTAAAGGTCATGTAAGCATAATATATTTGGTACCGAGAGTAGACTGCTACAGTTTTTATTTTGTAAATTAACTTGTTTGGTTTCTATAAGGAGCGAGACAGGGGAGAGAATGTTAGAGTTCTGCACTGCAAATGAGCAACACCTAGTCCAAAACAACACAAACGAAGACACTGAAGCCATCTGCAGAAAACCTTCGACATGCTGCCGTTGGCACATTGATTGCAGAAAGCAAAATACCTGACCAACCTATTACTCAAAGTTAAAGCGGAAAGTGAAAAAATTGGCTTATTTTTTTAAATAAAAAGTCCGAAGTCGTGGCCAACGAGAAGATGGAAGAGTTCAAACTGGAAGAAATGAGTTTATGTAGAATGATGGTAGAATGATAGTATATGCCGATACGGTAAACTGCCTGCTTATAGTCATGAGTAATATTTAATGCAAGATTTTCTTTTTTGATCAACTAATTGTAATGATTCCTTATTTTCGCAGGAATGTGGAAGGGCCTCCGCTCGGTGTTCGACGGACAGACCAAGGGGTGTTGCTTCCACTGGAGCCAGGCGGTGTGGCGAAAAGCACAGGAACTAGGGTTACATCAACTGTATTTGAATGATGAAGGAACGTACAAATTCATCAAGAAGGCAGGCCTACGTGTATTTTGTTAGTTTGGATTAACTTGGAGAAACTAAGCAAAAATAACACTTATATTATATCTCATAATTTACATGTTTCCTTTTTTCGTAAATTTTATACGTATTTCGTGTGTATCTGTTTTACAGGTATTCACACTTCCTTTCCTGACGGCTGAACACATTTCGGCAACGTTCGATGCACTAATGGCGCAGACGACCACGTTCGCGCTAGTCGACCTGATGGATTACATCCAACGCAACTGGTTGCGCAGCCGCGTGTGGACGACGGACTCCTGGTCGGTTTACAACCAGAGCGTGCGAACGAACGACGTTGAAGGATGGCACCATCGAATCAACCACCGCGGCAACGGCACAGCCCCGCCTTTTTATAGGTTGGTGCCCTTGCTGTTCACGGAAGCCCAACTCGTACCAATAATTTCGAGATTCGTCTGCGAGAAGCTGAAGCGCTACCAGCGAAACGCTACCGACGGCTGCAAGGCAAAATCTTCGAGTTGTGGACCAAGTACGCAGCTAACGACATTTCGACGTCACAACTGCTCAAGTCATGTGGTGGCAATGTGAAAGCACCAACCCTATCAAATAACTGAGTAGTTGTAGATATGGGTGCGAAGCGTTATCACTATTCTTGAGAAATGTCATGATACGAGCCGTCGTCATTTTTTCATTTGTACATATGTTTCCATTATTATATGTCTGTATAGGCGATATTCTACATATGTAAATAAATATATCCCGTTCCGTAAATGTCGCTAACTCTTGATAATCAATAAATAAGTTTTTGCTATACGTATACATGGTCTTCACACCTTTCTTGAAATATCAAATGAAGCCAAATACCCAAGTAATGTATATTTACAAACATAAACGCAAACACGAAGAATACGTTTCTTTCCATAATAAACAGCATGAAAATCAGACCACAGTATTTGGAGAAATTACGAATCGTTGATGTAGATCCGTATGCGTTGCCAAATTCAACATGGTCCAACAGTTAAGCAAGTTTTCCAGCACTGTCCTACCCAGACATAGTAAATTATTTGATATTTACTAAGAGTTTCTACACCATGGGTGAAGGCATGGAAAAGCTTAGAGGCCTACAATCAGTTGACGTCTGGTTGGATCAGCGATGTGGTGGTTTCCGTGGAAAAGGTGGGAGGACTGTGTGAAGAAAGATTTGGCGGGTTTGGGAGGAGAGTGGAGAACAACAGAGAGCGATAGAGGGAGTGGTGACAGGTGGTGGATACGGTAGTGAAGGGGAAGTTGACACCCAGTATCGATGCCAAGCTCAACCGGACTTCAGGGGTAAAGAGGAAAGCAACAACATAATACGTATGTAATACGTACGTAATGTATAATAAATACTATGCGCATGTCATGTGTTTGAACATCTAAGTGTGTGCATATGATTAATATATTTACCTTCTTTACAGCTTTTATTTTTTTATAATTCATTCAGATCTTTAGAAATTGGAATGAGCCAAATGCAATAAAAAGTATTTTCCACGTTAATAGCTGAATAATAATAAATTATTTGCATCAAACCGACTATGATGGCGCCCAGAAGTTCCAATCATACCGCTAGAAAAGTACTTGCATAAACTAGCAAAGAGAATCTGTTCAAAATTAGAATTCCGAGGAAAAAAGCCGGATTATCGCGCGTGCGGAAACATGTCCCATTACCATAGGCCATGGCTACTCCCACCGTTGGTAATGCACCGGCAGTCGTGTCTAATTACATTCTCACAGCACATATAAAATGTACGTTCACAAAGCCATGCAATAGTTGTCATATGTAATAATAAAAAAAAGATATGCGTAGTGATGTCGGTTTGTAATTCAAACTACGGCAAGAAAACATACAATTTCCCCGTTAACGCCCACGTTAACACAGTATTATTTAATTGGTTTGGTAATTTACCACTGGGCCGACCTATCTATAACTAAGCGCCATCATATCATTTATCATTGGGCCGAGCTGTCTCGACACCTGGGCCGAGTTGTCTCAAAATCGGAGCCGAGCTGTCTCGAACTGGGCCGAGTTGTCCCAGGCCGAGTTGTCCGTGGGCCGAGTAGTCCAAGCACCTATTTTCAGTGGTAACCAGACGCAGAACTCGACGGTTCTTGCAGAACTCGGCAGAACTCGACGGTTCTTGCAGAACTCGACGGTTCTTGTAGAACTCGGAAGAACTCGACGGTTCTTGCAGAACTCGCCAGCCGCTGATATCCGCCCTCGGGCCGATGATTGCGTGCTGGCTGAGTTATTGTCACTACTTCGTTTTGTCACCACTCCATGGCGTTCCCGTGAAGAGCCAGCATCCAATATGCGTCATTATCGAAATTCTACACTAAATTTTGTTGGCCTGATTTAACTTTTTAGTTTGACAGTTGTCAGTCCCGTGACCTAGTTTTACCTGTGCAGTCCACTGGCGACCTCGGCTGTGTTTACGCCTGTGAGTGTGTAAAGAATAGGTTTTTTGGTATATTCACACAATTGACACCAAATGGTATAAATTGTTCTGGTTTCCGATTGACAAAAACATGTTAAAGGTGAGTGAGAAGTTTTATATCTAAGAATGTTCACAGTAATCGTTTTTGATGGCTGGTAACAACTGGACCCTAACTGGCTCGCCCACCGCCTTGTCTTTCACTGCTAATGCAGAACATAGTTTCCATATAACGCGCGTTTAAATCATGTCTATTTAAAAGATGAATAGTTACCATCACAGTGTGCTACAATCTTATGTTGGCAACGGGGAGAATTGAAATGGAAACTTATGTGTACGCACCCCTGTTACATTGATTTGTTTACACACACATATTCATGATTCCTCTTTTATATAGCAATCCCTTGTATCATACTGATAAAGCAAGTATAATTAATGAATAAAAATACCAAAAGGTAACACGATAAATATATTAATGTCTCGGAATAAAATATCCCTTTTATATCTATCAAGTATAGATGTTTTGTGCATTTTTTTAAAGTGAAAATATTTGTAGTTTCTTAGTGCAATACGTAGGCCATTCCAAAGTTTAACACAAGCGATAGAAACACATTTAGCCCTTAGTGTAGTATGAACTTTAATTTTGTTGAATTTGTCCCTTTGCCTTGTGTTTAGCTAACTATCTTCATTAAAATATTTTCAAATATATTCACAGCTTTAACCCAAATACCTGGCATTTAAAGCGGGCCTTGAAAAGCAAGATATGAATCAAAAACAACAAAATGAACATGTTAGTGAAAATAAAATGATTAGACTATGTTAGTAAGAATTGTTAAACAATTTAATACTGTATCAATAATTATATAAACCTTGTTTATTTACAAACATAACTTTAAACATGATGTACATGCACCTTTTAAATTTGTTATATTTTAAGTCATAGTTTTGTCTTAATTTATTTATTATCATTGGTTGTTTTACTGTGCCAATTGTATAATTCAACTTCTATAGTTGCCATTTTAATAAAATTATTATTATTATGAAAAAAATTATTATTAAATTATTATTTATTAATTCTTTAAAATAACAGTATTTTGACAGTTGTGTTCTCTCGTCTTAGATAGTTAAATTGCTTAAAAGGTTGATACTTTTTTCTGGAAATTTAAATAATAATAATATGTACACTGGTCTTCGGTCAAGATACGGTTCCCCAATTGGCTGTGTCTCCCTCAGTATTCGTGAATTGAGATGTTTCAGCCAAGCACACTTGATGTCAGTCTTACTGACATGTTGGTATCTGGAAACGTGTTATAATTTATTAATTTTAAACAAGACGTCAGTGCATTCATGATTGTAATTGCTTTATTTGTAATCAAATCAATTGCTTCCGCAGCCCACAGACATAAAGACATTTGGCTGGATTGTCCGAATGGTGTAAAACATTACGATCCCCCTGGACGTTTAGTTTTACTTGCCCTAACATTTCAACCCTACATATGCAGTCCCTCTGAATATGTAGTCTGACCACCCCCTATGTTTGACATGTACCTACCCATACAGCAGAGCAGCTGCTTCATGACTGCACTTGTACATCCTTAGGGGACACTCGCATATTGACGTGTTGATGCCGTATGCATTATTGAGATCAATCTGTAACAATAAATTAACTTACAAGGGACATATACAACTGTCAAACATAGTTCAGGAATGTGAATATTTTGGACTGCTGTAAATTAACATAATAAGTAATGAATATTAACATGAAAATACCACAATAAATATCATTATAACTCACATCCTGTGAGAATAAATACGAAATATATCTAGATAGAAAATGCATTAGGCTTAGCTTAAATTAGGTCTTGCTTTTTAAACAACATAACATCATGGTCTTGTTCATAGTACCGGTAGGCCTACATGATACTATTCTTAAGTTGTCCTAGTCACCTTAGCAGAGTGCGGCCCTGTTGCCTATAACGATTCATATAACTATATCGATAAGGCTAAACCTTAGCCATGCCTAGGGACAGACTAAGCCTAGGTTAACCTTAACTATGCCTAGGACTAGGTTAAGGCCATTGTCCTGGCCCAAGCCAAGCCAACGAGGTTGTTGCTACACTGGTTTTTGACATAGTATATATTAATGTAAGCATAAAGATATTTCACTTAAAGTTTAACCTGCTATTAAATTAAGTACTTACTGTAACTTTGTAAGATGTGTCCCTCATTGGCGCATTGACGAATGCTTCGTCCCTTCGATGTGGAAGCAATCGGAATTGTATAAAACTTTTTAAATATGACCGCTGTCAACTGCCGCCTTACTCTTGTCTTTCTTTGTAATTTAATCTTCCCTGTTGTATAGTTCATATAGAACTGGAGCGAAAACGCCATGATACAATTGATAAAGGTACAGTAAAGCGATGAATTAGTTGTAAACAATAAGGTAACTAGGTGGGCGATAAGACGCGTTGCTCGGGAGGTCGCCAGTCGGCTTAAGGGTTCAGCACTCAGTTACATTTCCCATTGGTGGCCATGTTAACGTTTTGCATGATTATAAGAAAACTTGACCATCCAAAATTCTGAAATTTCTTACCTGCCGTCATCATCATTTCATTGACATGCTGACGGAGTTTAGTCAAAATTAGACATTTCTAACTCTTTTAAAATGGCTGAACGTGTCATGCCCATCAATGTTTACCAATTTCTGCATGAATTACTACGCACACGAGCATTGTGGTGAAAAAAATTGCCAAAAATCCTTCCGCCTATTGAAATCATCTAAAAATCCACAGTTACACTGCCAACATGTTCTACCAGCAAACCTGCCAATGTGTCTGCTCAAATGCAGTTATGTCAGATGATATGATTTTTTTTAAATGACACATACCTAAAATTACTGTGCCCTACATTCGTCTGTAACACACCAGGAAGTCTAACTGGGGCATGATACCTTAACCCATAGACATAAATAGAACACCCGTTAGTAAAACAAGACCGCTGAGCTCTTATCAGTTGACACATGATAAAGTGATGCCGGCATGGACCAGTGACATTCATGCTGCTGCACGGCAAGAACCCACTGGAGGCCCAGTGTTTATACTGTACAGCACCCAGTCTTCATCATATATCTATAGATATACAGTACTAATAAGAGATTAACTACTACATAGCTATATATACCTAATACCTTATTACGTGCACAATCTATCCATGCACCTTGTATATCAAATATCATAATATATTAACTATAACAGTAGCACCACTAAACATGATCGAAACTGCTCCATCACAGCTATTTCTACCTGCAGATCAAGATCTCTCGAATGTTATCTGGCCAACTTGCCAAAGGACACGCCTCATGTAAAGAAATGTGCTCTCTCATTTAAGCTGTCAATTGTTTTAGTAGGCAACCTTTAACATGGTTTGTGAAATAAATGCATAGAATGCAATGAATATAGCAATGTGTACAGAATGAGTTACATGATAGTGGTTCATACAACGAAGAAAAGGCAAACGACGACCAAAAAGGGGAGAGCCTCATTAAATGTAGTTGACTTAATAAAGAAAAAAAATCTTATTAATGAGCTGACATCTAGTAGAGTTTTATAAAAGAGTTACAAATATGCATACACGCATGCACACATTATTTATAAAACTGAATCCTACCCCTATAACATTTTATGTTGCACCCAATCAATGTGACTACTGGGAAACACTTAATGTACGCTCCCCCAAGAAAAACAAACGTATCTGTAATATATTGATATTTCAGAACATTTTCGAAACTGTTACATTCATTCACATATACACTAACACAGCACAAACATTTGCAACGTAAATTACCTGAAAATAACGAGATGTTAGATCCTGTCTTCTGTCGATTCGTACAGCTGTAAGCCACACAGGAAATAACCATATTCGTTGTCCCACAACTTTCTCAAGCAAGCCTCCAAAATGTTTGTCTTGAAGAGTTTAAGACTAGTGCACGTATGAACAACCCAACTGCCCACACTTATGACACAACTGCTGGGACCACCCTCACCCAAATTATTTACCAGTCTGGTGGCCATGCCTCATTAAGAACAAATGACAATGACAAATCTTCAAGTTAATTGGTTCCTGGTGTCATCGTCACTGGCTACTAGCCCGATAAGTTTATAATTCTCTGGTAGCCACCTCATCTTCATTGCTTATGTTTGCCTTATATTGTACATGATGATGGTGAGGAGGAAATACATTAACTCACTTACTTACTTACTTACTTACTTACTTACCTACTTACATATGTTAGACAACTATTTGTAACATGCTACGTTCACACTATAAACAGTACTACCCTATGACTATGTGTCATGCAGTGAATGCAACTGTTTCTGCCGTGCAATGAAATGCCGGCCAGTGGTCCACGCCCGCTTCACTGCAGTGAGCTAGCTTATCGCTCTTGTTTATAGGGGGGGGAGTTAATGATGTAACTCTATGGCTTAACCATAGATATATAGTACTAATTATTAATATCTATGGCTTAGCCAACGCGGAACCTCGCGACGTCTCGTGACCCAGTAACGCGTCCCATATAATCAAAACGTTATTCACGTTGCCACCTAGTGGGGTTCACCGCGTTATTTATATATTGTTCGGCGCAATCACACTAGAGGGCGAGATGTGTTGACGGCAATCATGGAGAATGTAAACACAGGCGATGACGCCGAAATGCCAACTACAGGAGATTTGTTAAACAAAAAATATATCTTTGACAATTACACGCAGAGAAATGCTGTTTGCAGCGACGCACATATTCGCGAATGTTTTGATGCCTTCGACATTGACGGGTAAGTACCAGATGCAATATACCTATATGCGCATATATGCCGTGGAAAGGCTCAACCCGACGTGATGATGAGATTGGCGAGTATTCGCATGCACGAGAGGCCAGAGCACAGTGCAAAATTACGTGTTAACATTTTGACTGTTTATAAGAAAGCTTTATCATCAAAAATTCTGAAACTTTTTCACAGCAACTGCCATCATTTCATTGACATGCTGACTAAGTTTTGTCAAACTCACGTACCTCCAGCTCTTTTGAAACTCCCCGACATCCTATGCCAGGTAATTTAATGGGGTGCCGGATGGTTCGGCCCATGACTGGTTCGGCCCACGCAGACGGATGGTTCGGCCCACTTCGCAGAAAACCACATTGCCATTGAAATCAGCTACGGTTGCTTCGGCCCACACTAGTATATCGGAATTCTGAGCGGCGGAATTGTAAGAATAGTCGTTTTGGCCACAGCCGATTCGAAAAAAAACATTGCCCACAAAAGCATACGCACACGCTAATATAATATTATATATAATTATCATAAGATAACGGATATGAAATAATAAATTTAAGGTTATCAACCGACCGGCTGTTGTATCGTAAAAGTTGGGAAATTATTTAATTTGACGATAAAATCAACACAGTGCAACTGACTGCTTAAATTTATGTCAAGTTTTAAACTTGTTTTTGCATCTTCATCTGTATATGTTTAATAAAAAACAATTTAGTTCTTAACACATATGTATGTTTTTTCAAGATTCGAAAACACTATAACTTAGGATATAACATTTCCCAGTTACAACACATAAGTTGCAAAAAGTAAAGTCGAAAATAACGAATGTAATAATACGGTCCACAGACTACACTTTCCAGTTATAATTCGATAGTCATTTCGGCCCACGGATTCGGCCCATGCGAGCGAAAACATTTCATGGTCCACCAGTTGCGAAAACAGTTGGGTCGAACCCGTTATGGGCCAAAACATCCAACACCCTATTCATGTGCCCACGTGGCCCGGCCATTAGCAAAAAATTCCCATAAATCCTTCCACCTGTTAAACTATAAAAAAATGCACTATTTCACAGCCAATAGCTTCTACAAACAAACCTGTGAATATGCCTGCTCAATTGAACTTAGGTCACATTATATGAATTTTTTTATTTCACATATCACAATTTAATACACCATGCATTCGTGTGAAACAATAAACAGGAAGGTCAACTGTGGTCTAACCCCAAATAGGGAAGCTTTTGTTTGAGAAAGTGCCCAATTTCATATAGAGTTGCAGCACAATGTATATGTAGACATATTATGGAACACTCCTGCTTGTCACATCATTATTATTTGTTTAACAGCCAAGTCTAAACAATGCCTTGCCCATAATATTAGCTGAAACCAGTGGCATAATTTAATGATATAGGTCGATTTTGACACTTGATAAATCATAGATCATGTACTGATGTACACTAGATTTCCAGAGCATTGCGAACCAATGAAGCCTGCTTACTGCCTCTTTGAATATATCACTGAATTTATTTTCAAACTAATATTCATATAATTGCTTGATTTTTAACCAAACATGACATAACTTTGTCAGAAAATTTACAATTCGTCACACTTAACAGGATTTCAGGTGAATTCCAATATGTCAGACTTGTCAAATTTTATTGTTTATGTGACTGCTTTCATGCTTCTAGATTATAAGATACAAGGCAAATGGCTTGATTTAGATACGCCACCATAAAGGGGTATCACATGACCAGATGCCCGTCAGGCCGTCACGGCCAGATTTGAAAATGCTGATCTACACAGTGCTTCCATGCAGTGGCTGTGACACAACCAAAATACAACTATTCTGTCGACATGTGTTACTCAATGTTGCTAATGCGATGGGCCACAAAACAAATATCACCAATGACTGTTCTAGTGCAAAATGGCTACCTGCTCCCTCACATACTGGTGTCATACCCCCAAATTTTTACCAGATTTCCATTTTTGTATCTGACCTGTATCATGCTATTCGCGATTGCTGCTGCTGTCTGCCTTTTCCGAGCAAACTGTTCACTTTTCCTATCAACCTGTGCCATGGGAATGGTTATATCTTCTGTAAACCACTTCAGGGTTAGGATTAGGGTTAGCTAGAGATGGGGTTAGCTAGAGATGGGGTTAGCTAGGGTTAGAGTTGCACAACTTCATTTCCAAGTCTCAAACAGTAGCAGGTCAGTCCAATTAGCAAAAATAACGAAAATACTAAGGTTCATGGACCCCATTTCCCAGTTAGAATAAGTTAGTCGTTTTGGCCCACAGATCCTGCTGGCAATGGTTGCATACATGGTTGATTCGGCCCATGCGAAAAAAGACACTTCATTTTGTGAAGATAAAATTATATTTATAACATTCTCCCCCCCCAGGTTGGTTCTACACATTGAATAAGGAAGCTATCCTGTATTAAAAGTGTATGATTGACTAATCCAATAATTAAAAATATAAACTGTTGGTCCTCATCCCCTGTATGTACTCTCTAAAGATTTCCATTGTATATATCCATGGTTAAAATCTCCCATTATGATACATTCCCTATTACTCAGTTTTTTATAACATTTTGCTATTTTGTGTTATCCTCTTCATTTATGTTTGGACTTTGGAAAACTAATCCAGTAGTTAATGTTGAATTTCCTGTAACTATGTTGTACCAACCAGCTTCATCACAATCTGCTTCCCTTTCTAATTGTATTTCATAAGCCTGAATAAATTCTTTAATATATAAAATAACTCCCCATCCCCTTCTTCCTATTCAATCTCTCCTGCTGTGTCTTTGTTGTTTGAATCGGTTATACCAATTATGTGAGGGTCAGTATCTTCTACCATACTGTTTAATTAATTTTTCTGATTTATTATCCTCCTTGCATTTAAACACACACATTTATAACCAGCTTCAGAAATTTTTTCCAGACATTTTGTCACTGGTTTGTGTGCATTAGTGGCCTCTTGTCCTGTTTGAGGCACCTCTAATTAACCCCATGTGCTTCTGATTTAAACATTGTTTGCTACCAAAAAATATTTTTGACGCTACTTATGCCATTGTTGACTGCTCCTGAGAGTTCATCTGCAGACACTGCTGCACCCTTTCCACTTAGATGAAGCTCGTGATCATGTCAGTCCTCCCAACAAAACATCCCCACAAATCCAACTTCATCTTCCATAGCTGCTGAACTAGCGTGTTAATTGCCATCCTCCCACAATTTCGATAACCCGGATCCCTGCTTCCCATTACTGGTAAAATCGGTGACAGACTTAGCTGCTTAACCCATGCCTGCTTAAGTGTTCTGACTAACTGCCTGTATTTTTTAACTATGGCAGTTGTGCCCTCCCTGTCTACATTATTAGTGTCTACCTGTACTAGAATAGATCCTCCCTTGCCATGACCCATGATTTTCTCCACCCTTTCTGTGATAGCCTCTATTTTTGCTCCTGGAAAGCATACTACCACATCATCCCCTATATACACACATGTTATGCATTAAAAGTATATGATTGACTAATCCAATAATTAATTGATCATTGAACTTCTGTAGTAGATAAAAGTGTGAAAATAGTTCATAAAAATAGGATTATCCAGCTTAATATTGATGATCGAATCATTCGAATGCATTCATTAAAAGGTTTTGCATAATTTGTACTTTCTTGTCACAGAGATGATTATTTGAACAAGCATGAGTTCCACACAATGGCAGAGTGTCTGTTTTGTCATGGAGACAAGCCATGGCCTCTGTCAGAAAAACAACTCCAAGATACTCTGAAACTCCTGGACACAAATCAGGTAATTGGTCAACTTAAATTTATTTTCCTTACTGAACCATTTAGCCTTTAGGCACACCAGAGCAGTGTTTACATAACAATTGGCACCTGTGTCAAATTGATGAAAAATCTTTGTCTCCAGTTCTGAGTAAACTGAAGAAATGGGTACTAAATGAACTAAGACTGAAGGAATGGGCACTGAATGAAGTAAGACTGAAAGAATGAGTGCTGAATGAAGTAAGACTGAAAGAATGAGTGCTGAATGAAGTAAGACTGAAAGAATGA
Organism: Lamellibrachia columna; assembly: GCA_963662155.1. Lineage (NCBI taxonomy): Eukaryota > Metazoa > Annelida > Polychaeta > Sabellida > Siboglinidae > Lamellibrachia > Lamellibrachia columna. Next base: position 44,877,121 of record OY759274.1, read on the forward strand.
GTGCTGAATGAAGTAAGACTGAAAGAATGAGTGCTGAATGAAGTAAGACTGAAAGAATGAGTGCTGAATGAAGTAAGACTGAAAGAATGAGTGCTGAATGAAGTAAGACTGAAAGAATGAGTGCTGAGTGAAGTAAGACTGAAAGAATGAGTGCTGAATGAAGTAAGACTGGTAACATAAATTGATAAGACCCACAATAGAATATAATATATAAAATATTTCTACTGCACTAAAATCCTTGGGAGACCCAAGTCCAGCAGTGCACCAAAACGAAAGGGTTAAACAGTTCATAATCGATAAGTAGTTCCAGTCGTAAACAGTTGGATTGGTACGCTGGGGAGCTATGGAGGATAAGCAAGTTTAAACAGGTGGGTTTTTGTTTACTGCGAAATGTTGTTATATTTCATACAGACTTAACACTAACAACGAGTGAGTTCCAAAGAGTTGGTGCAGCAACTGAAAAACTAGATTAGAATTAGATGATCGAAGCTGTCTGGGCTGTCTTGCAGGAGTGAGCAGTGAATGTAAATATGCTTGGGTGAAAGTGCTTGACAGCCAATGATAGGTAATTGTACAAATATTCAAAATAGTGCGATATCATATAGGGAACCAATGCAATGATTTAAGGAGTGGTGCAGGGTGAGAGAAATGAGGAGACCGGTTAGCTAATTTTGCACACTTTAAAGTTTTAATATGTCCTTGAGAGCAATATTATGATAAAGGGAATTGCAATAGTCAAATCTACTGCTAAGAGCAGTTGCAATAGTTTTGGCGACAACAAATGACATATACAGGTGAATACAACAAAGGTCATGAATGTCAAGTTTGTGAAATATGCTGTCTAAAATTAAAATTATTATCAAAGGTGACTCCTAAATTCCGTGCTGAGACAACCGACGTGTAATTCTGGCTCAGCATAGGTGTCGGGGAAAAAACAATTTTACAAGTTTGCCATGCTGCTTTTGCGTACCAATAATAAGAAACCTAGCTAACTCGAAATTTCGACTTAACAAGTCAACATTTTGACTTAGTAAGTCAAAAATTTTAATTTAAAAAACTTAATTTTCAACTTACTGGGCCCAAGTTACTAAATTCGTGTATTTAAGGGGGCATTCGGCCATGACCCCCTTGGTATAAAAGTTTCGTTTTACCCAGTGTTAGCTGTTGCTCCTCCACACGGTAGCATGGTAAAATAATGACCTCCCTATATTTTGGTCTTTTCATGTATGAATAACAGCTCAGGCATTGACCAGTTGACCATTGACCTACAGAGCACATTGTGAAAGTGGATTCACAGGTCAGACAATGATTTCGTAATCTGCTGAGGGTACTGCTCAATACAGAGCAATTTTTCCAATGGCATGTTGTGAACTTGTGAAAGGGAATCTAACAATAATAATTATTCAAAGAATTACCCATACATTTGATTGTGCATTTGGTTGTGCATTTGATAAATCAAATGTTTCTGGGTCACATTCAAATGCAAATACAAATGTTTAAGGTATGCATTCAAATGCAAATTCATTAAAAAAAATTATGGAGGCATTCAAATGCTCAACATTCAATTGCGCATTCAAATGCATTTGTTAACAAGCCTGGTATGTGTGTGTGTGTATGTGTGTGTGTGTATGTGTGATTGTATGTATGCATATATGTGTGTATGTATGTATGTATGGCAAGGAGTCATGATAACATACCAATCATTACAGAACTAGATTTTTTCCAAGTTGCCTGAGTTCTACTTTATTTGTTACTCTTGAACGTACACATTTTGATATATATATATATATATATATATATATATATATATATATATATATATATATATATCTGGCTGAGAGTGCCCACAATTTGCTGCATCCTCTTGAAACAACCGAGCGGTGAAGTTATATGTTTTTCATTTTCATTCTCAGCCTCCACCAGGCATGCATAGCTACCTCCATCAGGCATATATAGCTACCTCCCTCAGCTTCTCTATACTATGCACATTTTGTGAAAACAATATACTTTTATCATGCAGGGGACTAGTTTATCACTTTGAACATTATAGAAATTTCAGCCTATGTGCTTGACTACCATGTGCATCCTTATATGTGCTTGACTACCATGTGCATCCTTATATGTGCTTGACTACCATGTGCATCCTTATATGTGCTTGACTACCATGTGCATTCTTATATGTGCTTGACTACCATGTGCATCCTTATATGTGCTTGACTACCATGTGCATCCTTATATGTATTGTATTTATTTTCAGTTTTCTGTTAAACGTCTTTTTCCAATTCACATGCATGCATGCGACTCAAGAACAAGTTGCCACATCTGCTGATTTAACATCGATTAGCATGTTTTTGTGTTCAGTTGCATGGGGAAAATAACTTCAAACATGGCTATAAAGTTTAGGCAATTTAAAGCTCCTAAATCAACTGATTTATCCCATCGCGAATTCGGTTCTTTGATGTCCAAATATGTAGTGTGTGAATAGTTCTTTTGTGTACTTTTGTTGAAGTCGTCGAAAGAATATATTTCGATTGAGTCCGCCAGTATGCAACAAGATGATGAACAATGTCTGACGTCTGATGTCTAAGAACATCTTTAAAAACGACGCAATTATAGTAAATGGCTATTACAATTTCATAAACATAATGCACAGAATATAATTCTAAAAGTCTGAGTAATATCACAAACAATCACAAATGTACATAGACATGAACATTGTTTAAACATGGGGAGCGGTAGTCTAATGTTTAGAGCACCCGCCTGTCGATCGAGAGGACGGTGGTTCAATTCCACCTCCAACATTTCGAAGCTTGAGCAATTTCGTTCACCCCACTTTGCCCGTGTCTTTCGGAAGAGACACTAAAAGCCGTTGGTCCAAACTCCTGTGTTAGCTCAAGATTGGTCTGTTTGGAGTATAACTACTTGAGACTTGAGACACGAACGTGAACAATTATGTCTTATTGTGTATCATCATGTGCTCCGATATACAAACCAACGTGTGTCATTTTATGACAATATTGTATTGACGTACGTCGCCTTTAAACAACATAGTATACAGAGGTTCAGCATGCGAAACATGTACGTGTACGTGTACAGGTAGCTAGCTTCCCATGCTACGTCTGCGTTCTTTGCACGTGCAGTTTAGACTTGAACAAATCCTAATACTATAAACACGTAGTAGTGCAAGTACATTTTAATATCTACACATTCGCCCGTATTTCATTCCGTATTTCATTCCGTATTTCATTCCTAGACCTTTATATAATCCCATTCCTTCTACGAGAGAAGCAGGAACATTCCAAAAATGTTCTTGCATTATCAAACAGCGCAACAGTTTCATCACAGGGAATGGAAATTTTGCATACACATTCCTCTTGGCAGGCGGCGATATGTTGCTGGTTAAATTCACAGAGTTCGTTCTGAACACCATAAATATGCGGTAGGTGATACATGACTATTGGCTTTCCACTTGGAGACAGTTGGTTTCGTGATGGTCTTTAATTTAGTTGGAAAATATGCATTAAAGATTCTCAATAACAATTTATGAAGATACTATCATAACGAACCATAGGCCTGCATACTAAAATAAATAACATACAAAAGCATGACTTCGGTGTGATGATAGGTGTGGTGGAATCGTGGAATCACACACATGCACGGACGCACACACACACACCACGCACGCATGCACGCACGCACGCATGCACACACACACACACACACACACACACACACACACACACATAGTAGTACCAATTAAAGTTTGTTTTATATTTTATCAGTTGTAACAAAGAATAGCCGATTTTTAGTTTAAGTTTAAGTTTATTTTAAGTTTTTCTATGCATGGCAGCAATACGCTTCCATAGCTGTCAGTCATCCAGTGGAATATATCATGGAGACAATTCCTGAGTTTGTTTAAGGGGCAATTTGTATATAGCCATGGAAAGGGTACTCTCTGTATCATATGTATATAGGTGGTGGTCCAAGTTGTGAGTTTGAATAACTGAGATGAGTGGAGTAGTTTAGATAGAAAAAAAGTAGTGGTCCAGAACCCTGAGGAACAGCATATGTGGTGGGTGCTGCTGAGGAAAACCATATGTGGTGGGAGCTGCTGAGGAACACCATATGTGGTAGGTGCTGCTGAGGAACACCATATGTGGTGGGTGCTGCTGAGGAACACCATGTGTGGTGGGTGCTGCTGAGGAACACCATATGTGGTGGGTGCTGCTGAGGAACACCGTATGTGGTGGGTGCTGCTGAGGAACACCATATGTGGTGGGTGCTGCTGAGGAACACCATGTGTGGTGGGTGCTGCTGAGGAACACCGTATGTGGTGGGTGCTGCTGAGGAACACCGTATGTGGTGGGTGCTGCTGAGGAACACCATGTGTGGTGGGTGCTGCTGAGGAACACCATATGTGGTGGGTGCTGCTGAGGAACACTGTATGTGGTGGGTGCTGCTGAGGAACACCATATGTGGTGGGTGCTGCTGAGGAACACCATATGTGGTGGGTGCTGCTGAGGAACACTATATGTGGTGTTTGCTGCTGAGGAACACCATACGTGGTGTTTGCTGCTGAGGAACACCATATGTGGTGGGTGCTGCTGAGGAACACCATATGTGGTGGGTGCTGCTGAAAAGCAACTAACTACCTTAACTTTTTGGTATCTATCAGATAAGTATGATGAAAACCAGCTCAGGGCTGTGGCAGATATACCATATACCACATTGACAAGGGTTTAATGAGATGTTATAGTTAGTAGTATTAAAAGCAGCAGATAAATCAAGCAAGGTAAGCGCTGTTACTTTATCTTTGTCCATATTTAGAGTGACATCATTGTGTACTTTTAAGAGCAGTCTTTAGAATGAAACTGTTTGTAGGCTGATTGTAATACAGTAGACGTACAATTTGACTCAATGTGAGACCTTAGACGAGAGAGGTAAACTGTAAGAGTTACAGGTAAACTGTAAGAGTTACAGGTAAGCTGTAAGAGTTACAGGTAAGCTGTAAGAGTTACAGGTAAACTTAAGAGTTACGGGTAGGAGTTGGAATGTTCTATTGGCAAAGCTGGTTTCAAAGCCAAATAAACAACATGACAGGGCAGTGCTCCAACCACTTAACCTCTGCCAGGTCTTAAAGCATTTGTTGATATGTGTTAAAGCATTTGTTGATATATGTTAAAGCCAGGTCAAGTTTACTTGATATGTTGATTTGTACATGGTATACATTAACAGTGAGCCAGATGTTGTTGACATGTTAGCTGTTTATGAAACAGTCGCTGCCCCAGTATCGGTTAGCTATTTCACATCATACAATTATACCTCTCAAGAAACTTTTTGCATTCCTCTGAATATTTCAGCTTATTCACTTAGCCTTCAATGGTAAATTAACATCACTACTGGTGTGTCACGGATTGTAAGCATGATGTCACCCGAACACTAGCATATTTAATATTACAGTATTTACGTTTGTTTAGAACATGAACAATATTTGTTTGTTTTTAAGTAAGTGCTGGTTTTTAAGTTAGAGCTACTTAATTAATATTTTAACATTGCCATTGCTTTATGACACTGGGCGTTGACATCAAAGGCTGTGGTTTAGTAACATCCACCATAACTTTATTACACATTGACGTCACTTTGGATAACTCCAAATAGCACAACATTTACTGGCATGATATGAAGCCACTAGCCACTGTGGAGGCTATAATGAGCGTATTTGGTGAAAGGTGCACAGCCTGTTTGTTTTTGTCATAAAACCATGTAATATAGTATAAACTATATCTATTCTAACATTGTGACCACCAAAATGTTTCTAATGAAATGTTTTTTTAATTATTTTTATCATTATTATGATTTGGCCGTTATTTGGACATTGCGGTTCAGCATGCAGCGTACGTATGATATTCCAGTCAAAACATTGAAATCAAACATATCTAATGTAAGATTATATGAACAAATCATACCCAATATATAAACTATATTTCAAGACTTTTCTAGCCAACACAAAGCTGCATAACATTGCTTCATCCAGTATTAGTGTCTGATTACAATGAATAGTGATTGTGGAACCTCATCACCACATGAAGCACATCAATAGCTCGTTGCCAGTTCCACCCTGTCGAGGAACTGCCAACTTCCGAGTCAGAAATAGTCAACTCTATTGGCCTTCCCAGGTGTATTGATTCAACGGCCACAACAACGCGATTTGTGGTGAGCAATTTTTTATCATATTATTTAACATATTCTGCTTTCATTGTAGTCAATCATGTATGGATCAAAGATATTAGCACTAGATTGGTTTTTACCTGGGAAAGATTTGTGGTGAGGCAATAAGATTATGAATAGAATGCCAAATGCTGCATGTGCACATGCAGGCAAAATTCTGTATTTAAATTTTATAATTGTTATTGAATTTTTTTCACATCAATCGCAAACTGTTTTTGAGAAAACCTAGTAAAAGTACTGTGCACACACATTGAATATACATACTTAATTATAGCACCTTCTTTGATGATAATGAATAACTTGTGGAAAAAACAGTTGACCCCACATAACACATTTGTACTTGAAATGGATTAATTATGATTGATTTGAACATTTTAGAAGTGGAATAGACAATATTCACAACATGACATCATTACAATATAGTTGTGATGTCATTGCGATAGGTTTGTGACATCATTACAATATAGTTGTGATGTCATTGCGATAGGTTTGTGACATCGGTGATCATTGCGATGCCTGAATCTGGTAGATTTTCAAAATTGGTCAAAAATAACTAAATTTATATTACAATTTCCTAAAGCGGTTGTTTTACTTAGGTAAATAAATATGTAGTCAGTTTTATTATCTGCTGTGGTACAATAAACTTTATCTGTAACATATCTGACACCTGTTGGCCAAGAATGAAATCACGGTTGCGGGTCGTAAATTTTTTTTATATGCATGCATCATGAATATTGTCTATTGTAATTGAAGTGAAACATAAAATTTTTTAATTGATACGATTTTGTGCAATTGGACCCACCCGTGACTTTATGTGGCTGGTCCAAAGACGTCTGGTAGTTTTTTCGTCTGACAATATACACTGACGTCTGATTTAAATAATTCTGATTGATTATCTGAATAAGACGTGAACAAATGCAGCCATTTCATAAGTACTCAAACAGGAAGTCATTCTAATTCTGTACCCATTACACTGAAGAGTTCTACTGCAGTGTAATAAATTATATTACTATTGAATAGTCAGTGTGCCCAGGTAACGCAGCACAGTGCATAATGCAGATCAATATTGCATTCAAAATAACTGGCTAGCTTAATGTAACATGCTTTCTATGTGAACCTTTGTATGAGGGTTTAGACATACACCGTTTCACGTGTTATTCTCAACATATTTTATATGATTAGAAACCATAGTGGTAGAGCACGAGATCAAATAGTGGTAGAGCACGAGATCAAATGGACTGATGTTCAAATCCTCTTGCATTGTTCATTCCACGATGCCTCGGTTCACTCAGCTGTGTCAATGTATACCTGGCAGTGGTGTCGCTATATCTGCAGTTCAATAGCTTTAATGCAATGATTGCAATGTGGTTGTATGCTTCCAAGAGAAATTGAGTGGCTATTGAAAATGGTGTAAATTGCGTATATTTATGCTGGCTGACAAAACAAGTGTTATATAAGGACAACACCTTTACCTTTGTTGTTGTGTGTCTTATGTATTAGTTTCATCTAACTGATGTACAAACCCTTTGCTTCGTTCCCCCCACATAGCCTCAGTTCACACAGCTGTGTGAATGTTTACTGGCTAGACAATGATGTCATGATGTGAATGACTTGGTTCCACAAGAAATTTTTCTTTATCGGTTTTTACCAGATTTTGCTAGTCACTAAGTTAACACACCTACACTATTATATAATACAGACAAAAAAACAAGAAACACTTAACAAATATTAAAGGAAAGTACAACAGTTTCCATTGGTTAACTGGGAAAGTACAACAGTTTCCATTGGTTAACTGGGAAAGTACAACAGTTTCCATCGGTTGACTGAATGACTGTGACACTGAATTTATTGGTATCTATAATATCTGAGTTTGTTAATAATAATAATATCCACACCAGTTGGATCACTATTGTCATTTTTCATCTCCTAATATTTTTGTTTGTTTTTCACTGGCAGCATGACACACATTATATGTTCTACATTTGGTTTCCTATGCTTCTGTTATAGGACGGTAAGATTGACTTTGATGAATTCAGTGTCTGTTGGCATCACTGGCTTAAACAGGTAGGTACTAAATAACCGTAGCAATTTCATATCTGGGAGGGCTTTAGCAGTTTTTGCTGAACTCTTTATATATTTTTTTGTTTGTCAGAATAGAAATGCACCAACAGAAAGCACAACATTAATATATTAATGTAATTCAAATGGCTGCTTGCATATTCCCAAACTTCCCAAGATTTTCCAACATTTCTGACCTTTTTATGCTTGTCAGGAAAATGTGGATGCACATTTTAAAAACAGACATTGTAAGAAGATGTTTTGCCCATGTGAGTGTCCTCCAACCAAACACCCAGCTGAAACTACAAAAATTTTTTTTAGATACTTGAACCAGATTTGTCTCCAAACAGATCCAGATACAGACCAGATTTTGTATTCATATTCCTACAACTGTGCATGTGTTATTCATGATGCGATTGTCAGGTTGATTACAACAGGAACCTGCCGTACTGAATCTTTAGTTGGGCTGCCCTGATTTATTGCATGCTTGCATGGAAGCCCCGGTAAACATACACTGTAGTTAGCCCCAAGTGTGGATAATTATTGGCAGAGAATTGCGCGTTATGCTAGAAAATAGCATAATCCACAGTGTTTTTATCAGCAGCTGATTTTTCATCAATGGACTGCAGATTTTTCATCAGGGTAAAATTTGTTAGGCCAGATAGCTCACAGCACCCTAGTGACTTGTTGATATTTTGTCGTGACTACCATGATTCTGTTACGACAAAATATCAACAACCATGGTGAGTTTAGAATTTAACAAACATTTTGAAAATAATGTTAATTATAATACATCTGTCCACAAAAGACACCTGTATATAATGGACATTTGTGTGAAATTTACACCTGTATATTTGAGACATATTTTGCCAGTCTCAATATGTTTATATATAAATGATGTTCCACAGGCCCATCCTCCGGGTGTAAGAAGGGGGGTTTGGAAAATGTTTGATTTTGTAGATTTGCTTAGAGCCATTCTATCCAATCTTAAGTTCATATAGATAGCCATGGAAGATTGTCACAGGTACCAAAAATATGCATTCAAATGCTTGTATATTGGTAGAAGTATATTGTATTGACATCACAACTCCTGTTTCCATAACATAGTTTTTGCACAATTATATTATTATTATTATAAATTACAGTTCTTCCACATGCTTTTCAAGCTTTCATCTACAAAACCTATTTAAAGTGTGAGAAACTGCACAGCAAACCATGACTTTGTTTTGACGTTTCAACAGCATTATGGCATGAAATATTAATTTAAAAATGGTTTGCTATAACACGTTAGACATTGATTTCTATTGTATTGGGGTGTTCAGTGCATTTTGTGCATATAACATATCAACTGGAAAGGTTAACATAAAATTTTATTCGCCTGTCCCTAACTCGAATTGTTTTCTTTGTATAACAATTTTAATTGCATTATAAATGTTTAATTTTCCTCAATGTACAGCTACGAATCAAACATCAGTTTTTTGTAGCATTTATTGCTAGTCTGCAATTATTAAAGTATCAAATATATCAGAAATTGTGTCCTCATTTTTTCTAACACCCATATCAGATTACTTAGAGCAGTTAACTGTACTTGTAGAAATGGTAGTTAAAAAAATAAAGACAACAAATTTCGGCGAGTTCCGGGATGATTTATGAATTTTTTTTAATTAACAAAATTCTGGTTCATTCGAATCCCCCACTGAGGACAGGCATGTTATATACAGTGTTTCACCTGGATAAAATGATGTGCGAGGTGGTGGGGTGCTCATCAGGGGTGGACAGGCTGAGCAGCCTTAGTTTTTAACACTTGCTTAAAATTGGTGCATTCTGATGCATTTTGAAGGGTGTTTCAACTTTTCACCTTGAAGTTAGAAGGGGACAGAAATAAACATAGTCTAACAGTGTTAGCAACAACCACATTGGAAATAAGTGTACTTTTGTGTTCTTTTATATGTTATCTTTTTTATTAGGCGAGGTTGGTGATAAAAACATTGGTATACACATTTCACTGCATATTGATGACACTGACACAGATGTCATGAATCTTTGTCTTATAAAACTCCTGAAACTTGGAGGTGGGCCCCATTTATGGTTGATTTTCAAGAACTGTTTGATTGTTCACCATGTAGCATCACTGTACTACATACATGTCTTGGGTTGAATTATACTATATATATATATATATATATATATATATATATATATATATATATATATATATATATATTATATATAGTTATTTATAAGCTATATATATATATACTGATAACTGCATGTAAAATGATCATGTTGTAAAAGTGCTGTATGCTGTGGTGTCTTACCAGACTTGTCAAGAATTCATGAAATTACACTGGTTTAAATTACTGCTCACCTTTTCTTAACTACTACTGTCTGTTGTTCTGTCCTATCTACTGTTCACCATTATGCTATGCTGATTTCCAGTTTCTGATCTCAGTTTCTCAAATGGTGATATGATACTATAGCTCTCTAGAAAACAGTCATGCTTGAGACTACAATTAAGGCAGAAGAATAACATTTTATACACAGAAGATATTGTACTCGCACATCACCATCAAGCTTGTTGACTTGAGTCATTGGGGCTGGCTCGAGTCAGACTCACACTTTTTCAAGACTTACGACTTGACTTAGAATTCAGAGAGATGACCCAATACTTGACTTGTATTTGGAGGTCATTGACTTGAGACTTAACTTGACTTGCCAGTTTGGAAATTACCAACATGTCTGGTGGCTTGAAACGTATGCAAAACGAGACAATGTTGTTGTGGTGGGCCTCACCAAATACAGTAATGATTAAGTACTTATTGGTATTGGCTAATGTTGTGGCAGGGGCTGCATCCTTGTAAATTTCTTTCAAAATTACCACAGACAAACCACAACAACCAAGGCAATTGGTGAACCCTGGTGACTTGGAACTTGACTTGGAATTCAGAAAGATGATTTGAGACTTGGCTTGGACTTGGAGGTCATTGACTTGAGACTTGACTTGCCAGTTTGTGACTTGCCAACGAGTCTAGTTACCATGAACACTCTTCCTCCACAGATACTGGCTCCTGTGTCTGCTCTGTTGGTCATTGACGTACAGAACGACTTCATCGATGGTACGCTGGCAATCAAACATTGTCCTGCAGGCCAGGAAGGTGCAGAAGTCGTCCCTATCATCAACAACGTTCTCGATACTGTTCAGTTCCGCACGGTTGTGTATACGATTGACTGGCATCCACCAAATCATATATCATTTGTGGAAAATGTTTGCAACCGTGAAATACACAAGACTAGTAAGGTACGACGTTTGTTTAATATATTAGCATTGCTTATTATATTCAGCATGACATCAATCAGCATCACATTCAATAGACATGGTATATATATCATTGGGATAAGTTGAACAGATTTTGAGATATATTGCTTTGAAAAGTAGTGAAATAGGTGATTTCGAAAAAATTTAATAAAAAAATAAATAATTTTTAAAAATGGCATTCAAACAAACTCATATGTGGACAAATGGAAGATTACTGTTGTATATGAACAGTAAAAACAAGTTTTATTGAGTTGAATTGAAATTTGGTTAACTGATTTGATTTATAATGCCATTGTATATTCACCATACAATCCAAGCAGAGGGCACTCTGGTATCAAATCCAAATTTAAAAAACTGTAGAATTCCTAATAATAAAGTTATGGATCTGAAAATTAGCACATAAACAAGTAACGTAATGGCATTTTTATTGGAATACAACATTTTCTGTGAAAAATCCTTGCCCAAGCCTATATTATAATATATATATTAATACGCTAACTTTGGGGGCAGTTGGCAGTATTTCCTCCCAGGCCCCAAAGTCCACTTGTCTCTTTCTTTCTGAATATGTTTTTATTTGTCATATACACATGTTCCCTGCCCCCCCCCCCGAAATATAATTTTATGGTGCCATTGATGTGTTGCACCATTACATGGTACACTAATTGGTGACCAAACTTGGCCCCCTTTGACCTCCCCCTTTGGCTTCCCCTTTGACCTCCCCCTTTGACCTCCCCCTTTGGCCTCCCCTTTGACCTCCCCCTTTGGCCTCTCCCTTTGGTCTCTCCCTTTGACCTCCCCCTTTGGCCTCCCCCTTTGGCCTCCCCCTTTGGCCTCCCCCTTTGGCCTCTCCCTTTGACCCCCCCCTTTGGCCTCCCCTTTGACCTCCCCCTTTGGTCTCCCCCTTTGACCTCCCCCTTTGACCTCCCCCTTTGGCCTCTCCCTTTGACCTCCCCCTTTGGGCTCTCCCTTTGACCTCCCCCTTTGGCCTCCCCCTTTGACCTCCCCCTTTGACCTCTCCCTTTGACCCCCCCTTGCCAGATACAACATGGAATGAAACCAAAATCTTTCTTGTTACCCATTCTGGGGACACGTGGGGTGCAGAACAGCACCAAGAACTAAAGGTACAGATCACTGAGTTAAAATTAATTTGGTTATAATACCCAGCATAGTAGACTCTCGTTATAGGGACATTTGCTTAAAAATAATAACTTTGAAATCTCATTCTAGCGTGCACTGTTTTATGAACCCATGGATATGAGGTAAGGAACATCGGAAATATGGAATGGTTTGACCAAGTCCCAAACATGTTCCCTGTAGAAAGAGTCCACAGTAATTATATTTCCAATAATGATTGTCAAATCATTTTTTTCACTTTCACTCTTTCTTTGTCCATACATTTATGTGTCAGTTTACGTGAACGGAAGCAGCCAGATTCACCAGATTTGGCTTGTAGAACTGTGAATTTGAGGAGACATAACTAACTAAGTCTTCTTCACTCACTTCACTTTCCCATAACCCGTAAGGATCGTTGGGGCACCATTGATGACTTTCTAACCAGCTCTCTCCACGTTTCCCTGTTCTCAACAGCCCTCCATTCCTGTCCACTCTTTGATGTTGTCTTCCCACCTCTTCTTCTGTCTACCTCTTCGTCTCCTCCCTCTTATGGTAACTTGCAAGATAGTCTTAACTATTGTAAGAAGGTCGTCATATGCTCCGATGGCTTGTTTGATCTTGTTGCGTATGGCTTCGTTAGTAACATGGTCTTTGTATGATATGCGCAAGATCTTCCAAAAGCATCTCATTTCCATGGCTTGTATCCTCTTCTTTAGATCTGCTGAGATGGCCCATGTTTCAGAAGCATACAGAAAGCTGTGGCCAGATCAGTAGACTGAAGTATTCACTATTGTTCTTGTTTTTTATGGAGCAGCACCAGGGTATTTGGTCGATCCACTCGATTGCGTCAGGAGAAGCTAAGTGGTTCTTGGAGATTCTTCTAGTAAATGCAGACATGCAACAGTCATTGACAATGTGGTCAATGGTTTGTTGGTCATGGCCGCACTCGTATCTTGTCTTCGATGCACCATTTGTGCATCAGATGCCCGCATCGTGTATGCAGAGTTCTGATGCAGTTGATGGTGGTCCACTGGCATCGAAGAAGGTCAAACCCTGGAGGTAAAGTCCGGGACAAGATTCTTCTGTCTTCTTCACCTCTCTTTCTCTGTGATGTTAGTTTCAAGGAGGGAGGCTGCTTTGTTCCAGAAAATTTGTGATATTGCCTCAGTGTTTTGGTGTTGGTCCATTGTAGGTGTTGGCAGAGGAAGCAAAGGTAATGGACACAGTTGTATTTGCTGGACCTCCAGTGACTGAACAAACCATGTGGCCAGCACACTGTATACAGAACACATGGGGTGCAGAACAGCACCAAGAACTAAAGGTAGAGATCACTGAGTTAAAATTAACTTGGTTATTATACCCAGCATAGTAGACTCTCGTTATAGGGACTCCCAATGTAAGGAACATTTGCTTAAAAATAATAACTTTGAAATCCCATTCTAGCGTGCACTGTTTTATGTACCCATGGATATGAGGTAAGGAACATCGGAAATATGGAATGGCATGACCAAGTCCCAAACATGTTCCCTGTAGTGAGAGTCTGCAGTAATTACATTTCCAACAATGATTGTCATATTATCATTCAAACTTGAAAAAATATCACCACCTGTTGCCACATCACTATTCCTTATTAGAATGTGTTACAAACACTGACTGCTTGGTGAGTTTACCAAAGAACACAGAAGGTACGGTCATTTCATAGACACATGTTTATTAACGTAATCCATGGCTATTATTGGAACTCTGATCAGTAATCTACATATATTTTCAGATAGTAAAAGATGGCTTATTTATCAACAAAGGCACATCGCCAGATGTTGACAGTTACTCGGCATTCTGGGACAATAAGAGGATATCTCAAACACCCCTGGTGGACGAGCTGTCAAAGAGAAACGTCACTGATGTCTACATATGTGGACTGGCGTTAGACGTTTGTGTGGGTAAGTTACAACTTCTTTGTGTGTTGATTTATATTCCTCTTTTCCATCATCTGTTCGTTATCCCATTCCGATTAAAACTTGACTTTCTTAATCTCAGTTTTCAATTATCCTAACATTAGCTGTGTAGTGACTAGATACTCATCATGCAGTAATTTCAGCATGGCGTAATGTTTTCCAAAGAAGTTGAGTTGATGTTGATGAAATGTAAAGTGTTTTGAATGGTCCCACGGACTGGATAGCGCATAAATAAAATATGTACCTTTACCTTTTCTTGTTTGTTTTTCAGGTCTAACAGCCAAGGATGCCTTGGAGCATGGGTTCCGCACTGTTATCATTGATGACGCATGTCGTGGAGTTGCCGTGTCTGATATAGACAACACCAAGGAACAACTAAGAAAAATGGGAGCCATCTTTGTTGACTCTTGTGAGGTCAGTCATGCTTACTTTTTCACGTAAGTAGTCACTGGCTGTAGTCTGTCCCTATGAGATCGTTACCTTGTCATGGTGGGGTAGCTTGCATGCCTCTGTGACACTGCGAGCTATGCCAGTAGGAGTCTTGTACTCCTGGTAGGGTCACCCAAACAGGATTGGTTAAGGGGTAGAGGTCAGACCAAATTGATCTCCTGGCCCTCCAAGTTGGGGGTTGAGCATAGGGTTAACAACCCTATCTTGTAAAAAAAAACAGACTTACTGAAACTCACAAAAGAAACTCAACGGATCCCAGCTACCAAGGAAGCTTGAGGCACAAAGGAGCCGGTATGACCGATACTAGTGAAAGCCATAAGGAAGCTAGTAGCGCGAAGACAAGCCTACTGGATGCAAAGTCCAGATTGGGAGCTGGAATGTCAGGACAATGTTCGATACTGCAGAAACAGCACAAGTCATAAATGAGATGAAGTCATACAAGTTACGCATCCTTGAGATTAGTGAGTCCAGATGGACAAGTTTTGGCAGACACGTCACTCCGACAGGAGAGACAATCTTGTACTCTGGCAGAGACGACAACCGCCACATTGCAGGAGTGGCACTAATTCTCAAGAAAGGGATGGAAGGGACACTGATAGAATGGAAACCAGTCAGTGCTAGACTGCTGAGAGCCAGGTTCTTTGGCAAACACAGCAAACTTACGATCATCCAATGTTACTCCCCAACCAATGATACAGAACCGGAGGAGAAAGAGGCCTTCTACAGCATGCTACAAGCCGAGAAGGAGAGAGTACCTGCACACGACATGTTGATCATCCAATGTTACTCCCCAACCAACGATACAGAACTGGAGGAGAAAGAGGCCTTCTACAGCTTGCTACAAGCCGAGAAGGAGAGAGTACCTGCACACGACATGTTGATCATCCAATGTTACTCCCCAACCAATGATACAGAACTGGAGGAGAAAGAGGCCTTCTACAGCATGCTACAAGCCGAGAAGGAGAGAGTACCTGCACATGACATGTTGATCATCCAATGTTACTCCCCAACCAATGATACAGAACTGGAGGAGAAAGAGGCCTTCTACAGCATGCTACAAGCCGAGAAGGAGAGAGTACCTGCACACGACATGTTGATCATCCAATGTTACTCCCCAACCAACGATACAGAACTGGAGGAGAAAGAGGCCTTCTACAGCTTGCTACAAGCCGAGAAGGAGAGAGTACCTGCACACGACATGTTGATCATCCAATGTTACTCCCCAACCAACGATACAGAACTGGAGGAGAAAGAGGCCTTCTACAGCTTGCTACAAGCCGAGAAGGAGAGAGTACCTGCACACGACATGTTGATCATCCAATGTTACTCCCCAACCAATGATACAGAACTGGAGGAGAAAGAGGCCTTCTACAGCTTGCTACAAGCCGAGAAGGAGAGAGTACCTGCACATGACATGTTGATCATCCAATGTTACTCCCCAACCAATGATACAGAACTGGAGGAGAAAGAGGCCTTCTACAGCATGCTACAAGCCGAGAAGGAGAGAGTACCTGCACAGGACATGTTGATCATCCAATGTTACTCCCCAACCAATGATACAGAACCGGAGGAGAAAGAGGCATTGTACAGCATGCTACAAGCCGAGAAGGAGAGAGTACCTGCACACGACATGTTGATCATCATGGGCGATTTCAATGTAAAGGTGGCAACATGAATGAGAATGGAGAGATGTTACGTGACTTTTGTGGGTTGAACAACATGATGATAGGAGGAACCCTGTCCCTACACAAAGACATCCACTAACTGACCTGGATTTCACCAAATGTACGGGACCAAAGCCAAATTGACCACATTATAATGAACAGCAAGTGACGAGATCTTGTGCGAGCCTTATCTGTCACACGGCATGAAGAGGATAATTAAGTAAGGAAGTCACTGGCTGGAGATGTGTGGTGGACACGGGTCTGTGTGACGCATCTAGTGCTGTAGTGCCATGAGTAGTTTGTAGTGCATGCACTTCACACTCTCGCTTTCAGCTGCAGCTGCCAGTTAGCTCCCTCACAGGGGTGAAAAATGACACAAGTGCACCAGCCTCCCTGCTGGTACATAGCCTCTCCATAGACACGATTCAAGCATAACCTCCTGGTGGTACACCCTGGTAACTTGGTACCCTACGGCCCCAGGCTAACATGCTAGAGGTCTACGAGAAGCAGTGTTGGCAATTTCCCGGGAAATAAGAGTATTTCCCAGGATGGTGGAAAATACCGGAAAATACTGGGAAATACCGGGAAATACTGGGAAATATCAGGAAATACTGGGAAATATGGAAAGTATGTTCTTACCTGGTTATTTAACACTTGATGCCATGACAATTTGTTCATGGGTCATATGGCTCATCATAAATAACACATTATCTATCTTATCTATATCATGATCCCTTACTCTTAGCTACAGAAGTGTCATTTCACAAAAAGGTGTCAATCTTCATTGTCTTTTAAAAATACAGTGGTACAAAGACAGTGAATGACAGGTATACATGGCTTCATCTTTACACTGTTACTCAAGCATGTACCAGGTATGGTTCCAGTGTTTGTTTAAGAAGAGTCATTTAATTGATTAACAAAAGGTGTCAATTATCTCCACAGTGACAGTCCACAGACATGAGCTTAAAACAGTTAAAGGGGGTGCTAGTTGTCAATTTGCTGTCAATTAGTTTCACAGCCAATCACAGGAATAAGTGCTAAATGGCTTCATATCTTGCTAAGGTATATAAGGTTTCAGTAAATTTTGTCAGAGCACATGCATATTATACTCTCAGTCTAGCAGCAACTTAACCATGAAAGCCAAGAATCCAATATGGGGTTTCTACACTATTACCGTAGAAGGGAAGAAGCAAACTGCGAAATGCAACGACTGCCAGACTATTGTTAGCGCGAAGGCCGATCGACTAAAGAGTCACAGAGAAAGATGTCTGGGTCTGCCAAAACAAACCCACAAACGACGACATGAAGAAATTGAAGATGGGCCACAGGAAGTTGAGACCGAGGTGACTACTACTCCAGCAGCCAAGAGTACCCTTGGCCGGGACGAAACAGTTTTACACCTTCAATTAACATACTAACATACACTTCAATGTAATATAATCATATATACAAATAACAAACAAATTAAATCAAATTAAACAAAAAACATATTAAAAATTCTTATTTCCCAGTATTTCCCACTTTGAAGAGTATTTCCCGGGGCGGGAAATACCGGGAATTACCGCCGGGAAATACCACCCCCGGGAAATACCGGCCAACCCTGACGAGAAGGAAAACTGGGCAGATCGAACTCATCAACCTTGGCAGGCAGTTGTTCTAGGAGAAGGAAGCCTCTGATTACAAACCATGGGCCACTTTGCCTATCCCAAGTCTGGATAAACAGCAGGGGTTGGGGTGGGGGCCAATCACCCCTTCCCATAAAAAATCATGATTATGGAACTGTCTACACCTTAAAGGTATAAATTGGTTCTCTCATAAAATGATGTTCCATATAGTGTAAACTATGTCTAGTCTGACAACTTAATCGCCCATATGTGTCTTAATAAAAACATTGTTTAATATAATTTGACCCTAATCTGTTTGTACCAACCTTGTCACGCAATGCAAGCATGATACTCTGCCAAAAATATTCAAATTAAAAAATAAGAGTCAAATTACATTAACCACTTGTGTTTCAGTGAAACACATTTGGTCGGTCAAGATGTTAGAATAAATATTGTTTATACTATATAACACCATTTTGCACTATAATGATCAGTCTGTGCACCTTTAGTCTCATCCACGCACTTACTTCTCTTTTTTCTATCACAGTATACAAACATACCTTTCAGCAATTTACATACCAGGTCAGGAATTGCATTTGGTTTATTCTACAGGTTGCAGATATGGTCAAAGCAGTTGACAGAAGACCAGATCTTGGCTACCAGGCAGCAGTGAATGTTTCTACGGCTGTGAAGATCATTCAAGAAGAGAGCAGGACAAACCAGGCAGATGGTCATGAAGAGGATTATGAACAATAATATCAGTGCTAACTCATTCACATCTTCACAATAAAGGTACAAAGTATGATTGTTTGTATCTTGAGATCACACTATATATATATATATATATATATATATATATATATATATATATATATATATATATATATATATATATATATATATATATATATATATATATATATGGTAGGCGAAGGTCGGGTATATTGGACCACTTGTGAACATGGCCCAGTATACCAAAAGAAACTATTAATGTTGCGCTTTCCACTATTTCATTTGAAACTCGTCAGTGATAGGCACCAAAAGCTACACTATGGGAACTATTTGAACAGGCATTTGCAAGAAAATTAGAAATTTGGATTATAGTATAGACAACCATTCGTCTATATTGGACCACCTTTTGCTTTATATTGGACAGGGTGGTCAGTTCAATAGATCCCTTCATTGGGTATATTGTTTTATTTGTTGGTTGGTTTAGGAAATGGGGACGCAGGGAATAACAATCAAAATGTCACGAGTCTCGGTGTCTGCAAGCATTTATGCATTGTATGATGATCTGAAATTCCCGCAAATGCATAATCAATGGATTCATTAATAAAATTGCTAATAGAAAAAACAAGTACAACAAAGGTCTCAGTATCTTCTTGTCGTTCTCCATCATTTCCCCACAGATGGGGTGTCACAGATGGGGTGTCACAGCTCGCAATACCAGTGGTCCAATATACCGCAACGTGGTCCAATATAGCGGATCACACAGTGATGAACCCGAACATAGATATCAACAAAGCTAGTGAAACTTTGCTCTTCAAACCTTCTTCATTCATTGTTTAAATACTTATTTCACCACCCATGTGCCTCGATTAGCTGAAGCGTTACAAACTACTGTCCCACATTACGTTGTTTACAAACACAAATGTTACACCAGAAGGTGAGAAAACTAATATAATGCTCACCTTTTCGATGTTTTTGCCATTTTTACTCTCGATGCACATTTTATTTCAAAGTCAGTCAGGAGATGGAGCCACGTTACCTTCAGTACAGTAGTGAGGGATGTATGGCCATGGTCCAATATAGTGGATGGTCCAATATACCCGACCTTCCCCTATAAACTATATTTATTCTAACATCAAGTTATATAGTGTAAACTATATTTATTCTAACATGTTATATAATATAAACTATATTTATTCTGACATCATGTTATATAGTATAGACAATATTTATTATAGCATCATGTTATATAGTATAAACTATATTTATTCTAACATCATGGTATATAGTATAAACTATGTCTATGCTAACATCACATTATATATATAAATTATATCTATTCTAACATCTTGACCACCAAAACATGTTTTAATAAACCATATTTTAAAATACTTTCACCAATAATTATCTGTTTAATTGTAACATTCTAGGATGAATATCAAGTTTACATTGCATACCAAAGGTACATAATTTTAATCAAATTTGTCCACAAGAATTGAAAATTGTCGACAGGTGTTTGTGAATGTACTGAATGGCTAGGCTGAGATTCATGAGCAGATAACAGTCAAAATATACTAAAAATTGTGGCTAATTAAAACACACTGGGCAGTCAAGATGTAAGAATAGATATAGTTTATATTATGTAACATGATTTCACAACAATGAGACCTTGTACCTTTAAACAATCAAATAACTTACATAATAAAGAAAACATTAACTATTTATACATGGCTATTATGTGTGAGAACATGCTAATTATAGATGTGTGCACAATACAGTAATGATTTGTAGGGATATTTATACAGGTGCAACTGGAGCCCACGCTAATAAAATATAGTTATTCTTTAAGCTGGCAGGAGAAATTAGTAATACAGTCGTGTGGTTAATCTTGGTATAATTATGGTTGGATTCATGAAAGTTGTGTGTTTCATTAATGATAACAACCAAAACTTAATTATATTCAGCGGTGACTGGTTATAAATTACTATAGTTGTTGAAAAGTCATGATTATGGTTAAACTGACCAAACAATTGTGACGTCGAGGTGAATTGCCTGCTGGTTACACCTTACTGTAGTTAGTGATCAGTGTGCCATATATTCCTTTTCAAATGTGGACCTTTTAGTGAAGAAACAACCACTTTCTGGTTGAATGCTGACCTGCAGATTAGCATTGTTGTGTCACGTGTCATGCATTGGTGAATTGCGGTATATTTTGTTACTATAATGTGCTAACGGTAATTACTATATACAAATCCAAGAATATGTGTTATGCTTGTAGAGATTAGTTACATACTCATACAAGAACATGTACGAGTCCAAAGAAAAAACACAAAATAATCTTCTTGTCGCTGTGACCACACTGTGCTATTCATGTAGTTTATAGTCTCAAAATAATTGCTATAGTAATTAACTAGAATGTATTAGTTATTAAATTTGATTTGGACGGCCAAGATGTGCCTAAATTAAATTAATGAATACTATACAGCTATCATGTGTCTGATCAAATGTCATGATGTTTTTGCTAATATGATTACAGTTAACATTGTGTTTTTCTTTTGGTAATTCTCTGCAAATTAGTGTTTCTTGCACTTAATGTGATTCTATTGGAAATCTTGTAATAATTTACTGCACATTTATCATGTATTGTTTTTGCATGATATAAAGAATATACGGTTTTCTCTGTCACAAAAACTGTTGATGCATTGTTGATGTGCAGCTATTGATACATTGTTGATGCGCAGCTGTTGATACATTGTTGATGTGCAGCTGTTGAATCATTATTGATGTGCAGCTGTTGATACATTGTTGATGTGCAGCTGTTGATACATTGTTGATGCGCTGCTGTTGATACGTTGTTGATGTGCAGCTGTTGATACATTGTTGGTGTGCAGCTGTTGACACATTGTTGATGCGCAGCTGTTGATACATTGATGATGTGCAGCTGTTGATACATTGATGATGTGCAGCTGTTGATACATTGTTGGTGTGCAGCTGTTGATACATTGTTGATGCGCAGCTGTTGACACATTGTTGATATGCAGCACTAAAACAAAAATCGTACTAAAGTTCACTGTGTTACATACACGCGCCTCTGTATATATGATAAAGTTCTTCGCGTAGTCTATTCAAAAAGGATTTAGCAACAAGATAATTTCTTTAGATCACAAAAGTAGTGTCATTTTACTGCCGCATGCAATTATATATAAAGAGTGCAATCCGGGATATGATCAACGAACACGCTGTAAATGCACAATACAATGCAATGATTGGATCGAACATCGTAAACTAATTTACCTGGCATTCCCGTTCGCCAACCACAATATACCCAGAGCGACATCGTTGAGCCTATGCAACTTCACAACGTCTTGATCGCTATAATAGCTACGTACTAAAACATAATGGCGTCTGTGTCGAGAGTAATAGAATGTTTCTTTCGTCACAGCCAACCCTAATGGATTGGATGCTACAAAATAAAAAAGTAACAGAGCCACTTTTCAGATATCAATATCTTGAAGTAGACAATATATAAAAGCACTTCGCTAATATTTTTAACTGCATTAAATACATGTGTTAAATTCTCGTTGTGTATAATGTGTATAACTAAATAAGACGTTCGATTACATAGCATAGCCCTTATCAATACTTTTTGGTTTCCTACGGGCCTGTTCATAAACACACGCACACACATTACACGTATGAATTACACGACATTGTTTAAATAAATGTGTGCATTCGGGTCGAGTATATTCTAAAATCGTCGACAGAAAATATTGCTACAATCGACGTGTCGTAGGTGTTTATACAATACATGTGTTGTTCAAGTAACGTAGTTATACGTCACATAATGTTACGTGCCATGTAATGTATTATGTTTTGTTAAGCTATGATGTGTGTACATGACTTGTATGTGACATGAGTTCCAACTCAGCGATACAACTTTGCCTTCAGTGACATTGTTTTGTTAAGCTATGATGTGTGTACATGACTTGTATGTGACATGAGTTCCAACTCAGCGATACAACTTTGCCTTCAGTGACATTGTTTTGCTTACGAGAACATTGACGTGTCCATTTTTTTTTAATGTTGCATGATTATCGTTTTGTTAGATAATACCCGAAATAGGTTGTCACTGTCACTGCTTGCATAAGTATATATATATATATATATATATATATATATATATATATATATATATATATATATATATATATATATATATATATATATATATATATATATATATATCATATAGATAATAATATATCCGATTAACTATATTACTTTATTATGTTAAATAATTTTAATAATTGTTGTGTAATACATGCATCCATAAATAAATGTTAACAAAACACGATTCTGATACTTGTAGTCTCGCATGTAGTCGTACGCAACAATAAAAAAGTACATACAAATGTGTGATCTATTATCAGAAAAAATATAGATGTAAACATTAGGCGCAATCATCAGTATGTATTTATCACTTTGCCATAATACTAAAAGGTAGGAATCATTTTGAAAACAAAATAAATTCATATTTAAAAAAGATCGACCATTTTATATGCATATGGATGACACTTCGTTTAAACAGGCCCCTATCGTAAGAGCAAATCCTTCTATTTTATACATTATATGCTCGCGCATGAAACGTCATAGAAGAAAAAGAAATAACAGATAGTAGGCAGATGTACATCATATAACCGAACAGGTAGATAGAAAAAAGTTAAAAAGAAGAAAAGGACCGAATGAAATAAAAGCAAAGATTGTTTGACAGCATAAGCCATAACTGGTTCGATGTAAAAGCGGCGGTAAGAATACTCATTCGGTACCAGATATCGATCGATCTTCTTATTTCTCATCATAAATATGCGCATATTAATGTTGTGTTGGAATCGCCTTCAAATGACAATCTTTCTTGATGTTTTGGTTTGTAATTGTCACTGTTTGTTGCGTCACAAACTCCCCACTACTATTCGGTGAATGATTAATTATACAAGCCGGACAGTAGTGTTACATAAAGGCAAATGGGTTTTCCGATTAATAAGAATGCGGTGACATTAAATCAGAAGTCCATCAGCAGGCTGTATGTGCCAGTTTGTGTGGGAACATTAACGTGTTTGAGAGAACATTTAACCTTTCCTCTGTTGGGGAGCGTCGAGCGTTGATTTTGTGGTTTTATCCTTCGTCGTTCACTTGGTGACGTAATCAAACATGTATGTTGTCATTCTGTTCTCAGTTTAAAGATGCAGGCCCGCCCAAAGGGTTTTGAAAAGGAGGTTCGGGCGTACACAATCAGCCGGGGATTTATGGGATGATTTCCGAAAACAATTTGGTTAAATCAAAGTCTCTCAAAAAGTGGGGTTCGTCCGAACCCCCCCCCCTCTCAAGGACGGGCATATAATGTACAACGATTTTAATGTTTTAACTGATGCGGGTTTCATATAATTAACATGCCCAAATGTTCTATAAACATCGATCTGAAAGTTCATCTAAATAAACAGTGTCGTACTTCACGTTTGAAAGGTTAAATGTTCTCTCATACACGTAAATGTTCCCACACAAACTGGCACATACAACCTGCTGATGGACTTCTGATTTAATGACACTTGATTAATGCATTCTTATTAATCGCAAAGCCCATCTGCCTTTGCATGTAACACAACTATTCGGCTTGTATAATTAATCATTCACCAAATAGTAGTTCTGGTGAAGAGATCGAGTGCGTCATAACAGAACCAAGTGTTTATCCGGTGTGCCTTAAACAATGACGTGTACTCGTTATTAGTAGTGTGGATAACGAAAAGTGCAGTCGCAAAAAAATTCCATATTGATTGTGATAAATCGGTCGTGAAAATGAGCTTATTCTTGAGGTGAGTACTCTACTAAAGTACTCTACTAAAGTACTCTACTAAAGCATGTATCTGGTTTTGTGTACTGTACCGAGTGATTTGTTTCAAATAAATATTTGCATTGACTCAGGGATTCTCCGAGGAGACCCTCTCCCCTATATCTGTTCACCATAGTCTTTGACTACACCCTAAGAATTGAAGACAGAAGGACTAATCCTAACCACACTCAGAAGCACCAGATATCCAGCCTCCCATCTCTCTGACCTGGATTATGCCAATGACATCGCTCTGTTCGCTGACACAATGCAAGAAGCAGAACTTTTACTTCATAAAATACTTCAAAATCCACTGGACTATTTTTCAGTCCAAGCAAAACAAAATACATGCACATCAACCCGTGCTAATGATAATATACATTCATCAGATGGGAGTCAATTTGTAAAAATTAGAGGATTTTCAATATCTCGAATCCTAGACAAACTCACAACATGACATCCAGTGTAGAAAAGCCCAGGCATAGGCAGCAGTTCACGCCCTTGACAAAGTTTGGAGAGCGCCCATCTGCAGACTCACAAAACTGAAGATTTTCAGGACGACGGTTGAACCGATCCTGATATATGGATGCGATTCATGGTCGCTAACACAAACAGTAGAAAATGCACTGGATGGCACGTACACAAGAATGCTGCAGAAAACTCAACACGTGTCATGGCGCCATCACATGACCAACCAAGAACTGCATGGTTCCCTCCCACGGATCACCACCCTCGTGAGACAACGGCTTCTTCGTCCGGCAAATCATGTGGTGCGTCATGACGAAGCAGCCAACAAAGTCCTGCTCTGGAAGCCCTCGGATGGCCCTCGGAGAAGAGGTCGACCAACAACAACATTGCAATACATCCTAGAAAAAGACACGAACCTCAGCGGGACAATTTACTAACTGCATTGAAGAACCGAAACCACTCGAAGGAAATCATCTCGTCACCACATTAAGTGGATGAAATAAGTAAGTAAATATTGAGTTTGAAGTTGTATTTGTAGTGTTGCAATTTACTGTATGGTTTCCGCTGACAAACAACCACACATTAAGAAATATCACAGATAAAGAAATTGGAGGAACCGTTCTGGGAACGGCCCCATGGAAATTGTTCTCGTCGTTTCATTCAAATCCGCCACTTTATTTCACATAAGTAGGTTCTCTTGTACAATAACAAATTCATGATTAGTTAAAATAAAATAAATATTAGCATGTTAACCGTATCAATTATATGCAGCTGTAGTGTGCCATGGGTTTTGTACAACATGACTCATATTCTTAAGAATTGTAGGCCCGACATGTATTATATTCCAAACTATATTGCAATAAAACACACTTAGGCTATCCTTGTATTTCCCGGAGTACTCAAGTCAGGAAGAACTGATATCAAAGGTATTCCAGCTAAATAAGGAGATTCTTATATAACACCACATCAGCCACGCCGGTTGAGTTTGTGGCGTGAGGCGGTCCGATCTTTGCAATCTTCACGCCAGACTTAGAATATGTGTGTTTTTTGATTACGACTGGGTAGGAACGTGTCATGACTAACACTATCACAGCCAGTTTATTTATATTTGACCTGATGCGTTTTTAAAATGATAAGTGAACTCCCTAAGGAAATTCC
Source organism: Lamellibrachia columna (assembly GCA_963662155.1). Lineage (NCBI taxonomy): Eukaryota > Metazoa > Annelida > Polychaeta > Sabellida > Siboglinidae > Lamellibrachia > Lamellibrachia columna. The sequence goes on from OY759274.1 coordinate 44,903,745, forward strand.
ACAGAAGCTCGCGTCACACGCACGCACGCACGCACGCACGCACGCACGCACGCACGCACGCACGCACGCACGCACGCACGCACGCACGCACGCACGCACGCACGCACGCACGCACGCACGCACGCACGCACGCACGCACGCACGCACGCACGCACGCACGCACGCACGCACGCACACACACACACACACACACACACACACACACACACACACACACACACACACACACACACACACACACTAGTTAGTTGTTGCAATTTTCAATTAGTTACTTTTTGTGAAAAGTATTTTAGATGTATTATTTCTGTCAACGTATGCATGAAATGTATTATTTGTATTAGTAAAATGTACCATGCCAATGATAACGACTAACTCCGTATAAAATGGCACTATATATGTAATGGCACTATATATGTAATGGCACTATATATGTAATGGCACTATATATGTAATGCGGGTTCTACTTGATCGAATGATACACACACGTACTTGATCGAATGATACACACACGTACGCACTCATGCACACAGGCACGAACATCCACATTTCAATGAATCGTGCGATAGTTATTGTTTTCTCAACTAGGGCTGTGCCATGAAGATTTAACAAGATTGCTATCCAAGACAAATTATTTAAACAAGTGGACACGGAAGCAATTGACTTTTCGAGAGTCCAATTTTTTTTTAATTTATGTATCGTTCTGAGATATGTGTTACTAGTGTTTTTAAACACATTCACGCTAGTGCACTAGGCTTCACATGTGAAACAAACCGTTCATACTTTGTGGTTAAATAAATTAATTTCTTTCAGTAATTGTCAGCACACAAACTTGCCACAAACACATTTTTTCGCAGTTGAACGCATATCGACGATAACAAATCCTGAATTTCAGTTTAACCTCTACTTGGCATAATCCATAATACTACATTGTATATGTTTCAAGTTTCATTCACGAAACCAAAAACGGCTGCGTGATGAGATATTATGTGGGCATACCAAACAAAGTTTTAGGTGGTTAAACATTCATTTTGTCCACACCTCGTTAATTTCGTCTTAATTTTTGGATAGTGTGTCCGCTGGTGGGCTCTCAACCAACTACTGTCGACGATGACTCCCGGTGTGTGCTATGTTTTCGTAAAACGGCCCTGTAACAATCTGGCCATGTACAGAACTAGCCCCGGTCTCCTCTACTTTATGGGTGAAGAAAGAGAAACCTAAAGACGCCAGATGGTTTGTCGCTTCCAGTTGCCCTTTTCAACCTCGTAATGGCAACCTCGTAATGGCGTACTAGTTGAAAGAGACAAACTTGCGCGATGCATATACGTGATCGGGCCCAACTGGCATCGAATTGAACTAATGAAGTCAATGTTGAAAACGATAGAACGTGTTCTATTCTGCTCTCTAAGTGCTATCGACGAGCCTCGCTGTGAAATGAACAGGCAATGACGCTGCAGGCAACATTTAGGATGAAGGCGACATTGGAAATTAACGAAGCCAAAACTGCAGTTTAATTCGTCGTCAATTTAGTTCGATCAAATGTTTATATTGGCAATAATGTCTCTTTTAATAAAGTTCAACATCGACGTCGATTACCTAATGTAAACACGGCTTCAACAGCGGATTGTTATCAGTCACATTGGGCTCAACATTGACATCGACCCAGGTCGACAGGTGTAAACAGGCCTTTAGACTTAGAGGTTAACGTTGACCATTTACTTTCAAAACTTGACGCATTGGCAGAGCCAACATACTTCACTCAGTGGCAGAGCCAACTTACTATACTCCACTCATCCAGTTGTTTATTTTATAACAACATATTTGTCGTTTGAAATTGGGATTAAGATGGACCAAAAATCAATACGATCGTAAGCACTTCGTGGTCCCCCGTTTCTACCTACCTTCATCAGTATATGTTTAGAAAATAGGTGATTCCGTGCGTGGGTACAAGGTACACATGTCCATACACGTGCGTTGGTACAAGGTACACATGTCCATACACGTGCGTGTGTACAAGGTACACATGTCCATACACGTGCGTGGATACAAGGTACACATGTCCATACACGTGCGTGTGTACAAGGTACACATGTCCATACACGTGCGTGGGTACAAGGTACACATGTCCATACACGTGCGTGGATACAAGGTACACATGTCCATACACGTGCGTGTGTACAAGGTACACATGTCCATACACGTGCGTGGATACAAGGTACACATGTCCATACACGTGGGTGGATACAAGGTACACATGTCCATACACGTGCGTGTGTACAAGGTACACATGTCCATACACGTGCGTGGGTACAAAGTACACATGTCCATACACGTGCGTGGGTACAAGGTACACATATCCATACACGTGCGTGGGTACAAGGTACACATGTCCATCCACGTGCGTGGGTACAAGGTACACATGTCCATACACGTGCGTGGATACAAGGTACACATGTCCATGTACGTGCGTGGGTACAAGGTACACATGTCCATACACGTGCGTGGGTACAAGGTACACATGTCCATACACGTGCGTGGGTACAAGGTACACATGTCCATACACGTGCGTGGGTACAAGGTACACATGTCCATACACGTGCGTGGGTACAAGGTACACATGTCCATACACGTGCGTGGGTACAAGGTACACATGTCCATACACGTGAGTGGGTACAAGGTACACATGTCCATACACGTGCGTGGGTACAAGGTACACATGTCCATACACGTGCGTGGGTACAAGGTACACATGTCCATACACGTGCGTGGGTACAAGTAACACATGTCCATACACGTGCGTGGGTACAAGGTACACATGGCCATACACGTGCGTCGGCGTCGCCGACTTTAATATGCGGCGTTATCGAAAACTTTAGATGATATGCGACTACCAAACACATTTCAATGCACTTCTAATATGTGAAAGAGGAATAAACACAAACAAGTGTTTAATGAAAAGCGTAATATATATGCATATATATATATTATATAGAATAATACATACATACACGCATACATACATACATGCATACATACATACATACATACATACATACATACATACATACATACATACATACATACATACATACATACATACATTCATACATACATGCATTAATACATATATGCACATATGCATGTACGCACGCACGAAACAGACGGACAAATATCCAAGTGTCTGAGTGTTCGACAGAGGGCGGACGTGTCACACGCCATCCATCACAAAGGTGTGACAACAGTTTGTTGACCGTCCTTATTCGAACTCGTAGACCTTCTACGGGTCTTCACCGCTCTGTCCGTAGCTTTATCCACGTCGCCTGGTACCAACCCGTTCATGTGACCAACACGTGACCTGCACGCTGGCAGCACATTGCGGATGAGTGCGATGGCAAGCAAGGCGAGAACTGTTGACCCGAGCAGGATGCCGAAGATTCCAAACAGCGCGTAGTTGAGGGGGTAGTAAGTGGTCGGGGCGTATTCCAACGCATCTAGTGAGGACGGAACATAACAAAGCAAACGTTAAATAAACTAAAAGATTTTTTATCAGCAAAACGCGTTATAGGAACTAATTAACGAGACGCTAGATTCCAAATTTTCAGGAGAAATCTTGTGTTCTTGTGTTTTTTATAAAAAAAAAACCTTGTTTGACCAATTGCAGTATAGGGGCCAACGTACCTGCTCATGGAGCTTCGCACGCGCCTTGCATTACCTCACCAGATGAGCTTGGAAAGAATGCATGATAATTATCATGCACGATTATTTAAGAAATACAGCGAAATAGCCATCAAAATGGCGGCCCGTAAAACAGAACGTTGAAAACGACGAAAAACGAAAGTTGAACGGAGGAGGGTGTAAAATTTATTACAGAAGCTCCACCTTTCGGGACGCTCCAGAACTCCATCTTGAAGCCTCTCTCGGTTTCACTCGAGTCGGAACTAAACGTCACGAGAACAGTTTTCTTGGTGCCTGTCATCACGTTTTTTGGCACCTTGTCCCCGCACCAGTGTTGAATGCTTCGTGACCATACGTTATCACCTGGCGAACACAGGTACCAAAATATAGTCACAATAATCACACCATATGACAGTAGCAACACAACATACAATCACTGTATTTGAGTTTTGTAAGGTACCAGTTCTCCCGCTAGTGACCATACGGACCGTACTTGTCCTTCCACCAGTTCCCCGAATACTGTTTCCGATTACAGGAATCTCCCGATGTTGTAATCAGAAAAATACTCAAAACTTTTATGTGAACATAAACTGGTTTAAATGACACAGATAAAGGCCGGTTTACATGAGCAATTTTTTTTCCGATTATGTCGTACGACACAATCGGACGACAATTAAATTACAGAAACCGGAGTTTTTTAAAGAAGGAAGCCAAAACACGTATTTCATCTCATGACCAGCTAAAACGTGAGATGGATACCACCACGTACCGTCTCGCATATCAACATAATCTTCCTGACAAGTGGCGCTATCGCGAATTCTCGAGTCGACGATCCGAAACCGTATCACCTCATAATCAGTGGTGACCTTGATCATCCAATGGCACAGGATGTTGCTGTCAGTAATAATCGACAGTGAATCCAAAGCATATTGTATTTCATTGATTGATTCTAACTTGAGACTGATTGTAAATAGTAATATATTGATGTACTATGGTTATTTGTCTTCTTTTGCCCATTTTTGCGTGATAAGTTCAGTTTATGTTTTAATAAGTCGTGTGCAATGAAAGCGAGGGTTATGCTCATTAACATAGCTGAACATATGTTAAATAATGCGAGATTGTGTATGTTTATAAATTCATGCTGACACAAAAGTGTTAGTAAACGAAATATCCCAAAAACCTAGGCCTTACATAAAATGCCAGAAGTGTGTGAAAAGTGTTGTACTGATATCGTGAATTTAAGATTCGTTAAGATGTCGATACATGCATGTCGAAATGGGGTAACACGAGTGAGCTACTTAATTAAATTGCAAGCCAATGCATTACTTACATCTTGTATTTGCGATAATGTATACCGTAACGAATCGATTGAACAATAGTACAACATACACTTTTGGTGTTTTCGGTTTAATTATTTTTTATAATCCTCGAATGTTTCTGTTTTCGCCGAAAGAAACTATTAGCGCTCCACAATCTCAATAGCTAATCGCAATGCTTGAAATGTGAATCAAGTGTAAACGAAATTCTGAGTGAAAGGAATGTAGAACTTTCTTACTTGTGGTAATTATTTGGGTAGTTGGGTGACGTTAGAATATTTCTCTTCGTTGTGGCTATCAGAATCAATGTCTCTCCATCGCAATTAGCTGGAAAAAATACAATAACATCCCTAAGATTCAACCTATTTTGATGTTTAATCTAGTCAGCCAATCAGCCACACTTTTTTTTAAGTGGGAGACGAATATGGAAGAATGCTTCCAGTAGCGGGAACCTCTTCCCCCATAAGGCTGCTGTGCGTGCGTGCGTGCGTGCGTGCGTGCGTGCGTGCGTGCGTGCGTGCGTGCGTGCGTGCGTGCGTGCGTGCGTGCGTGCGTGCGTGCGTGCGTGCGTGCGTGCGTGCGTGCGTGCGTGTTGTGTGCGTGTGCATGTAATGTGCGTGCTAAGCACGGGGAATGGTTCCGCTAAGATTAATGTTATAGTAAACGAAAGGTCAACATCTAGCCTATAAAAAGTATTTTCTATGATTTGTTTTAGATATATCTGAAATATAAGGGCAACTTGTTACCCTTGCTTCCAGTTATAAATATATGTTATTTGACGGATCCCGCATAAAACACGGAAAGATACTCAAATAATGCAGAAACGAGATTTGAGCAAACGACAGGGAAAACTGGTCATGTAAGAGTAAAACGGCTAAACAACCAAAGCGTCGCCCTCGTTGCTCAACTCTTTGTTTGTCATATTCTCGACGTTTCACTCTATCCTCCGCAGTTGCTGACTTTTCCCGAGTGATCCTAGATCAATGCAATGGCGTCCAATTTTGTTTCTCCTATTCTGTGAATTGCTTCAACCTCACATAATTGTACGTATAATAATAATCAATATTTCTAGACTGGTCACAATTAATGTGGGTACAATATGGTACGAATCAATTATTGCCGCAGTTGTTACTGCTGGCGTCACGCGTAGAGTCGGTTATTGATATTGATACGAATTATTGGCTAAAAATAGTTGTACTGACATTCGCTTTGAAAGCGACTGCGGCACCATTATTACGCGTTGTATAATGTAATCCGTAGATATATTGATGCTGGGCGAATAACAGTCCACATACTGTTATTACGGAAAACAGCATTGCACAGCTATAGACTATGTCCCATTTACTTTACTTTATTTTACTTCACTTACCGTTCTTTCTGGACAGAAAGACAAATAAATGTATGTCAAACGTATTGACATTGTAGTCCCAGTAACCCAGTAATATATGGCGTAAATACAGCTTGCACGCACGCACGCACGCACGCACGCACGCACGCACGCACACATATACGGGTATGAAACCAAATAAAACAGTATCACAGCCACTTTAACGTTCTCAGATATAAGTAAATATAACAGCATAACGTTAATATTTCCCCATTGCATTAAATACATGTTAGTAAATGGTTATAACTAAAACATTTGATTACGTAAAAAATCATAGGAATTGCGGGATTCGCTTTGTGTTCACCCACCCTAGTGAGGGTGGGCCTTACAATTATATTTTTGTTTCCTACAAGCCTGTTCAGAAGCGTCGCATACAAGTAATACAACTCAACTCGACATTGCGTTATTCCGATTTCCCGGTAGTGTCGCAGTGCATAATATGGAGTCACTCAACCGAGACACTTGTCTCCAGTTATGAAGCTGTTTGTCCATAAGCCTACAGTACACGTAAAAGCTTCGTTTGCCGCATAAGTTTTGCGTGACCTGAATAGCCAACGAACTAACAAACGTATTCATAAAGGAGCTTCCAGCCAACGGTAACATCAGCGTCGACTTGGACGCCAAAGGGAAGAGGATAGGGAAGACCAAAAACAACATAGAGATGAACCATGGAAAAAGAACGGAAGGTTGTTGGGCTGACCTGTGGAGCAAGGAGCAAGGAGAGCCCAGTATAGAGATAACTGTCGAGATCTTGAACGGCGTAGCAACACAGGAATGCAACGACTGAATGCGTTCCTGCGCTGGCCGACGGGGGGGGGGGAGGTTGTGACATATATTATATTATGTTAGATTAGCTTTGAACATTTCGGTTCTTAATATTAGGTTGACATTACATTTCGAACGTTAATTAACGGGTCACCATCTACCCAAAATGAATAAAATTATTTGTATAATAAGTCAGGGTCATGGGTTAACAATTGTCATTGATGAGCAGTTGCCAGTGCACATGGGTTGGGTTCAGGCTTTTCAATTCTTCAAAGGATGCTGAATGAAACCAGTATAGAGGTCCAATGTATATACTCCAGACGAACGAAGCTGAGAATATTATATCTGAGTTCAAGTATATGGCTCAGAATGCTTGAGCTTGACAGAAAAGGATCTTCGACAAATGTCACACTTCCACACCAAATTCTTTTGAAACATAATACGAATATTCTGGCCACAAAAAAAGTACCAACAAAGAACTATGAAAACTAACTCGACAAAATAAATAAATTACTTGCTCCGCACAAGAAGATGAAGATGAATCGTCCACTTTTGTGACAGGGGGATGACAAAATAGCCAAATCAGCCTTGAGATGAAACACGAAAACGTGGGCGACCAAAAACAACACAGATAAGAATTGTGTACGGGAATGTGTGGGGAATGTACTCTACCTCAGCTGGGGCCAGGCTGCTAATAAGACAAAGAGGAGAAGTATTGTCTCTAGTTTATGCGTCTGTAGGAAGGAGTGGTTAGGAAAGAACGTCAATTTCCAACACTGTAACCTGAAAGTCGAATGATTAGACTCGGGAATCTACACATTTAATTTAACAAAGAGACGCCAGGTGAACTTTCGTCTTCGAAACCTTCTTAATATATGTTGCAGCTGGAACGCTTTCATTGTTATTATCGTGATAACAACACTAACCGTTATTATTGTTGTTATTATTTGGGAATTATTCAGTAAGATGTACGTATAAAGTCACTCACCTTTAGCAAGCGCGTTATGAAGACACACAAATATCCAAAGCTCGGCCAGGCGGAAAATCATTGCAGTCGAGCACTAAAAACAGAAAGTAAAGGTAAGTTCTTATGTAGCGTAGAGTTTAGTCCGTGTGACCGTTCAGGGCGCATTACATTTCATCCCCTGGTAGACCTGTTCATTCGAACACAAACTCGACTTGTCTTGAAAGGATTCAGCCTCGCCGCAATTACATCGCGAAAATTACTCATTCGTTTATATCAACCACTGTCTATAGCCAAGAAGCGTACCAGCAACTGTTTTGTGCATGTATATCAAAATATGACGTTTTAGCAATGGACATATGACCTAACTGTGCCTATGATTTCTATTTCACAATACACAAACAGTGGCATGATGGTGGCACATGTTATCATGTTGGACACCAACAAGTTTCTTTGACTGCGGCGTAGTAGGCATACAGGGCTTTCCTAAATTATATTTTATTATTTTAAATGCAAATTAAAAATAACTAATAGACATAGAAGCATGTCGTTTATAGCAAAATGTAGCCCAATGCAGTGAGTTTATGTGTACACTGTTTTCTGTTCATGTGTATTTCCCGTTAGCAGAGTAATTCCTACACACGTAAAAATGAAACGGTGCAAGTCAGTGACCCTAATGCAGCGTAATTAATGGCGACAGTATGATGTGGAATCATCGTCGAAACCAACTATTTGGGCGTGGTTCTTGGAGACTCAGTGTGACAGTGTGTTCAAGTAACAAGAAGGTGGACGACTATATGTCATTGATAAGCGTCTCAATCAGGTGCGCGAATCGTTTCATCGCAGCCCACGAAAATCGCTTCGGCATGCGTCGAAATAACTCAACGTGTCAAAAACAACCAAGCCCCGTATCATTCACAGACGGCTTTGTTTGCTCACAGGCTGAAGTTGGCACGGACACTGCACCTAAATGACCGACCGTAGCGCCAGACATTAGCACGGCGCCTGCCAGCCGCACGACGCACTGAGCCTTCTCTTGCACGGCCGCCATTTGCTGTTTTCGGTGTTAGGCCTACTCTACTCATTGACAGACACGTGAAAGAGAAACTGTATGAAAATAAACTAATTAAATCGGGCTACAAAATGATGCAAACTGCATGTTTCTGTATAGGTATATATATTTATGTAAAGCTAGGAAAGAAAATTTCGGAACACTCTGTATGTTTATGCCGATTGTATACGGGTTGTCGTATCGATTGCATATTTGAGGCATGCTGGTCGGAATCCATACAGCGCTAACACACATCAATTCGTGTGCAAACGAAGAACGAAAGGTCGGTTTAACTATCAGCGACACGGTCTGTTTAACGTGTATGGTTTGCGTGAGCGGTAGTTACGTGAAAACAAGGCATTGCGCGGAACAAATATAATGCAATTTTAAATGGTTTTTATATTGATTATATTGATTATTCTTCTAGTTTTTTTTACGTGAATAGCTTCTGCCATGCTGTTATGGCGTTGTGTGGTCTATTTAACATCATACATAAACCTAAGCCTGACTGTTGTATAATTCTAAGGTAAGTGGATGGGTGGGTGGGTGGGTGGGTGGGTGGGTGGGTGGGTGGGTGATGATTGTGTGGTGTGCGTGCGTGCGTGCGTGCGTGCGTGCGTGCGTGCGTGCGTGCGTGCGTGCGTGCGTGCGTGCGTGCGTGCGTGCGTGCGTGCGTGCGTGCGTGCGTGCGTGCGTGAAATGAGTGAATAGGACGCGCATAGGATAGTGACAATAGTCGTTCTACATCAAAAAGTTAATACATCGACATCGAAGGTTGTGTGGTGTGTGCGTGTCATAGATTTTGTGTGATTCCTGCGTGCGTATGTGCGTTAGTGAGTGAGTGAGTGCGTGCGTGCGTGCGTGCGTGCGTGCGTGCGTGCGTGCGTGCGTGCGTGCGTGCGTGCGTGCGTGCGTGCGTGCGTGCGTGCGTGCGTGCGTGCGTGCGTGCGTGCGTGCGTGCGTGCGTGCGTGCGTGCGTGCGTGCGTGCGTGCGTGCGTGCGTGAAATGAGTGAATAGGACACGCATATATGATAGTGACAATAGTCGTTCAACACCAAAAGTTAACACAGCGACACACTTTATCGTTACCCCCGTACACCTCGCATTCTTTACTTATGTTCAAACGTACGAGCAAAGTGATACAATCTTACAATATATAATATATATTGTCGGGTGGAGGGCAATACACGATCATGTTTACAAGCGCATACAACTGAACCGTCTGACGTAGGGGAACTACAACCTCTATAACCGTACTTTTTACATACCCATTGTTTGGCGAGCACCTTCACTCTGTCACGGTTTTCTGTCCCCGGCAATCACCTATATGAAGCTTATTCGGAATTTCGCAGTCGCTCGGCAGCTGCTGAATCACGTGTTCCGGAAGTTACGTCAATTGCCATAACCGCGTTTAATTTGCATTCACGGATACTGGCGAATAAATGAATATCGGTTTTAAGTCAACCTGCTGGCATTGTGGTAAATTCTGATCTCGTCGCCTTTTCACTAACCGTATCCAATATTTCATTTACACATTTGGCTCAATAATACAAATCCATTGGATACGGGCGGAAATCGTTGCTTTTCGACCGTACTGCATTCAATCACTGTCAAGTGCCAGTGGGCGATTTAATGTCATGCGGCTGGACGACTTCTCAGTTGAATGCTTCACAGTATGGCATTTTCTTATTAATGGGTCAGTTGCAGGCTTGTTAACAAATGCAAATGCATTTAAATGCGCATTTGAATGTTGAGCATTTGAATGCGCATTCAAATGCCTCCATAAAATGTTTAATGCATTTGCATTTGAATGCGACCCACAAACATTTGATTTGTCAAATGCACAATCAAATGCATGCGTAATTCTTTGAATAATAATTATTGTTAGATTCACTTTCACAAGTTCACAACATGCCATTGGAAATATTGCTCTGTAGTGAGCAGTACCCTCAGCAGATTACGAAATCATTGTCTGACCTGTGAATCCACTTTCACAGCGTGCTCTGTAGGTCAATGGTCAACTGTCAATGCCTGAACTGTTATTCATACAACGTGAAAAGACCAACTGGGTTGATGGCTTCATTGAAACAAATCAAACAATGCAGACAAATGACTCCCTTGGGTTGTGTTGGCACTGTTGGGGTGGGTTGGGGTGGCAGCTCATTGGGGGAGTAAACATTAGCAATGCCAGCCCTGAATATTTACACCCAGAGAGAGTGATTAGTTGTAATTATCCACCAGGTTATCTTCTCAGTGATCCCACCAGTGGATAGTCTATTGTCTTGGGTTCCCTTCTATTCTGGCCTACTTGAAGGATTAGCCGTTCATTCCCTGCCATTGTTCCCAGTACACTGTCAATTGCCTATCCCTCCCTCCCATTTCCACCATCTCTGCAGGTCTGGAATTGTGTGACTCAGTGCATGACATGACTCTACATCATGTTCATGTAGTGGTACGTAGTGGTTACAGTAATGTACTACTGTATTTATTAAATACATTAATAATGTGTGTGTGTGTGTGTGTGTGTGTGTGTGTGTGTGTGTGTGTGTGTGTGTGTGTGTGTGTGTGTGTGTGAGTGCGTACGTGCGTGCGTGCGTGCGTGCGTGCGTGCGTGCGTGCGTGCGTGCGTGCGTGCGTGCGTGCGTGCGTGCGTGCGTGCGTGCGTGCGTGCGTGCGTGCGTACATTACGTTGTTTTTTCTCCAAATAAAACGAATCATTAATATAAAGCCAAAACATTTGGAATTTGCAAATGTGTAACCAAAACATTTGCATTTGAATGCGTTCCTGGAAAATGGCATTTGCATTTGCATTCAAATATGTTGACATGCATGTGTTAACAAGAATGATCAGTTGCTCCAATAATACGAAATTTATGAGTTATTTAAAATCAGCCCGGATGTAAGTATGCATTTTATATTGTTTGATATAGCCAGCAAATGCGTTTGGGCAGTGGATATTTCCGTCACGAGCACAATAATTAAACATTAGTTTACTTAATCGGGTAATACGTAAGTAGGCCTATGTTGCATTTAGGAAAACAGTTAAATCCATGTATCCTTTACGTACTCCGTAGGTTCACAACCTTTGACATTTATTGAAACACCTTCATTGACGAGATTTGTCAAAATGTGCCTTGAATTGGTTGGTGTTTTTAAACAAAACCGCTGCCTCCAGTCTATTCCAGTCGTTTACAATCATTGGGGTGAACACGTACTTCCATATATCCAAGCTCGAGCGCACTTTTGTGATTTTGAACGGTGCCCTCTTGTTGCAGACTGTGCATTCTACGTGACGAAGACGTCAGCAGGAAGTAGGGTAACCTGGAGCAGCGCTGCCCCCCAGGAAAACTTTCAAATAGTACATCATTAAACTACTTTGGCATGTATTTAATGTGTTCACATTATGGACAGGCATGTGTTTTACTCATTGGAAAACTATGTACAGTAAATAAACCAACTAGCTAAGTTGCATTGCCTGGAGCAACACGGTCTCTAACCCCCCCGTCACTTTGCCTGGAGCAACACGGTCTCTAACCCCCCCGTCACTTTGCCTGGAGCAACACGGTCTCTAACCCCCCCGTCACTTTGCCTGGAGCAACACGGTCTCTAACCCCCCCGTCACTTTGCCTGGAGCAACACGGTCTCTAACCCCCCCGTCACTTTGCCTGGAGCAACATGGTCTCTAACCCCCCCGTCACTTTGCCTGGAGCAACACGGTCTCTAACCCCCCGTCACTTTGCCTGGAGCAACACGGTCTCTAACCCCCCCGTCACTTTGCCTGGAGCAACACGGTCTCTAACCCCCCCGTCACTTTGCCTGGAGCAACACGGTCTCTAACCCCCCCCCGTCACTTTCGCTTACACGAATGAACTATTGCCTGAAATTAAAATGTATATTATAAAAGTATGATAGTAATATATCAGGCTGTTATGGTAGTTACATTTAAATGGGAGCTAACATATAATACATACCTTGCAGTCCATACATAATGTAATATTGGTTTAGTAATATTCCATCATAATTACAACCAACAGGCTAACAGAACGTAAATCATGCAATGTTCATTTTATATTAAAGAATTGGTCACGTGTAATGCATTTGATACATTGTGACCATGTGCGTGTGGGATAAGACACAGGGATCGTCTTGTCCCACATGCACGGGGACCTCCTTGTCCCACATGCACGGAGACCTTCTTGCCCCACATGCACGGGGACCTTCTTGTCCCATATGCACGGGGACCTCTTTTGTCCCACATGCACGGGGACCTCCTTGTCCCACATGCACGGGGACCTCCTTGTCCCACATGCACGGGGACCTCCTTGTCCCACATGCACGGGGACCTTCTTGTCCCACATGCACGGATACCTTCTTGTCCCACATGCACGGGGACCTTCTTGTCCCACATGCACGGGGACCTTCTTGTCCCACATGCACGGGGACCTCCTTGTCCCACATGCACGAGGACCTTCTTGTCCCACATGCACGGGGACCTCCTTGTCCCACATGCACGGGGACCTCCTTGTCCCACATGCACGGGGACCTCCTTGTCCCACAGACACAACATTTGTCTTAACACGGTGTATGCCAAACACAACATACTATTGCCCATGTTGTATTGTTTCACCTAGCAACTGATTAATAATATTATCATGTCACCAATTAAATCAATGATTCACACCGTTATGTAGTGAGTTTCACCATTTTACTATTGGCAAAATATTAAATCAGTTCAGAGTTTTATATTTTGTGTACGTGGTGGTGGGGGAGTTGGCGTCTTACTTCCAGGGGCCGTTTTGTCCCAGGTTACCCTATACTATCTAACCTGTTGACTGTTTAGAAAACGTCTAGTAGATCGGCTCTCAGTGAACTACGGCCTCTCAAAGGTGGCGGTGTTGTCGGCTCTCCAAGCCCGTAACGTCCGCATAACGTCGCGAGCTCACTTGCAGCATTAGAATACTAGGTTATGTAATTTCTTAGACGTCTCTAGAATGTGAAGATTGTTATTTATATTATAACATTAGCCATCAATCAGACTGCCTTTTGTCTCGTTTAGTTTCTAGTAAGCTCGCCTGTAACGCCTGTAACGAATATTTCGCGTGCGTGCGTGCGTGCGTGCGTGCGTGCGTGCGTACTGTAAAAGACTAAAAACCTACGGCATATATGTTGCTTAATAAAATGCATCATTGCGAATACATACATGTTATCCTTTCCCAGTTACAAGTCGCCTACGCGAACCTCCCGTTACTAACTTCAGAATCCGCCCTCATTGTAGGGTGTACGATTACACGAGGCACACTTGCGTACAGACATCTCGCACGAAACGATTACACGAGGCACACTTGCGTACAGACATCTCGCACGAAACGATTACACGAGGCACACTTGCGTACAGACATCTCGCACGAAACGCTGCTTGCTTATTAATAATGTTCGCACGTTACACCACTTGTGTCAAATTGCGCTGAGTCTTTCCAGCACGGTCCTGGAAGGCAAAGTCCCTCGTCAACCTTTGTACGAACCAGCGTTCACACACTAGCTGGTATAACGATTAATGTGTGTAACAATGAACCGATAAGTGCACGCGTTCACTCCTGTGAACACAACTTTACATCACCTGCATATCCTGATCAGTGTATTGATTAGAGTCCTCATACAAAGCGGTTAGTATAATTTCTAGGCCATACCGTGGACGTTTCTACAGTAGCTTAGATATTATATAATGAGTCACAGAGCAATATACAAAGCTGTCAATTAGCGAAGTAGAAGTAAATGTAAGTTAATATATCCCATACTGGTTCCTCATTGTGAACGGATAACTCTTCAACTCGCCGAGCATGTAGTAGTAGTAGTAGTAGTAGTAGTAGTAGTAGTAGTAGCAGTAGCAGCAGCGGCAGTGGTAGCGGTAGTAGTAGCAGTAGCGGCAGTGGCAGTGGTAGCAGTAACATGGCAGTAGCAGTAGTACTGCTATTATTATGCCCGGCGTACACTGGCGACTCGTTAACTGGGATATAATGATTTTGCAAATTAATATTATATTAAATAGTTGATGTATTTGATATAGTTATAGGCACTATAACTACACATCTCGGGACTACACAAGTAGTTAACGGGTGGTTCTTAAGGATTAAATCCGGAGGCCATTTGCACAAATCACTTCCGGTTCCGGTTGCGCGCGCAGCCTTCTGGGTAGCGTGAGCGCCCCATAGCGAGCCCTAACCCTAACCCGAACCCTATATGACGTAAGGAGCGGAGCGCGCGCGTGATGATGAGGCGACTTGCGGATGTTGACTATCACGCCAGAGGTCGTGAACTTAGGGGTACGTCCACCTCGTCAGAGGCTCAATCGATGTACGATGTGCGAGAGTACAGTCTACCTTGTCGCAGCTATTTAAGCGGCAACCGTTAGCTAGTAAATCGCTGCCGAATATGTTAACAAAAGTTCTCATCGGAAAGCCGTTACAACGAAGCAATACATAAGCTATGCAATAATGTCCACAAACGTTAGATAGAGGACTCGGAAGTCTCTTGCTATTTTGACTCCACTCGGAACAATGTTCGTTCAGGAAGGTGCGGAACGCCGCGTGTCGTGACGGTAGACCGTACGAGCAGAAGTAATCGCCGCGTCCGTCGGCACGCAGGTACAGCGCTATCCAATGTTCGCCAGGTTCGTCACCGTCGTCGGTGTTGCACACGAAGGCTATTGGCAGAGCGTCTATCGTCGTAGGCAGTCCGTCTTTGGGTACCACGCAGCCAAAGATCGATCTGGTGCGCGGGTCCATCGCTAGTAGTCTGGCGATCTGCAGAATATCCATCTCAGTAGTCGTAGATGATGTTGCGACTCATGTCTACTTCCAGCACGGACTCTAACTCGGCGTAGGCGATGACGTTCACGGTGATCGGCAGCGCGTCACGGAAATGCACCTCGATGCGCAGGTTGCCCTTTCGTACCAGATGGAAGCAGGCGCCATCGCACTCGTCGGGGGTCACGTCAAAACCGAAGAAGGTGTAGCCGTGCCGGAAGTCGCTGCGAGTCAGTCCGTCCCCCTCGTCCACCCTCGGTTTGGAGGGTATCTGTCCCCGTCCACGTAAACCAAGAAGAAGTTGATGGTGTTGTTCATGGCGTGAAACGGATTCTTGTCGTACCTACCGTTGTACGCATCGTTATCGATACAGTACAGCACCAGACATTTCTGCTGGGTACAGAGGAACAGGTTCTCGTGCGTGTGCGACCGGACGCCCGCGGGAATGGAGTACACCTTACAGTCGACGGACCCCATCGGATACTTGGATGTGCTCTTCTCGAGAGCCTTGATTTGTGCCATCTGCACGCTCGGATTCAGGGTGGCCTTCTTTGCAAACAAGGTGGCACTGATGATTTTTATTTTGTAATCAGGGTTTGGTCCGCCAGTCGTAAGCTCAAACGCGTTTTTGCTTCGCACCAGTCGTATCTTGACATCGACGCCATTGATCAAGAATTATCCTGCAAGAACAGGTCCACGTGGAGACGGCCAATCATTTCGACGACACGACTCAGCACGAGTCCCTCGTCGAGCCACGAACCTTGCATTAGCCGCGGCTCCGTCGACTATTTCGACGGCATCCATGTGAGTGGCCGTGTCCTTGTGCCACAGCTGACTGGTCAGTTGCGTGACCTTGGCATCGTTGCCGTAACTCAATAGCGTCTCTACGTAGGCACGATACGCATACGTGTTGGTCGAAGGGGTCCGAGCTTACCGTTCAGGTAAACGTCGACTTGACTGAAGAGCGAATGCAGCCAGTTATTCGCCGGGCCCACGGAATCGACCAAGTCGAGGTCGCCTCCGTCGGCTCGGGTCACCTTCACCAGTACGTGTAGCATCGTGTTGGCGAGATCCAGGTAATCGTCTCCCGACCCAGGTATCAAGAATTCTATCGGTCCTCCCGAGTCGAGAGAGGCCATGGGTTAATGTTCCACTGTGTGGCTGTCTATTATGCTGGTCTGAGTCGGGGGTTCGGTAAAGAGATCCAGTTAGCTCTTGACCCCCTCGCACGACTGTCTATGTACGAACGCCATCGTCGTCGAATATGTCGGCCTCACGTTTCTTGGGCGTCTGTCTCTTGCGCTGTCTCGTCACTGTAGTGACTCCTTTCTTCGCAGACGTGCTATTTAAACGTTTATCGCATGCCAGGGATAATAAGACCACTCACCAGATCCTTACCAGCATCCGTGACGCGTCGTTTGGCCGCCTTTTTATGGTCTGTCCGGACAAGACGTCGTCGGCGATGCGCACGCCGGTCTCCAACGCACCCCTACCCAACGCCACGGCTCCTCTCTTGATGAGTGGCATGGCGCTGCGCAGCAGACCTTCGAACAGACTTCCTTGTCCGTGACCTCGCTGATATCGGACACCGGCGAAGTAGGGTAGTACACCACCCGCCTGATGCGCGTAAATGTCGTTGTAATTCATCTTCAGAACAGTCCGGTCCTACGCCGTCGAAAATGAAGTGTCATCGTCACTCTACCGTACTCGAATGGCACGCGCCATCCAATATCGTCTCATATATCCACCTCTATGGTCCCGAACTCCTTGCGCAGAGGCACGTAATGAACGTTAGTTAAACGATCGGATGCCGTGGCGCTGTCAGCTCCGCGAACCGGGAGGGATCGCAACAACGGTACGAGACTTTCGCCGACGTGTAGACGTAGATGGTATCGAACCCTTGATTCATGTTCACCACGGTATTGGCCTCTTGACGGAAAGAGTACGGGCTATCGGCAGACTTTGTTTTGGGTTTCAAAATCACGGTGGCGGACGGCGTGAGACTTAGCTCCGGGGGATAGGTTTAATTGCTTTCCTCTCCAACTCGCGGGTGGGTGTACATGCTTGTACCCCTATCTCTCGCCCGACTGGTGACAACCGACGGGAAGAATCCTAAAATGGTACCCATTGCACTCTGGTAAGGCATGATGAAGTCGGTACCTGGTGGCATGTGCAACGTAATTTTTGTAGTTATGGTGCTGTAGCTATTTTTTGCATGCACATTATCCGTCCACATGCGTATCAGCGCTTGTTGACATAGTCCAACAATACGGTAGCACTGTGGTAATACCCAGTGTCGATCTTCTTACTAAGGGTAAGACCCACAGGATCATGCTCGTTGAGGAAGATCCAGGTGTCGGCCTCTCGAACGTTGTACCAAGTACAGTCGCGCCTCGTTATAACGCGGTGGTCGGGGTCCACGATATCGGACCGCGCTGTAAGCGAGGCGCGTTAGGTGTTCTCATATCTGCCACCAGGGAGCTACTAAACAACAGCGATCGCCGCCCGCTGCACCAAGTCCATGAACGCTGTCGAAGCCCTATGTGCTTGCAGCACTGTCCTATACGCCAACATGCAGTTTATTGAACTTATTAAACTTTTTATGCTAGCATCAACGTGTATTATTTTTAAATGTCACACCCTGATGATTCTTGAACTGAATAAAACACATGTACGTATATAGTTATGCCTTATGGAATAGATCTACTACAATGATGATGTACTGGCCAAGGCAATAGGCCTACGAATCGGAAATAATAACCTGGATCTGAGCAGCCGAAAACATATATGATTTGACAAACGTAGTATGTAAGCTGATAAAACACAGAAAACGACAATAGGTAGAATTAATAATTGTTTCACTTCGTCTTTGAACCGATCTCGACCAAAGCGCAAATTTATTACGCACCACTTAACATCGATTCATCGTTTCATATGCGGATGACGAATTCGTATTTTTTGCGCATCGGTAGAGCCTTGGGTTAGGAATTTGGCATGTTGGTTTCGCGTCGCGAAAACGATTAAATTTAAGATGTAATGGAAGCATGTCATTTCACCTAAGTGTTATGTTGGTATTGCATACTAAATGCATTTAAAACTGTTAATCTGATTCGTACGCGAGGCGTATTTGTGAATCTCGATTGCAATTTACAAACCGTCGAAGCGAAGCGCGAAGCCAGCGACAACGATTGATGTCGGCGACAGCGCAAGACAAACAACACATTGATACTCGTTCATTGACATTGTTCGCCTAATGGTTCTTGAGAATTGTCAAAGCAATTCTAAGTAGGTTTAAGCAGGCCCATTTGGCATTTTCCCCTGGCGGCGGAAAATCGGGGTCCACGACCGACCGCGTTATATCCGAATTCGCGTAATAACGGGGTGCGTTATAACGAGGCGCGACTGTATGCGGATACTGGATCTCTGCCATCCCGCACTCCCACTCGCCAGACAGCGAGATACGTTGCGGCAAGTCCGTGATGTAATGAGCCAAGGTGTTATCGGGATGCACCTTCATTGATGCGTTGCTGGGCAACGTCAGGTAGAAATCAGTCGCCATGACGTCTCAAAGTGGGATTGGGTAGCAGGTACCCCAACGAACTACTCAACAAGGCACTATCTCCTCTTTAGGACACATGGCGCCGAACAGATGCCAAGGAGTGCTGTCGTTGTCGCTCTGAGCGTCAGTACTGTCTTCTTCTGCTGCTGCGCCCTCTTGCTCTTCCTCGTCGTCATCTTCTATGACGGTGGTGGTGGTGAAGTCCTCTGTTGTCGTCTCGTCTGTCATCCTTCGAATGAAGTGACGACAGACGCGAGGCTAGTCTGTATAGTCGACGAGGGCCTTGGCATCGATCCAGCTGTTGAATTTGGAGGGGTAGCCGTACCATTTCACTAAAGCCTCCGTTCGTCTGCCTACCGTACGGCGCTGCAGTACCGATATTCCACGCGGTACACTTTATCGGCGGGTATCGCCATCTTCTGAAGTGCTGGTTCGTAGAAGGTTCCGTCCAGCACTTCACCGAGATCGTCGATCAATCGGTACACGGGCGGATCAGAGGAATGAACTTCGTGTATCGTGAATATCTTTTCGCTCCAATTCGCCGCGTAACCTTTTTCGAACAGTCTCTTGAACTTACTGATGCGCACGCGATTCGACACACGGAACTTGGGCATGCCCTTACCGTCGTGACCGTACATACGCTGCCACACCTCTTCTTGATTCTTTGGACTTACCTGAACAGGAGTCATGCCGATGTTGCGGTGGGGGTGTCGTTGTACGACTGCACCAAGTCTTGCAGGACGTCGATATATCGCCACATCTGGTGTTTCGTGAAGTATTGCCACATGCGCGTCTTCGACGTACGATTGAATCTTTCGACGATGCTCACCTTCGCCTCCGCGTTGTGAGTGGAGAAGTGATGGATGCCGTAATTCTTCAACAGACCCTGAACGGATTTATTCAGAAATTCGAGTCCTTGATCTGTCTGCAACGTCTTTGGCCAGCCTTTGGTGAAAGTGGTTGTCAGCGCTGCTACAAATAACGCCGCAGACTTGCTCTTCAGAGGAACACACCAGGCCACTTTCGTGAAGACGTCGATCACCGTGAGGAGAAAGGTCATGCCGTCGTTGTTATTTTTCAAATTCGTCAATTCGAAGAGATCGGCCTGCCACTGCTGACGTGGACCTCCCACGATGACGCGGCGTCTCCTTAAATGACGTCTTGCTAGTTTGTGTAGGGTATAGGTGTCCTGTTCCGACAACCATTCTTTGACGATTTTCCACCTTAACTTGCCACCCTTTTCGGGTCGTAGTAGACCCTCTTCAGTTGTTTATTCTTCGGTACCATTAAAAGAGGTTCAACGCGTTGACGGTGGTGACGTTGACTCCACAGGACGAATGCTGACGAGTGACGAGGAGTACGCCGACGTACGGTAGGACACACACTATCGCGCCCAGAACGCTAGCGACGTAGCAACAACAGTCTAGTAGCGACGCCATACTACGAATAGGATCGCATGAATCAAGTTTTCGGCTATAACGTGTCCGAACGCGTAAAGTCCACTACCAAGGAATGCAACGACGAAGGACTGTGTATCGGTCGTGCTAGCAGTTCAAACTGTGCTATGAACACGTACCGCACTACCTTAAAAGTGTTCCCAACTAGCCAATGATGCCAAAGCCTTGCGTGGTTCGGGGGATGGGGTGAGCGTGGAATGTTCCATCCGACTGCGCCGACGACTGCTGCGCCGACGACTGAGGGGTATCCAACCGAGTGCACTACCAGCAGCAGCAGCACGAGGAGTAGTAGCCGCTGCTGCGGCCGCTCGACGAGGAGTCGTCGCCTGACGTATGTAGGCTCTCCTGGTGAAGTTACCGACCAACTCAATGGATAGGTTGATGGGACGGAGTTGTCGTGCGAATGGCTGCCATTCTGTTGGATCGGTCTTTCGCTTACGCAACAGATCATTCACGAGATCCACCACGTTACTTCCGGTAATCGGCACACCCTCGTGAATCAGTTCGCCACGATCGGTCCTCGCGAAATCTCTTTTGAGATGCTCCATCAAACGTCTGGCTTTGGCTTGCATGGTCTTGGAAACGGTGTCCACGACGTCGGCCTCTATATGGCTACCAGGAGCTCCTACTACTCCCTCCGCCCCCGCCCCCGCCCCCGCCCCCGCCCCCGCCCCCGCCCCCGCCCCCGCCCCCATTGCTGTACCAGACGAGAAAGTCTCGCAAAGTCATCATGCCGTTGTCGCGCCAGCCCTCGTGACAACTGGCGTAATCCTCGTCGGAAATACCTTCGTTCTTTAGTCGACGGAAGCGTGCGTGCGTGTTTCATCGCTCCACTTCTTGAGCAGCCAGCACCTCTCGGAGCAAGGGTAGAAAGACCGAATTTGCCAATGAGGAAGGCCGATAGGAAGCCTCCACTCTGACCCTCACCGACCTACTGTTGTAGTAAGATGCATCTCCTCCTGGCGGCGGGCTTTCGTTTCTGAGACAACTCGCGTAATTTCGTTCTGTATTTGCTCAAACGTCGCCTCTGTAAATCGCTCAATGGAATGTTCTTTTTTTAAATGTTATAGGCACTGGGCGAGTGTGCAGATCGGCGTCGGAGTTGGCGATGATGGCTCTTCTCAGTTTGGTGCTCTTGTATCTATTCAGCGCCTGTATACACAGGATGTGTCTCTTCACCAGGTCAGACATGGTGCGAATGAAGAGACGGACCACGCACGCAGTCTTTTTATACCTTCGGCAGGTACATGTACTGAACACCGTCGTCTGGAGAGATGGTCGTGCGCAGACGCATGTCTTCGGGTGTGTCCTGTTTGAGATCGACCAATAGATAACCGTAAGGCACCGACGTGGCGTCTTTAAAGGCCATTCTCCGTAACACCACGTGATCCTTTCGGGGGGTGGATAGATCATCGCAGCAGCGTGACGCAGCATACGCGTTACGAACGTACTTTTGCCGCATCATGTCGGTCCGGCGACGATGCACGTAAAAAGTTGTTTCCACCGTGCGTCCATGATCGCTTACGAAATACGACCAGAGTGCATTGCCTTATCTACACGTCCACAGGTCCCGTGGTTAGCCAGTCCTCGTGCACCACGCG
The DNA here is from genome assembly GCA_963662155.1 of Lamellibrachia columna. Lineage (NCBI taxonomy): Eukaryota > Metazoa > Annelida > Polychaeta > Sabellida > Siboglinidae > Lamellibrachia > Lamellibrachia columna. Next base: position 44,926,321 of record OY759274.1, read on the forward strand.
TCTGGCGTAGAAGTAGGTGAGTGCCGCCCGTTGACGGTGTTCACCTCCTGTCGGGTGCACGGGTGACCATGAAAAAACATCCGTGGAACTTATATGCTGTGTTCGTCTCACTGCATTCCATCGGAAGTTTGCCTATTCTCTTCTCTCGACCGTTGATCTGATATCGTATGACGCGACCCGTGCGTTCCGATTTCCAAGTCAACCATTCCGCAGCCATTTGTCCGTACAGCTGCGCTGATTCGGGGCGAAAGTCGTTCTCTTCCCGTCGTCGCGTGTATCATCTCATAGGCATGTCTAGCATGAGCGACAACAAGTACAACGCGTTCGCATCGTATCCGACGATCGACCGACACGGACGAGCGGCCTCTCCGTACTCGTTCTGGCGTAGCGTTGTGACCCCTTTCTCGTGATAGCGGTGAAAAATTTGCGAAGGACCACCAACCACGTTATCTTTGACGAAGTGATGAAGATCTTTATTCTTCTCGTTGAAAATGGTAAAGTAGGCTTTCTCCGGAAGGTCGTTGAACAGGTACAGCAAGGTCAGACCAGGTACGCTGATGCCTTGCTTGAACATGTCTATGCCACGTTGCTGGTGGAATGCAAACTGTCTGCCGATGGCTTGCAGAAAGGGAACCACATTCCTATTGCTGTACCAGACGAGAAAGTCTCGCAAAGTCATCATGCCGTTGTCGCGCCAGCCCTCGTGACAACTGGCGTAATCCTCGTCGGAAATACCTTCGTTCTTTAGTCGACTGAAGAAGGCCTCTTTCGGTGGAAGAGCGGTGTCACCGAGCCTCTCCAGACAGTCCATGTACTCGTACGGGAAATGACCTTTCGTCACCTCGCATCCGTACGCTTTCAGATACTTGTCGTAGCTGAACCCCGGGGTTATGTAATTGGTCATGTCTAGGAATTTCAGCTGATCCTTCGACAGACATATGAAAGTGTTGTTGCGTTTGATGACGAAAAATTACCCGATGCCATCGTTCTCTTCTTTCTCTTTGTCTTCTTCTCTTCTTCGTCTTCTTATAATCTGTCTTTGATGTGGTAATGAAGTAGGGTATAAGGAACTGTTTGATGGCATTGAGATCATACTTACCCGAATTGAACCCAATAAAGGGTAATTTATGCATCCATTCATAAAGTTGCCCCATCAGCGCTTTGTACGGATTTGTCGCTGGATGAGATTCCTTGTCGTTGTGTGATCGTGCAGCGTGCTCACGTTCGTCCCAGTTCGTCAGTGCTTCTGCGAGTTGTTCCAAGACATCCTCGTATGAGTGTTTGATTTTGTCGTGCGCGGCGTCACTCATTGCTCGCAAGATATCCATCACGACGCTCACCAACAATTGCATGTGTCGCTGCCAACACTAAACGTCTTGTTGAAGTGGCGACACCTGCTGAGTCTATATGTGCCATCACCACTGCTTGCTTGGTAATCATGCCGAGAGTGGCGCCCCTGCTGGGTTTGACTGTTGGGACAGATGTACTTCATCAAACAGCGACATTTCAAATAGACAGCCGGGTGCGGGCCTGTGCTGTCCTTCTTGAAGACACAGAACTGCTGGGGCGACTCAGTGTCGGGGACATGGTAGCTCTGGAAGCCAAGTATCATACCAAATGCTTTGTGTGACTGTGCAATTGTGCCAGGAAGGCCCAGTCTGAATGAGCCAAGGATACAGATCAGGAGAAAGAAGTATCGCCGAACTTGTCCTGTATATTGAAAAGACCAGGCTGGATGAGGAGACGGCATCGGTGTTCAAGTTGGCTGATCGCCCAACTCTACAAGTCCAGAATGGAAAAACTAGAAGACAAGCTCGAAATGAGGGTCCACTCCATACGACTCAATCAAAGATTCATCACCCAGTTCCCTGACACGCGGACGCATAACAAGGGAAAGACGTCCTAGTGGCATTTGAAGAAGACGTCGGAGCTGCTCTCGCCAAAGCCTGTGAGCTGGACAGTGACAACGATGCGGTCCATCTTGCACGTGCTGCACAGATCGTGCGCCGCCATGTGCTTGGAGAAGCCAAACCCTTCAATGGATTCTCTGAAAGATGCCAAGAAGAATATGTGCCATCACTACTGCTGCAGTTGTGAGCATGGTCCTGGAGGGTCCCAGCATCAGGGACCAGATTGCAGACTCAACCCATCGCCCAGATGCTGAAGTTCAATAGCACCAAGCACAAGAGGACGCCCATCCGTCACTGTTAGGCACACCGCTGCTCAGGAGACGCCAGTTCCCACATACATAATGATGATGTTGCACACTCACACACGCAACCTGGGCATAAGCATCTCCTATGACCGCGTTCTCCGGCTCTAAGCTCAGATAAGGAACAGTGTCTGCCAACAGTTTTACAGAGAGCAAGTGGTCTGCCCTCCGAATATGCGTGTCGAAGTGTTCACAACTGCCGCCGTAGATAATATAGTTAGACAACAGCCCCTGTGCAACAATAACGAAGGAGTCCTTCCATGGTATCTCCCTCCTTCAGCATCCCCCTTTTGCTGGTGAAGGAGTGGATCGAAACACTGTCATCGTGGAGAATCTGGGAATGCAAGCTCCAAGACCGTTGGCTACTTGCCACACTACTACACTGATGTTCCCCCGTCACTAAGTTGTCTGTCCCAGCTGCTAAAGTGGCGTCACTGAGATTACTTCAAACAGCAGACTGAGGGGGAATACCTGTGGCTAGACCATGCAAAGCGGGTCTTGGAAGACAAACTGGGACAAAGGATAACACATCTTGGGCCGCATTTCTTGGTAGCCGTTAGCCACCAGAAGCCCGAGTCATCTGCCCACCGCCCAGTGCCGACAAAGAGACCATGATCTGGCACTCACTGGATGTCGTGAAGAATGCCGTGGGGCAACTGAATCCTGGGCAGATGCCAGTCAGCCAGTGTTTGCCTTGGCCAAGCAAATTCACTGGAAGTAGCCGGAGAGATACGGCGAAGATAAGTTGGTTGTGAGGTTTGGTGATCTACACATCGAGATGACAGAAGATGCTGGGGACTGGCTGCAATGGAGTGGCTGGGTGCATGATTGCATGAACTGGTGCAAGCTAAGATTACGACGCCAGGAACAGCCAAATTATTCTCGCGAGCAGTCCACGTCGCCCGCACAAGGAGAACTCACCCAATCACTGCGGCAGCACTGAACATCCTGCAATACCGTGTCTATATGACCGCTACTGTCCGAGAGAAGCTGAGGATGCAGAAGATCTGCCCGAGTTTGAAGATTAGTGCCACCAGAGAGACATCTCCCAGTTTCAGTACTGAGCAACCGTGCTGGAAATACAGGTGTTTGTTACTGGTCTACGTGCGTTCTCTGCGGCGGGCATCATTGATGCACTGAGTGAACTAGCCCCCTGGTTTCATGCTTTAGACGGCACCAACTAGGTCAGGTGGATCCCTGTTCATCTGGGAGACATGGCTGAACTCCCAGATGTATCCAGGAAATTCTGGGCAGGCAGCTTCATCGTACAGAAGACGAAGAACTTAATGACAGTTGCTTGTTACAACTAAACAATATTTGCTTTAAGACATAACTATATGTAACATAAAACACGTTAGCTAAAACCAACGTGGGCGCCAGACGGGCAACCCTCAAGCGGGAAACACTATAACACGAAATGTGCTTGAGTAACCGAAACATATCATATATATATATATATATATATATATATATATATATATATATATATATATATATATATATATATATATATATATATATATATATATATAATATATAAACAAGGAGCCGACATCTTTGGCGGATGAGGTTTGCACACATCATGCCTGGTCGTGATGACGTGTGTCTACTCCCCTTCCCCAGTGCTCGTCCCCGTCCGTCCAGCGCCCTGTATATATATATATATATATATACATACATGTAGTTATATATATATATATATATATATATATATATATATATATATATATATATATATATATATATATATATATATATATATATATATATATATATATATATATATATATCTATATATATATATATATATATGTGTGTGTAGTTATGTCATAAAACAAATATTATTTAGTTGCAACAAACAACTGTCATTAAGTCCTGTCGTAGATAACGAGGTCAAGACGCCCCAGATGTAATAATTAGCGACGAGGACAACGATGGAATGGAGCAAGCAAAAGTACAACCGTTTATATATATATATAATACATACATACATACATACATACATACATACATACATACATACATACATACA